>CATIUR010000003.1:5735000-6205000 GCA_949592205.1 Helichrysum umbraculigerum
AACTTCTCACTACTCTCAGTTCTTGGGAGGGAAAGACTTACCAGTTCAAACTGTATGGACGGGTGATATAACCGTAGGTACAAGAACAAGGAGTATGTTCCTGACGAGAATAAGGAGTATATTCTCGATAAGTAAATTCCCACTATTGATAATGATTCAACCCAAGAGGAGATTGAAGCTCACCGAAAATATTATGTTTGATACTAAGTTTTGGTCAACATAATTATGTCCAGTCAGCCAGCTGTCTACAAACAGTTTGTAACCTCATGTCAAATGGTTTTGAATGAGAAAGAGACCTTAATAATGGAACTCCCAAAAGTAACTGAGCAAAGGATCAAGAAGATTTATGTGCCTTTTGGCTCAGCAGCTCCTGTGTTGTCAATTGGTCATGATGCAAAGGAAAGGAAGAGATCTAGAATAGCTACGAATGGAAAGTCCAATCGTAGGGCTAAGAGAAAGATTGATTCTGAAATTGCATCAGTAATGATCCAAAGGAATCAGTGTGTCATACTGCAACACAGAGGAGCACTAGAAGCGTTTCTGCCCAAAATATCTGAAGGACCTTAAAGACAGTAAGGTTGAAAAGGATTCGGGTATATAAATAATCGAACTTCACAATACGACTTATAATTTGTAGGTCTTAAATATAGGGTGTGGTACTCATATTTGCACTATATTGCAAGGCCTAAAGGATAGTAAAAGTCCAAAGCATGGAGAGCTCAACTTAGTCATGGGAGACAAGAGAGTCACGCCCATTGGAAAATTTGAGCTCATGCTAAAATCCGAGGTTAAGATACATTTAAATAATTGCTGTTATTCGTCAGAAATAACAAGTAACATAGATTCATTTCATGCTTGTTTAAAGAGAGTTATCAGTTTTCATTTGGAAATGAAAATGGTGATAAAGCCTCTACTTGCAAAGGCATATATGATAATGTTGAATATGTCAGCAAAGGAATTTAAATGATAGTTTGTCTAAAAAGCTTGGTAAATCCAAATTGTGGCAGTTATCGTCTTAGGCACGTAAACAAGAAACGCATCGCCCAACTCCAAAAGGATGGAGTGTTGGAATCATTCGACCTTAAATCGGACGATGTATGCAAATCTTGTTTATTGAGCAAGAAGACCAAATCACTATTCACATGTTATATGAAAGAAGTGATGGATTGTTCGACTTGGTATACATGGATGTATGTCGACCATTCCAATACGCCATAAAAGATGGAAATCGCTACTATGTTATTGATGACTTCAGTAGACATGGATATGTTTATCTGATTAAACATAAGTCAGACACTTTTGAAAGTTCATAAAGTGTTAGGACGTAATATGAAGAACCAAATTGGCAGAAAGATAAAGGTACTCCGATCCGATAGGGGAAGAGAAGACCTTAGTATCAAGTTTCTTGATCATCATAGACATTGTGGAATAGTTTCACAAACTTGGCTCCTCCTAGAACACCATAGCTGAATGGAGTAACTGAAAGGAGAAGTAGAATCCTGTTAGACAAGATTCAATCTATGATGAGTCGAGCAACACTTCTAATAAGCTTCTGGGGTTAGGCATTAGAAATAGTCTTGCATGTCTTAAATCTAATACTTACCAAGAAAGATGATTTGGAAGGGAAAAGGTTTTTCTCTTGGGCACATCCACATCTGGGGTTGTGAAGTTATCGTTAGATGAGAAACTTAGCACAAACTAGAAGCCATATGAGAAAAATATCTTTTCATCGGTTATCCAGAGAAGTCGTTTAAATATTTGTTGCTCAAAAGGGAGTAGTTCTTGAGAGAGAAATAATATCTAAGGAGGACAGTGGGAGTACAATTGATCTTGAAAAGATTCAAGGATCGACCTATGACGAAACTATGGTAAACACTGACACTCAACAAGAGGTGGTAACACCTATTGAACTTGATGACATATCCTTTTCCGCTCGCAGTTGTAGAGTTAGCAAACCTCCTTGGTTCTATTATGGTTTCCATAAAGAAGAACATGATAAGATTAGTGACAGTACACTAATTGAATTAGATGAGTCTACTAACTACAAGGAAGCGATGGCAGGCCCTAAGGCTGCTAAGTGGAAGGAAGCTGTGAAAAGTAAGATTCAATCTATGTCTGACAACCAAGTTTGGAATTTGGTTGACACTACACTCAGTCTCAAGACAGTGAGTTGTAGGTCTATCTTCAAGAGAAAGATAGACATGGATGGGAAGTACACACTTATAAAGCTAGGATGGTAGCGAAGGGCTATACTCAAACATTCGGGATTGATTATGAGGAAACCTTCTCATCAATAGCTGAAATAAAGTCAATTAGGATATTGCTTACAATAGCTGCATTTCATGGTCATGAAATTTGACAGATAAATGTCAAAACTACTTTCCATAACAGGAAACTGACAGAGGATGTGTTCATTGCACAATCGGAAGGTTTTTGAAAATTAGCAAAGTATCCTAATAGAGTGTATAAGCTTTAGAAGGCCGTTTATAGATTTAAACAGGCTTCTTGTAGCTGGAATCTCTACTTCCATGAGAAAGTCTAACAGTTTAGATTTCTAGAAGCAAATATGAGTCCAGCATATGTGTCAAAGTCAGTGGGAGCATTGTAGTCTTCCTGGTATTATATGTGAATGATATAATACTCATAGGAAATTAAATCCCAACATTACAAGGTGTAAAGAGTTGATTGGGAGAATATTTCGCTATGAAAGATTTGGAAGATACAATATATTCTTGGTACAAAGATTTACAGAGATATGTTAAAAACGTCTCAAAGGACTTAACCAGGACATGTACTTAGAATGAAATTTTGAAAGGTTTTAAAAATGAAGAATTCTAAGAAAGGGAATCTACCCTTACATCATGGCATAAAGATTACTAAAAGATTAGTGTTCAAAGACTGCACAAGATTGGACTAAATGAGTCGAGTCCCATAGGCTTCGGCTATAGGATCGATCATACATGCCATGAAGTATACAAGACCCGATGTCTCATTTGTTTGGAGCATAGTGAGTTGACATCAGCAGAATCCTGGTAAAGGTCATAAAACAGCTGTAAAGAATATTCTTGAGTATTTGAGAAATACTAAAGTCAGGTTCTTAGATTATGGTGGAGAAGAGAAACTTAGAGTAACGGTTTATATTGACGTAAGTTTACAAACAGATAGAGATGATAGTCATTCACAGTCTGATTGGGTACTCTTACTGAATGGGGGAACAATAACTTTGAAAGATTCAAAGCAAGATACAATAACAGATGGGAATCTGAGTATATTGAAACTTGCGAGACTTAAAGCGAGACTTAAAAGAAGTCATAAGAATGAGGAATTTCATTGGTGATCTTGGAGGTGTTCCAATAGAACGAATCCCAATGAAATGTTATGTGATAATGGAGAGTCCAAAGCACACTGAAGTAAAATATCATTTTGTTCAAAGGAAGGTAAGGGACACATGATTGTGATGGACACACGATCAGTACACGTGCTAGGAGCATATGTTTACGAGATAAAGTTTTAGATGTTAGTTTGATTTTGAAACATTACAAACAATGATGGGAACTAGAATAGACTTGGTGATAAATGATGGAGATTCATTTATTGGAAGGAGTTCTACCATTTACTATCGTTTATCATTGTGTTTCAGTTTAGCATGTTTAGACACCACTTCCAGAGTAATCAAAATTACTCAAACCTCCTCAGTCAATCACACTATAGGAAGTATGTGGTGAATTAAGACTATCATGAAGTGTTAGTAGATTGTCTATGGAGAATAGACATTGCATGGAGATTGCTGCAACACTCATAGGTACTTAATGGGGATTAAAGTATAGGAGAAACCCGCACTCATGGAAGTTACTTCATGGATTGAAATCACGAGTAACTCTGAGATGATAATATCTTATATTCTTAAATTGGAGATACATTTGAGTTTCTAGTTTTCAAGTCTGTTGTACTTTAGTTTATTCAAACGCTGTGCGTAAATGCAAGTCATAAAGGATACGCTAGGTATGACATGATGAGTTGACTAGTGCTATGTATGCGAAATTTATTTGTTCCTTTTGCCTAAATGGAAAAGCGATATCTCTGGGTCCTCTGATGATTAAATGTTGACTCATAAAGTGCTTCGCCAAGCCAGGACTAAATTGATATGTACAATTCAGAAGTTCCATATAGTCAAATTGATCGGAAATCAGAAAACATAATCTTGAATCTGGAGATTGGGAAAAAATCCATGTCCCAGTTTCATACGATATCTGAAACAAAGGAATATATGATCACTTATCTAAAAGGACTGTCACTGGATATGATCAGAGTTCGGCATATGCATTGGATGGCACCTCTACTTAGGATAGAGACGGACCAATAGTAGTTGATGACTTGTCCAAGTGGGAGACTGTTGGAAATAGTGTACAAGGTCATAATTAATTGGTAAGACTATTCTAAAGGTAGAGTCCTTTTTGGGTTGTGATAAACGCTCAAAAGTACTATATTTTAGTAGTATTTTACCCCGATTCTTGAATGTTTTTATTGCATTTAATTAAGAATAGATATTGATTTCGTTCATATTTGCAATTAGGTGTGGAAATGGAGCGTTTATGAAGAAAGAAATGGAAAACAGTCAATAAACGAGCTAAATGATACACATTTGAAGAAACATGTGAAGCCGAAGTCGAAGAAATGAAGAAAAGTGAAGAAACCGGCTGGAAATCCAATCCATACGCCGTATGGAAGTCCATACGCCGTATGGATTATGGCGCAGGAGGCCCAGGTTACGTGGACTTGGGCTGGGCTTGAATTCAATCCAGACGCCGTATGGAAATCCATACGCCGTATGGATCAAAATTTCAGAAATATAAAAGTCGCGAAAAAACCCTAAAAACATATAACTCGTTTTGTTTTCGTTTTCAGACGATAGTTTACGAATATTAGGGTTAAGTTACGAATTTAGTTTGCATTTTGGAGGCACGGAAGCTCAAGATCGAGGGTAGTTCGTCTTAGTTCTTCATGATTCGTCTTTATTGATTCGGTATAACTCTATCTATTTGATTTCATTGAAGAATTTGATGTTATTTAGATCTGATTTTACTGTTTTAATGATGAATTGAATATCCAAAGTGATTGTGTAGTTAATTGAACTCGGATTATGATTATTGAATGATTATTATTGAGTATTGACTAAGTTATTTAATTGAAAACGGTTATCTTACTCGTGGATCCTTGTTTATTGGTAACTGGTAGTTATTAGTTCTCAACGTGGTTAATAAGATTGATGAGATTGAGTTCCTTTGATTTTATTAATTATTGATGGTTAGAATCTTAGGGTTTTGATCATTGCTAAATAGATTGAGTTTGATAGGTTGAGAAATTGATAATTATTAACTTTAAAATGAACAAGACAATAAGTTAATTATTGGGTATTGTTGAGTCATACCATTAGAGTTAATTATAATGAGTTGTGAATGTTTAATGCATGATTTAGGGAAAGGCACACAATTGACTGATCATCTTGTGACATTGGAACCAGTGTTTAATGTTGGACCCTAGATTATAGGAATTAGTTGGACCCGAAACGTTGGCTAGTTCACATTCGATTTAATATTCATTGAAGAATTTGGTATTAAGTTGATTTAAAAGAATCACAATTAGATAATCAATACGTAATGAATCGAGAAATATGAATCTGAGTGACGTTAATTATGCAATTACTTATTCCTTCCATTTAGTATTTATTATTATTTTATTTATTATTTTAATTTAAGTTTTATTTAAGTTTGTTTATTTTAATTAAATGTTTTCTAAACAAATGTTCGCACGGAACTAAAACGCCCCCCGTATTTACTGCTTTCTAGTTAATTGTTAATTTCTATTTTTAATAATCCACCGTTCCCTGTGTTCGAATCTGACTTACCAAATCTATATTTATAATTGATCGGGTATTCTTGCCTGGTTGCTTGAAAGTATTTATTAGGTATTTCTATTTATAAATTATAAAACAAGACGCGCTTTCATAGCGACATCAAGTTTTTGGCGCCGCTGCCGGGGAGCGATTGTGTTTATTTAAATAGGAGTTAGAAATTTTTAAATCTTTATTTTTAAGGGAATTTTGTTAAGTAAACCTTTGTAAGTTGTTTAAATTAGTTTAATTAATTGTGTAACGAGTTTTCAATTAAATTCAATGGTTGTAACTAATTGTCCTTTAATTGGTTAAATTTTTGGGGTTTTAGTTTCAACCGGCGGATGGAAATCCGTCCGCCGGTTGGAGTTCCATTTATTTAATATTGTACATGTTAGTTAGTTTTTATTATTTTGTGTGAACTAACTTATTTTTCGTTAGTGGTGTCTTGTATTTCAGATTTATTTTTATTTAGGTTTGTCCAATGGCAAGGAGCTTTGAAAGTGATGCAAACGATAATAACATGGTTAAGAGAGATCAGTCTGCTAATTCTGATGCTAGTTCCACTGAGATAGTGCCTCCCTATACCAACTTAGGCCGCATTCCCGTCCCTGTTGTTTCATCTTGTCAGGGGTTGCTATCAGCACTTGAGGAGTTTAGAGGAGATATTCCTTCCAGTTCAAAGATTATTAGTAGGTCCACAGTGGATTTAACTGATAATCAGCGGGCATTGGTCAATGATGTGTTAGAGGCAGCTTTGATTGAGAGACAGTATGGGATTGGTAGGCAATTCTATATTGCCCTTACTACTTTTGGGGAGTCTCTAGAAACTAGGATTAAGGAGGAAGAGAAATTCTACACTGCTCAGAAGAAAAGATACACGGAGATTTATGAGGTTCTGAGGCATTCCGCATTTCCATATTCGGCAAATCAGACCGCGTGTCTTGGTCGCATGATTAGGGCTTTGTACGAGGTAACTGGTCATCCTAGGGCAGAAGCAGATAAGGAATTCAGGTTGGGTTTAAGAGAATTGGTTCAATTGCTACATTCTGATGACCATTTGATGGATGTTAAACCTCATCGATTCATATTGACGCATACTATTCATTACTATCTTCATGAAATGGTGGAAAAACTGGATCATTTGGCTAAGGAAGAATTAGATAGACCTCATCCGGATTTCATTCATCCGCATAGTGATATTGACTTGGCTACTTATATGGTTCTGAACGTAGAGGTCCTAGTTGATAATAATAAGATCTTAACTATGAGGGAGCATTTCCACTATGGAATGGTGGAAGTATACATTAGGTTGGTTGAAATCTTCAAGGATTCGGGATTAGAATTCAGTTCTGTTCAGAATGAGGTAATTAAAAAGACTGAAGCTAGAATAGGTGATTTAAGTAAGGAACCATTTCTGAGTAAGCATGATGGGATAGTGGCAGCCTGTTTGGAGTTTATGAGCGAATTTGAGGAGAATCATCCTGACCGTGAGTACAAATTGGAAGGTGATAAACTGGTATTGGCACCTGAGGGAGTGAACAATAAAGTAATAAGGGAAATTAGCTGGGATCTGGTCTACCTTCAACATGTTGCTAATGAACACTTGGCCAACTTTGTGATTTTTGGTAGTAGGGTTGAAAATGTAGTTACTGAAGTGATGAAGTGCTTTCTTAACCTCTACCCATTACATTAAATTCATCTAATCATTTCTTTTGTTTCTTATGCTATTGGATTGTTTCTAACATTTTGGTTTATTTTGGATTATGTTAGACTTTCGGTTGTTTTGGTTATTAGTTTTTGATTATGTGATTTGAATATTAAGTATTTATTTTGAGTGTTATTTAATAATGAGATTTTATTTTAAGTTTTTAATTTTTGTTATTTATTTTATAGTGTGGAATTGTGAAGATTTTGAAGTCGTGATTATCCTCCAGGTTTGAAATTTAATTATATAGAATTAGTGTGGGATTTTGGTTAAAAATTGGGTTGAAAAACGTTTTTGTAAAAAAAAAATTCTGAGTTTCAATCCATACGCCGTATGGAATCCATACGCCGTATGGATTGAAATGGGCCACTGGGCCAAACGGTTGACTGGGTCGAATCTGTTTGACCTGGGCTTTTTAATCCATACGCCGTATGGATCAAAAAGGCAGAAAACCGCCAACAGCCTTCTTCTTTCTCATTTCAAACCTAAAACCCATTTTTCCACCACCACCTACGGCCATCTACACCACCACACCCAAACGGAAATTCCGGCCACACATTCATCTCCATTTTTGCATATTCGTGTTACACGCACTTTCCTCTACAAGGTATAACTTCCCGATTTTATTTTCGTTGGTTAAATCGTTCGTTTGGAAGTTAGGGTTTATGTTAGTAATTTGGGTATTTCGAGTTTGGGTATGATTATTGGCATGTTTTTATGGTATTACATTCTTTGTAGTATATACATTGCAATGTCATGCTCGTTTTTCTAATATATTGCATATTTTGCGTAATTCGAATTATCCGTTTATGTTAAAGAATGTGAATATGATATATGCTCAATTGTGATATGTTTTGAGTTAGTACATATTAATTTTCTGACCACATGATGATTAATGCAAATGTTTGTTTGGTACACAAGTGTTTGTGATTACGGTTATGTGATAAATTGATTAAATGTGTTTATGATGATTCATTGTGAAATGTCGTATGGATGTTTGCTAGTTGCTAATGCTCGAGTTTAGTGACTGTGCATATTCGTGTTTTCATAATGGTACCAAGTTATTATAATGCATTTGATTAGGCAATTGTAATGAATATTTAATTAAGTATATATATGTATGCAATTTGAGTGATTTTGTTTAGAGATGCAATTTAGGTTCATGAAATTGATTGTTGCGGTAGTTTTAGGCTAAACCTTTATGGTGGATTATTCAATTTTAAGCCGAAATGCTGTCGAAATTTTTAATAACCTTTTTGCATTAACTGCTTATTCAATGTTATTAACAATTGTTTTGTTCAGCAGTTATCATGTCTAACAGGAGAGCACGAGGTGGAGAAGCTTTGGGAAACCCGTTGATTAGAGCCCATAGATATCTCACTTTTCATGGGTCATATTCTGAGACTACCAGATTGCATTTCAGAGAAAATCTAGCTTCTAATATTGGCCAGTCCATCGAGGTTTTTGATGCTGTTAACTGGAATGTTTTGGAACAGGTGATTGCTAGACAGGGGTTCACTCATGGTGCTGAGGCTATTAGGAACTTGCTTGCTGCTCCATATGTGCTTGAGGATGGAAACATTGGGTTTGTTCCCTATGCTTGGTCGCGATTGTTTAGCATTAGGGAGGACATTTACAAGGAGTTAGTTGTAGAGTTCTATAGCACTTTCAGGTTTGAGCACATGTCGACTCAATGGACTGAGAATTCCATTTTCTTCCAGCTAGGAGGACAGCCTAGACAGATGTCTTTGGTTCAGTTTGCTTTGGGATTGGGGCTTTATGAGCCCAACGAGCTGGATAATCCCCACTTTTTGGATCACATTTCTGCAGGAGCTGTGAAGAAGCTTACTGACTTAGAGATTGAGCAGGAGTGGCAGTATATTGCTCAGGGTAGCTATGGTAGTTCTACACCGTCCTATACGCGTATTCGTGACCCGCATCATCGACTCATCCACTGATTATTGACTTACACCATTGTTGGTCGTAAGGAGGGGCCTAAGAAGGTTTCTAGGCCTGATTTGTTTTATCTGAGTTCGATTATTAGGAAGAGGTTAGTGAATGTGCCTTGGAGATTGGCGAAGTGGATGTCGAAGAGAGCTACTGGTACTAGAGATGGGAATAGTCTGTGTGGAGGTCATTTTGTTACACGGTTAGCTAGGCATTTTGGGTTGGCTACTCAGGATGAGATGGGGTCATGCACGATTGTTCAGCCTAGTATGGGTTGGTTGACTGCTCGCAGGTTAGAGGCTTTTGCTCTTATTGAGCCGTGCATTACTTATGGTGGTCCTGCGGATATGTATTATTGGGTTCCTACCACTCCGGTGGGACAGACTTTGCAGCCGAGGCAGGCTAGAGCTAGAGGAGATACGAGTGGCAGTGATAGAGGTCGAGGTACGGCACGAGGCCGTAACAGAGGGTATGCTACGGAGTTTGATCAGTTGTCTCAGCAGTTGCACCAGATGTAGTTACATCAGACTCAGAAGTTTGATCAGATAGATCTTATGCAGAGACAGCATTTCCATCAGACCAGTGTGTTGAGACATAGGTTGTGACAACAGATCTAGCTTGATATAGGACTAGTGTAATTATTATTACGTTTGTATATTGGTTTAGATTTGTAAATAAATATTTGTTTTGTTAGTAATATTCGTTAAACATATTATTGTGTTAAGTTAGACGAATTATTAAATACGAAATAAATACATTCTGTGCGAGTCGAGTTCTCAGGTCGCGAGATTAACGAGCCGAGATGAGAACTGAATTCGTGGAAGTCAGTAGCGAATCGAGCTTGGTAATGGGCTTGGGCTGCAAGGCGAGTTGGGCTTAACTTGCTGGCCCATGCGAGCCGAGCCGAGACAGAATATTTAAACGATTTTTCTTTGTAAAATCGTTAACACTGAAAATAACTTTTGCATTCTGATTTCAATTGCTGCGAATTCAACAAACCAGAGAAAAACATAACCTAAGGCTAGGCTTTGACGATTCGTTGTTTAAAGCTAAGTCTAGTTAAAACGCAATACGAACATATTCGTTGTTAGTAAAATAACACCGTATTGAGGGATTCCGCACCTTAATACTACAGATAACGAAGTTATCGATCCTAAAACTAGGGGACTTACATCTGGTATCAGAGCTTTCGGGCTAGATACGAGTGTGTTCGTGAGTTTTAGTTTATTGCGTTTTTGATTCGGGTCGTTTTTACGTGCATTATTGCAATACTAACGATCAAAATCATTCTCTGGAAGTTTTAGGGTTAGTTTACAGTCGAATTTCTCAGTTTCGTTCGTAAAAATACCTTAAAATTCGTTTTTTCGGGTTTAACAGCCGTTTCGCGAGTCGAGATTAGGGTTCCAGCGTCGCCTGCGAACCGAGTTGAACTAGCGAGTCGAACTGAGGCTTGCAAGTCGAACCGAGATCTCTCGCGAATCGACATCACTTGCGAATCGACATCTTTTAGCAATCCGAACTGAGGCTTGCGAATCGACAAATTCTGCGAGTCGAGCTGAGATTGCGAGTTGAGCTGAGTCTTGCGAGTTGAGATTTCTGAATTCGCTGAAACAGTTTAATTTTACGTTTTTAAGATGTCTGACTTAAGTAGAATGATCGAAATGGACCACGAGGTGGGAAAGTCAAACGTTCCACCTAAGTTGTTAAGAATCGAGGATTACTACAATTGGAAGGACAGATTTGAATCTTACTGTAGATTCCATGATCTGTCTATCTGGATGTGTATCAAGAGTGGATACACCCCACCTACTCAAACTGTTCAAAATGCTACTGTAGTTCTTACCTATGCAAACATGAGTGATCAAGAGAAGGAAGCGTACAGAAATGAGAATAAATCACATTCTTGCATAAAGATGTGTCTTCCTAAATCCCTTGCTCATCAACTCAAGTCTTTTCATACTGCTAAAGCGCTCTGGGAAGCTTTAGAGAAAAGAGGTGAGGGAAGTCCACAGGTGAGAGCTGGCAAGAAGAGTCTTCTTAAAAAGCAGTTTACTATGTTTAAAGCTTTAAAAGGAGAAGATCTTGATGCCTATGTTACACGATTCTACCATCTGCTAAGTGAATTAGAATACCATGAAATTTTTGAAGAAGAAGTATCTAAAACCGACAAGTTCCTTGAGGGTTTGCCTTCTAAATGGGAAATGTATGGTGTTATGATTAAGGATAACGAAACTAGGTATTCTACTATGACCTTAGAGCAAGTCATTGACAAGCTGAAAGGTTATGATTTCTCCAAGAAGTCAAGAGATAGTGATTCTGATCAGGTTCAGAACCCTGGGCTGTATCATGGAAAGTCAAGTCTTTCGACTGCGTCATCGAGTTCGACCACTGCACTGTTAGTTGGTGATACTAATGAAAATGGAGAGATGATCACTGAAGATCTGTGCTTTATTTCCTCCTCTGGTGATGAGACAAAGGGAAAGAATTCTGAGAAGTCACCTCAAGAGCATCAGAAGATGCCGATGAGTGTGAAATCTGCTGAACAGCAACTGTCTGTTCTTGCTTCCTTTGTGGCATCATATGAGAACTACATAGAAGGAAAGATCAATGATCCTATTCTATTTGATGAGGATTATGAGCAGATAGATTCTGATTATCTTGAGGAACTGGAACTTCAAGATCAACTAGCGTTGATATCTAGAAAGGTGAAGAATTTCCTCAAGAAAACTGGTAGAAAGGTGTTGGGCAATAGATCAGGGTTTGATAAAACCAAGGTCAGATGCTTTAACTGTCAGGGTATTGGTCATTTTGCTAGAGAATGCCAAAGACCTAAAGTAGAAGCACAAGGAAAACAAGGTTCGGGAAGTACTCTTGCTTCCAAAGCCTTAGTGGTGAAGCAGTTGGATGGCTCGTATGATTGGCAAGCTCATTCTGAAGAAGCTTTGATGGCCGAGATCGAAGAAACAACTGCTGGATCAGTGTCCTACATGCCCACTGACATGGAACAGAGAGTAGAGGTGGCTGAGTCTGAAAAAAGGGCAAGTGATGATGATGTGCTATATATGGATTCAACTCCAGATATGAGTCCTGAAGAATTAGTGGCACGTATGGCTGAATTACAAACTGACAAGAAGAAGGTATGTTTAGATATTCTTAATCTTGCTGATGTTTGTTACTTAGTTACTGATTTACAGTCTCAGAATAGTGTCTTAACTGTGTCAAATAGTAATCTGTCATCACAATTAAATATGGATAAGGAATCTTATAAGACTGTTAGATCTGAACTTGATCAAGCTATTATGGATGTTCGTAGATTAAGTGATGATAAACAGGTCTTAAAAGATAAAATTAAGTCTGATGCGTTGGATAGAACAAAACTTAGAGATACCATAAGTGAAAAATCTGTTGTCATAGATGGTCTCTATATGAATATCAAAGACTTAAATGAGACGATTGCTAGTAAGGATCAGGAAATAGTGAACCTTAAATTAAGGTTAATTGAGCAAAACCGTAAACTTGAGAATTATAGGACATCTCAAATGGATAAAATGTTAGATGCTCAACGTAGTGTAAAGGACAAGACTGGGTTAGGTTACAATGATGTATCCCCGCCTTTTAATGCCAATTACACTCCTATTCCTGAGGACTCTGAGATGACTGAAGTTAATCCTGAGATTTTAGTAGCTGATAAACCTGAACAGTCAGAGGCACAGAAAGATGTTATTAAGAACGTATCATTAGATAATAGCAAGGCTTCTCAGTTCACCAAAATACATTTTGTATCGGGTGGAGTGATTAACGATGCTAAGATTAATGATAAAGTTGATAAGGAACAGCTTAAACCTTTAGTGCCTAAGACTCCGGATGAGAAAGCAAAAGTGAGCAAATCACGCAAGCAGATGTCATGTTTCAAATGTCATCAAAAAGGACACGTGGCTTCGTGTTGTCCTAACAAAAAGCCTGAAGCACCACATAAGCTTGTGATTGAGGAAAAGACACAGACCGACTCTAATATGACTGTAGACGGGTTAGATACCAAACCTAAGTTAGGTAATAAACCTGTGAACATTCTTAAAAGAGATGGTAAGCATAGTGTCTCCCCACCTAAACCTAAACGGTCATATACTCAAAGTGATAATTATGTACATAAGTCTAGGGATGTGACACCGTCGAGGTTTAGAACTCCAAGTAGAGGCCATAGTCATTATGAAAGTGGCACTACTTCGCGATCACATGAGTTTAATTATAATTATCATAATAGAGCTCATACTTTTGTGCCTAAGAGGTTCTCCTCAAATTCACCTCTTAAGGCTGATCGTCCACAAACTCAAGCTACTTCGAAAGTAACCAAAGCTCCTGATGGGAAGAATGGTTATTTTAAAGAGCTTAAGTTTGTTGATGATAAGGGACAAACCAAGACCGTAATGGCTTGGGTCCCTCTTGATAACTGATCGTGTTTTGTGTTATGTGCAGGAGCATGCTGTGAACAAGGACAGTTGGTGGTATGTAGACAGTGGATGCTCGAGGCACATGACCGGTGAAAGAAGTCTACTGAAGGACTTCAAGGATAGTCTCAAGCAAAAAGTAAATTTTGCAGGAGATAAAGGAGGAGTAATTTCGGGAAAAGGAAAAGTTTCAAATGGAACTTTGACTCTTGAGGATGTAAACTATGTTGAAGAACTTACACACAACCTAGTGAGTGTTTCCCAAGTCTGTGATAAAGGTCATCCAGTTTATTTCAATGAAAAGGAGGCCTTAGTCCTGAAGCCAGGTTTTAAAATTCCTGATGAATGGATATTGATGAGGGCGCCGAGGAAGAAGGACATCTATGCTATCAACATGGGTGTTCCTAACTCTTCAATGGTGTCTACATGTTTATTGTCCAAGGCTTCGGAAACAGATGCTCTGTTATGGCATAGGAGAATGGCACATCTAAACTGGAGAAAGATGAATTATATAACCAAAAATGGTTTGGTTCTAGGTGTACCACAAAAACGTTTCGAGTCTGAGGATAAGTGTGTTCCTTGCATGAAAGGAAAGCAGCACAAGAAACCACACAGACCTAAGACTGAAAACTCTATCTCCTCGCCATTTGAATTGCTACATATGGATCTCTTCGGCCCTATAAGCAAGAGAAGTCTAGGTGGCAAATGGTACTGTTTGGTTGTCACAGATGACTATTCTAGATTCTCATGGGTATTCTTTTTGGGATCAAAGGATGAGACTCCTGGAATTCTAATTGAGTTCTTTGATCTAGTAGAGAATGTCTATAAAAAGAGAGTTAAGCGTATTCGTAGTGACAATGGAACAGAGTTTAAGAATTCAACGTTGAATATCTATTGCTTAAGCAAAGGGATATTACATCAATTCAGTGCACCTTATGAACCTCAACAGAATGGTGTTGCTGAAAGGAAGAATAGAACGTTGATTGAAGCTGCTAGAACAATGCTTGCTGATTCAAAGCTTCCGGTCATCTTTTGGGCAGAAGCAGTGAATACAGCATGTTATGTTCTTAATAGAGTTCTTACGGTTAAGAGACATAACAAGACTTGTTATGAGCTTTTGAACAATAAGAAACCTAACTTAAAAGGGTTTGAACCCTTTGGAGTTTCATGCACCATATTAAAGACTGGACATCAAGCAAAATTTGGTGAGAAGGCTGACGAAGGATTTTTCCTAGGTTATATGCCCAATTCGCCAAATAAGAGAGTCTTTAATAAAGTCACAGGACGTTTGGAGGTAGTTTATAATATTGAGGTTACAAGCTATTCACCGGATGTTCATAAGGGCTTAGATTGGCAATTTGATTATTCTGATCTTTTTGCATCATTTAAAGTTCCTATTAGTGACTATGTCAGTGATTCAGAGATAGCTGAACATTTAGTGTTTGAAGATGAGAATATTGGTCCCGCTTCAACATCGAGTGTTAAGCAGTCTGGAATCAAGACTACTGTTGACTCAGATAAAGCTTCCACAAGTGAGTCACAAAAACCTTCAGAGGATAAGTCTCTAGAAACAGAAGATCTTGATGATCTTCATACAAAGTTTGATGACATACTTACTCCTTTGAAACATCTAAGAATATCTTCAGCACGTACGGAAGATGTACCTGAATTGGAAGAAATTGGTACTAATTTGGAAGATGAGATACCAGTTGAACCAGTTACTACAACTAGAACGAGTAAGAATCATCCAGTTGAAAACATCATCGGTGATATTAATACTCCGGTTCAAACTAGGCATCAATCCAGAACTAATACGTCTGAGAATTCTGAATACCAAAGCTTGTATACTGCAATGAAAGAGACAGGGATTCCTAATCAATGTCTATATTCATGCTTTATCTCACAAGTCGAGCCTAAAAATGTTCAAATGGCTTTAAAAGAAAACTCGTGGGTAGAAGCAATGCAAGAAGAACTATCTCAGTTCTCTAAATTACAAGTATGGGAGTTGGTTGACCTACCAAAGGGAGAATATCCAATTGGAACTAGATGGGTATTTAAGTGTAAGAGAGATGATAAAGGTATCGTTACTCGCAATAAAGCTCGTCTAGTGGTTCAAGGTTTTAATCAACAAGAAGGTATTGATTACAATGAAGTGTTTGCACCAGTTGCTAGGCTAGAAGCAATTAGAGTATTCTTAGCATTCGCATCATATTATGGTATAAAAGTGTATCAGTTGGATGTTAAGAGTGCCTTTTTGTATGGCAAAGTGGAAGAATTGGTGTATGTTTCACAACCGCCAGGGTTTGCTAATCCTGAGTATCCAGATAGAGTATATCGTTTGAATAAGGCTCTATATGGATTACATCAAGCACCTAGGGCATGGTATGGAACACTATCAACGTATCTACTTGAGAATGGATTTACAAGAGGATCAATTGATAGTACACTATTTGTGAAGTGGAAAAAGAAAGACTTTCTTCTTGTACAAGTGTATGTTGATGACATTATCTTTGGATCGTCTGATGAAAAGATGTGTCAAGAATTTGAGAAAGTCATGAGAAAAAGGTTTGAAATGTCTGCAATGGGAGAGTTGAATTTCTTCTTAGGATTACAAGTTGATCAAAAGAAGGATGGATTCTTTATTCATCAATCTAAATATACATATGAGCTATTAGAACGTTTCAAGATGGATGAAAGTAAGGTCTACAATACTCCAATTCCAGTCAATCATGGATTAGGTCCAGATACATCGAGTGATAGCGATGTGGATCCAACTCTTTATAGAGCCATGATCGGATCACTAATGTATCTTACAGCCTCTAGGCCTGACATCATGTTTGCTGTTTGTTTATGCGCAAGATATCAGGCTAATCCGAAAGAGTCACACATGCAAGCTGTTAAACGAATCTTTCGTTACCTCAAAGGGAAACCTAAGCTGGGTCTTTGGTATCCGATTGATGGAGACTTAGATCTCGTAGCTTATACTGATTCGGATTATGGAGGATGCAATCAGAATAGGAAATCTACGACTGGAGGATGTCAATTCTTAGGAGGTAGATTAGTATCCTGGCAGTGCAAGAAGCAAACCTCGGTAGCCATTTCTACATGTGAAGCTGAGTATGTTGCAGCTGGCAGCTGTTGCTCGCAAGTTCTTTGGATTCAACAGCAACTGCGGGATTACGGGTTAAATATAACCAATACTCCTATGATGATTGATAACGAATCTACTATGTCGATCACCAATAATCCAGTAAAGCACAGTAAAACTAAGCATATTGATATTCGACATCATTTTATTAGAGATTGTGCTGAAAAGAAATTGATAAAGTTAGTTAAGGTTCCATCATTGGATAACTTAGCAGACTTATACACAAAGGCGTTCGACAGAGCAAGATTTGAGACGTTGGTTCAACTAAACGGAATGAGAAATCCAGAGTGATTAGTCTTCCAAGGGTATTCTTGTAATAGTTAATATTTATGTGTTTATTATTAAAAAAAAATTATAAAAAAAAAAAAAAAAAAAAGAGGGCGTATGGCATTCATTTGCTTGTTACCTAAGGGGAATCGCCTTCATTTAAGTTTTTATTTGCAAAAACTACGGGAAATAATAGTACATTAGGAGAATAAGCTTCACAATAATAAAGCTTAAGTCCTAAGTATGATATGGTAGTAGGTTCAAATAAAGTTGCTTTAGAAC
This sequence comes from Helichrysum umbraculigerum, assembly GCA_949592205.1. Taxonomy (NCBI): domain Eukaryota; kingdom Viridiplantae; phylum Streptophyta; class Magnoliopsida; order Asterales; family Asteraceae; genus Helichrysum; species Helichrysum umbraculigerum. Next base: position 5,752,688 of record CATIUR010000003.1, read on the forward strand.
TACAGCGGTTCTATCAGGTATGTGTTTATATTTATTTGATTATACACCTATATCCACAAGTTATAATTTGTCTATTTTTAGTAAAATTTTAGATGGCTTCATCATATGATGTACTGGTAGGCAAATTATATGAAATTTTCTAAGTCTTAAGAATTTAATTAACTACTTGTTTATTATTTTGTGTAACTATTCTATGATGTATGACATTAAGTCTTAAATGTTGAATGATGGTATTACCATACACTGTTATCATGCATTTTAATTAAAGTGACAAATAGTAGCAATATGGGTATTAATTTAATTACTGGTAACTATGTTGTACTATGTACAGAACTGAAACCTTTAATTAAATTAATATTCTCAAATATATTTTGAATTATGCTAGAAGGAATCTTCTGTTGTACTACGTACAGACTTAGATAACATAGCATATTCAAAGTATGTTTGATATTTGTCTAACCGTAAAAATTCAAGTGTATGTTATATGTTTCGAAAAGATACATCATTTAGTAACCGCTACCTTGAAAATTTAATGATGCAGTGTTATGTGTTTTACTTGAATTCTTCAGTATGTCATATACTAGGAAGCACTTGATAATTCTCATACTAACAATAAAGAGTTTGCTTAGAAAATTGAGTATAATTTGTTTATGTGGATCATATACTGGTAATCGTCTTGAACTATCTATAATTAAAATATTTACTTTATGTGCGTAATGCATTTATTAATTATGCTATGTGGATAAAGGTACCTAAGATATAGTTTTATAAATATAAATGTATAAATGATATATTTAGTTGTAATTTTATAGTAATTTATTTGAATTTCATGAGGTATGTATACTACCAATCTGCTTAAACTTTTTAAATATATCATGAATTGCTTATTCTTACTAATATGATCCCTAAGCAGATAAATTCTTATTCATTTTATGTATGTATTTTATTTTGTTTCAAGTGTTTAATAAAATGGTACTTGATACCTATGATTATGTAATTTTGTTTTAGTTTTTAATTTTTGTGTTAATTATGCTTACCCTTCGGAATTAAATCATACTGAATGTTTTTGAGTTGAACAACGTGACAAATACAAGTGAAAATTAATTATAATTTAGACTTGTGAAAATATCGGGTTTTTATTTATACTTAGAATTAAAATTCGCGTTTTTAATTATTTCTGCGAGTTGACTTCGACTTGCGAGTCCGCTTCAAATCTCGCGAATCGAATGTAAAGTATAAAGGTGGTCAAACGAGTCAGACCAACCCACCGAACCCACATACTTCGCGAGTTCAGTAAAGCTTGCGAATCCGTCAACAAGGCGAAACGAGGCGATTTATTGTTTTCGTTTGATTTAGATTCTTAGATTACGGGAACGAGTTATTCAATCCGAGGACTTTATACATCTTCATATTGCGAACATTTTGAGGTATAAACCAACGGATTTCACCGTGTAAATAACAAGAAATCGAAGTTTTTATAAAACTTAGGGTTTCGGGTTAAAAACTAAACGATTTGCGTCGATTACGATGTTATTGGACATAAATCCTTGTGGTTTATGTTAAATGGATGTTAATAAACGTAAATCAATTGATAGATCATGTTAAATTCAACAGATTAATCGATTTTAATTAAAAATTATCGACGGCTGTTCATCGAACGAGTTGAGATTTTACCTCGACTCCCTGATTGAATGAAACGAGTTGACATTGTGAATCAACTCGCAGCGAGTTGACTAGCGAATCCATGAGATTAGCGAGTTCACTTCAATAGCTGCTTTATAAGTTTAGCGAGTTCATAAGCAAAACGAGTTGACCTCACCTCGTTAGGCCAGTTTATGCGAGTCCAGTACTTAGAAAAATTTTATTTTTTAAAGTAGTGATATAAATGTTAAGACTTTTTAAGTAATAACTTTTATGAAATGGATTTGTGTTAATTCTTATATGATTATATCGAAAGTCTACTAATTTAAGAAGAAAATTAGTGGCGTGTCCTAATTTCACATTAGCGGTATAATTTTTAACGTTAACGACTTGAGATTTTTATTAAAATAACAAGTACCTAACGTGATTTAAATTAGACTTAAGACTTTTTAGTTATAAGTAAAATTTTTATATACGACTTGAGATTATTTTTGTATCAAGTTATATATAATTACAATTTTAAACTAAGATGTTTGATGAATCTCGATTCATAATACATAATAGTTTAAATATTTTTTATCGTGCATTAAATTATATCTGTTGTTTGTATTCATTACAGATATGGCTAGAGCATTTGATAAGGGTCACAACATCCTGGTTGATCTGAACCTTGAGGCCAAACGGGCTGACAGGGTTGCTGATATATTACGTTTTCTAGCACGATCAAGGATTAGATATGCTATTACGGCCAATCCTCCTATCTCACAGACTATACTGAACGATTTCTGGACGGATATTGTTTATGACGAATCTGTCACTCCGCCAGAGATTCGAGCTACAGTTGGTGGACAACCTGTTACCTTTTCAGCTGGTAATCTTCGTGAGATTTTGCAGCTAGGTACGGTAGAACAGGAGAACGGGGATATTGAGTATCCTATGGACTTTATTGAGGGTGCTATTGGACGTATGGGATATACAGGAGACAGGCGTGGACGTCAGTTCCAGAAGCCTCTGGTCATTGGTCAGTGGAGGTTTCTTTGGCACGTGATGAATATAGTCTTCGCAGCAAAGAAAGGTGGCTTTGATGAGTTGAGCCCTGCGATTCTATCGGCTGTACTGTCACTGGTTTACAATAAACCATACAGTTTTTGTGATTACATTTTTGGAGAGATAGCTAGACAGATATCGGGTTCTGTTAGATCTAGATTTATGATCTACCCGAGGTTTTGTATGCTTATCATACGTGCGCGTCTACCGAACTTGGTTATTCCTGAGCCGTTTTTATCGGTGAATACCATTGATCAACGTGGTTATAATGCCATGTTTATGCAGACGATTAGGAAGGAAGGAGTGGTGAAACCGGAAATTAGACCACTTTTTGGATATATTGTTGATCCGAACTACGTTGCACCGCCAAATCATGGGTGGTTGGACGTAGCTCCTGCTGCTGTTGTTGCTCCTGCTATTGCTGATGTTGTACCTGCACCTGTAGCTGAGGAAGCTCAACCTGAAGATCCACAAGGGCTCCTTGAGGATGTTCTTATTCAGGCTGGTCAGGTGGATCAGCAGGTGAATCAAGAGGTTGCTGCACAGGTTGTGCAAGAAGTTTTGGAGCAGAATGATGATGAGACAAATCCTTTGCTTCAAGACATTGAGAGTTACTTGGCACCACCTGAGGTAATCTGTTACTTATGTAATAATATAGATGCTTAGTTGATAGATTGTTTTTATTGATCATAGATGCATAATATTATTATATAATGATTCTGATATTAGATATTTAGTAAATTGGATATTATTTCTGATTTTAAAAATATAAATATCATTATACGAACAGGAAGCTGAAGCTGAGGCTGCACATCCAGAAGTTATATTACTTGAGGATGAGCAGATACAGCTTGATAGATCAGTTGTTGTACCAACTGAGGTATTATATCTGATTAATCTTAAATATATAGAACTTGTATGATAGAGCTTACGCTAATCATAAATGTTTAATATATTTAAAATTTAGGATCCTGTTAGATCATCTAGAGGTCGTGATGGTGAGACGGCTTCAGATGAAGATTCTGATAATACACCTTCTCCTCCTCCATCTGCTTCTGAAAAGAAGAGGAAGGGTAAGAGTATTCTGGAGGAAGGTACTGAGGAAGTTGAGATTCCTTTGATGAAGCGTCCGAGAACGCTTACTATTCGAGAAGGTTAGTATTAATTAAAGTTAAATAATCTTAACTTGTTGTTTATCAGGAGTTGAACTGAGACAGTTAATTCTGTATACAGTTTCTCAGGATACACCACAGGTAGAGATGGTTGCACCGGTGGTTACGGAATCGATGTCTTTACCGCTTCAAGTATGAGATATAAATTCTATAACTATGAGTGTTATGCAATTAATTAGAGTTTGAGACAGAGTAATCTGTAACAATAACTGATTTTAATTGTGTTTAACTTTACAGCATGAGGTTGCTGATTTAGTTCGTGGAGCTAATTTTCCGACGAACAAAACAGCTAGATTTGCGACAAGTTTGCTTACGCAAGCTTTGTCTCAACCTCATACACCGCTTACCAGAGACTGGCATATTGAGTCTCTTACACCGCCTGGACCCAGAACGATACCTGTTACTCCAACGACTGATGCTGAAAGGATTACATCCTTAGAGTCGAGGGTAAAGGATTTGGAGAAGCTTACTTCTCAGATTCCAGAGCTGGTGTCGAGCAATCTTCTTCTTTCACAACAGATACTCAAGCAGAGTGAATTGTACAATCTGTTGATGAAGACTCATGAGACGTTACTTGCGGACTTCACTGTACAGAGACTGAAGTTATCTTCTTTAGAGAGTCTGGTCTTGAGATCGCATTCAGGACAGCCTGCTCAGGGGGAGATATTGGTATATCTGGAGTCTTGCAGAGAGAATGAGTTGAAGAGAAAGAGAGATCAAGACAAGGACGATGATCCCAATGCACCGAGTGGTGAGCAGACTGGTCCTTCAAAGACTAGTGAGCAAGCTACTATTCAGGGGGAGTCTGGTGCTGGTGCTAGTGGTTCTGGAGTGGGTACAAGTGCAGATAAGACTGTATCGGGTGATACTGAAGCTGGTAAGATAGCTTAGTATTATCTTAGTACTGTAATATTTGTAATAGTTTGTAGTGAACAAGTGTAAACTTAATTATTGTGTAAATATATTTGGCTTAGGGTTATTATTATGTTAAGTAAAATATGTTTGGTAATTTAAGTTTATAAAATTATGTTAAGATAAAATAGTGATCGAAAGACTTCTGACTTATTGAGTAGTCGAGCGGCGTGTTCCGATTAATTTCGGCGGTCATAATTTTATAATAACATATGCATTTTAGATTTGATTATAGACTTAAGACCGTAAGGTTTATAAGTAATTAACAAGTTAAAAATGTATTCGTATTAACTAGACAAATGATATATAATTTAAAGGTTAAATTGATAATGAATGAGATCAATTAACACTTGGAAATTATATAAGGTAATTAATAGTAAATTTAAATGTTTGGTGATTATTCACAATGCATTAGAATTTAAAATTAATTAATATTTGTTAAGTAGACTTAAGAGATTTTAGATTGATTCAGGGTAATCAATAAAAGATTTTATAAGTTATATTTATATTGCGTTTATATGTTAGGTTAAAATATACAAAAGAATTAATAAAGAAATTCTTAGATTGGTTCAGGGAAATCAATAAAGAATTTGAATTATTAATATATTTGTATTTATGTTTTTCTCTAGGAATGGAAATGCTTAATCTATCAGATTCGGAAGATGATATTCTGGATGAGATAGATGAAGAGATTGATTATGATATTGAAGAAGGAGAGTTCAAACTTCCTGAAGATTGGACTGCAGTATTTGAATCAGTGATAGATGAAGGTGTTGATCTGGATGCAAATGTAGATGAACATATTGTGAATCCATCAACGACTGAATTTGTTTTTGTAAATGAACAAGGAGAATCAGTTATTGATTTAGAAGCTTTTGAGAATGCTTCTGAAGATTCAGATACTGAAGTTGAAGAAATAGAGGACAAATACAAACATATGGTTGGTAATCCTATGTTTATCCAAGAAATGCTGAAAAAGAAAAAGGAAAATAAGCAACGCATTTTGAAAGAAGTTGATATTACTGGAAAGCGTGTACTTAAAACTGGCATTATTGGATGGTATTATGACTCTGACCTGAAGCTCTTCGCGATCAAAAGGTTTGACGGGGTTCAATATTTTGAGAAGAAGCTTACCGTGTTTAGTTCATTGCCTCGATATGAGATTCGAGACTTGGCTAGATTAGATATGAAAAATCCAAGTGATGATGATTATGCTAAGTATGTTGAGCGTATCATTAGGACTGAAGGATTATCTATGAAGTTTTCGAAGATTAAGCCAAGGAAAGGAAAAATGATAAAGCTAAACGAACTTAGTCAGAGAACTGGAAGAAGAAGAAGGAAGAAGGTTTATCCAGCGGTCAAATGCATTAAGCAAATACCAATGAAGACTATGCCTCAGAATATTTTGGGAAAATTGAAATATTGGGGGGTAGATGCTGGAACAGGAGAAGCCTTTATGATTGAAGCTGATGATGATTATCCTAATGGCGAAAAAGAAATTCTTCGTGTATATGATCACAGACATTTGATGAATTTATCAAAGGAAGATTTGATTATGTTATACAAGAACAAGATCATATCTACTGTTGGTTGGGGTGATTTAGCACGAGATTATCATAGGATGGTTAAAACATGCATCAAGCTTAAAATTTTTGCAGGAAGTAAGATTTACAAATGAAGACCAAAGACAGCGTGAAGATAAAGAAGCTAGAGCTATTGTCAAGGGGGAGTCTGTTGAGACATAGGTTGTGACAACAGATCTAGCTTGATATAGGACTAGTGTAATTATTATTACGTTTGTATATTGGTTTAGATTTGTAAATAAATATTTGTTTTGTTAGTAATATTCGTTAAACATATTATTGTGTTAAGTTAGACGAATTATTAAATACGAAATAAATACATTCTGTGCGAGTCGAGTTCTCAGGTCGCGAGATTAACGAGCCGAGATGAGAACTGAATTCGTGGAAGTCAGTAGCGAATCGAGCTTGGTAATGGGCTTGGGCTGCAAGGCGAGTTGGGCTTAACTTGCTGGCCCATGCGAGCCGAGCCGAGACAGAATATTTAAACGATTTTTCTTTGTAAAATCGTTAACACTGAAAATAACTTTTGCATTCTGATTTCAATTGCTGCGAATTCAACAAACCAGAGAAAAACATAACCTAAGGCTAGGCTTTGACGATTCGTTGTTTAAAGCTAAGTCTAGTTAAAACGCAATACGAACATATTCGTTGTTAGTAAAATAACACCGTATTGAGGGATTCCGCACCTTAATACTACAGATAACGAAGTTATCGATCCTAAAACTAGGGGACTTACACAGTGCTCATTTTATAACGCCCCAGAATTTACAACTGTTTTTTTTTTTTTTTAAACAATTCGGAAGCTCAAGTCCCAAAACATATATATACATAAAATGACATGTCGTCATCTTCCATTACCTAAGTTCTAAGTATTAATTATTAACGTTTACAAAACAATCCTTTATATCCTGGACATTATATAATCAACATTTTAAACTGTATTAAATAATAATCAGAGTAATCCTAGTCAAACATTCTTCAGTTACTCCTTGACCCGCCCATAACAAAAGATATTAACCTGCAAGGAGTAAACAACGAGGGATTAGCACGAAGCTAAGTGAGTTAACTCATCACTAACAATACAACTTAGTTTAACACCATGAGTTCACCACATTTAACACTTTGACTCAACATCACCAGAGGATCGGTGGCCCTTGTGGCGCCCTCAGCCGCGGTGGCCCACCAAGCGACACTTACACCAACTGCATGCCAATACAGTGGTTAACCGATAACTGTTTGTTACCTTTAGTCAACACAAGCCTTACTTACAACGAATGTTCACAACCCTTGTGTTGACTAACCTGTAACAACACAGTCCAACATAGTTGACCTCTATTAACACAGTTACCAATAGGTCACTTAACACTTTAACACAATTCACAATACACTTAACACTTGAATATAACACATAACACATGAAGTAACCACATAAGTGATCACTAAATTATAGTGAGAGATCAAAGTCCACTCACCGACTACCATAGTCGCCCACTCAGTAGTCTAATATCACTGAGTCTTCTCCATATCTGGAAATACAACAAAATACACAAGTCAGTTACTTGTATCAATGTGAATTACTATCACATAATGTAATCAAAATCTAAATAACTCAATCAAGTAATTACAACACAATAATTAGTTAATCCAAATCATCAATCCATCACTCCCATGGAATTGGTTATACTTGATTCAAGCATTCAAGTATTCAACTTTTCAAATTATGACTTATAGTCATTTAACACAATTCAATCCAAGATTAATAATAACCAATTTAACTTCACTAGTTCACCATCACTATCAAATTATGAACATAAAATCACATCATCACATTGATCTAAATCAATTATAGTTAATCAATATAAGTAACCATCAACCTCATATATTAAGAATTCACAATTTAACTCATCCATTAATTCATTAATAACTCATGATTATCACCATGATCATCTTAGCTTATAAATAACAATTTCATATAACAATCTCTTCTAACTACCTATCAATAAACACTTTCACTTGTATATAATTCACACAACTTGATTAATCCACTATTAGGTTATATTAAAGCTACTAACACTCTTATTAACACTTATTAACACCATATCAACTAATATCAAGCTTTAGTTTATGATTATCACCATCAATCCATTCAAAAAGCACCATGAACTTATCAAAATCTCAAGAAGTTTAAGAACCCTAATCAAAGTTATAACTTAAAGCATGAATCATGATACCTAACATCATTAACAAGTATAACAATCATTAATTTCACCAACTTAAACCTCTATTTTCGGATTAAAGTAATTAACCCATCAAAATCATGATAAACTCTAAGAATCACCTTAACTTTACAAACTTTAACTTGAATCCACTAACAACAATTTCACATAATCAAACCTCAATTTCGAATTATCACCAAGAACACCAAAAACCCCCAATTTCTTGGGTTCATGATTTGAAGAATTAAAGACTTACAAGATGAAAGGAAGGATTAGAAGATGATAATCTTCACGCTAGAAGCTTGAATTCGAATTTGTGTTCTTCAATTTTGATGAAAAGAGTTAAAGGATCTAGGGTTTATGTGTTTGTATGCACGTACGTATGTATGTATTTGTGTGGGAATAAAAACCGACTCAAAACATAGATATATTACCTAATTAGTTACTTTGTGTACTAGTTTTGTCCTCCGTACTTATCATTGTCTGGAACTTAAAAATCATTTGCGAGGAAAACTATTTTATTTTACTGTCACCTTGATTTAATTAAAACAATCAATATTTCACTAACCACAATATTTCCTGAGGCTAATTGACCCATTAAATTTACAATCGAACACATATTACATATTTAAATTGCATTAAAAATTTTACAGGAAATACCTATTACTTCTAGGCCCAATTTGAGGATGTTACACATTTGGACTACCAGGATGGCCTGTTTGAGCAGTTTTTTGGTAATTTTCCTTCTGGACCTATTTATCAGCCATTGGGTACCAGATGCCACCAGAGTTCATGCCACGACCTCCACCACAGCCAGATCATGGATAGCCTTCTCATCAGTACCGGTACCGATAGGAGGATGACAGTGATTAGGATGATGTTCATCCTATTTGGTTTATGATTCCAGACACTATTATCATTATTATTTTTTTTATTATTGTTATGACTGTTTTTATTTTTAGGGTTTTAATTATTATGTTGGATTGATAGTTTTAGGTTTGGTAGTAGTTATTTTTAATTAGTATGTTTAAATCTGGTATTGTTTAATTTTGTTTGTTGATCCCTCAGAATTGTGTTGTAAGTACGTGTTATGCTGGCAGTAAGTTCAGCGCAACAAAAATTGAATCGAGAGGATGTGGGAATTTCATATCATCCTTGTCATGCTCATTAAACTGCACACTATTCCAGAGGAGTTTTTCTGTTCTAAGTTCTTTTTTCTTTTTCCCGTTTAGTATTTCATTACTTGTACAATGAGGGCATTGTACACCTTAAAGTGGGGGATGTGAGAGAAAAGAGTTTAATTTTCACATAATTGTCCTGTAAATAAGTAAATGATTTTGCAATTTGGTTAACTGTTATTTTATTAAGATAAGTAACTATGAGGTTATGAGTTGCTCATTTTTCAGCCAAATTTTTGCATTAAAATTTTTGTTTTCTAGAGATAATTATTTTGTAGCTATGTAGGTTATTTTTAAAATTCTCTACACTTTTAATTGAATACTTAAATTGTGAAAAATGTTATTTAGCTTCACTATATGATGTATTGATAAACGATTCATATGAGAATGTTTGAGCTTTTAAGAAATGAATTAAGGAGTGGATGTTACTTTTAGATGAACTTTGGCTATGTATGACGTACGTCTTAATTTTCATATTAGTAATGTGTGATATGCCATAATTTTGGGAATTTAATTAATATCATTTGGGGATATACTGGGTGTTGTTTCCTCTGTTGTACGAAAGTACAGACCTGGTCTCCGTCAGTATATTTAATGAAAAAGAGCAAAAGAGTTTAATAACTCATGATTTTAAAATGTAGTCAAATTAAGTCGCTTTGTTGTACTTAGGTACAGACCTGCCACCAATGGTTTGACTAAAAACATTATTGCTAAACCAAAATCAAGTTATGTCGCTTTGTTGTGTTGAGGCACAGACCTGTCACCTCTGTCTTGATTTGAAAAATGATTGTTTGATTATAATTTCAAAATATGTAATATTGGCATGTTATGAGTATGAAAGTATATAGTTTTTGGGAGTTTAAGGGAACATCTACGTGAATAATAATAAGTTGAGCTCAATTATTTAAATATAGATTGTTTAAGTGTATAAAAATATCAGTAATCATTGTGAACTATTTGATGTTTTAAAAGAATAATAACTTCATGTGTAGATTGTTTTTGTAATCTCGTAGTTTCTTAATAATTGTTTGTAGAATTAACAAATTTTTAAATTCAAGCATTTGAGTTGAAGATGGGTGAGGTTGTGTAATTTCTTTGTTAGTTATTTAGATTAATATAGATGACTGTTTTCTTAAGAATTTGATTTTTGAATCGATAGTCTACTTGAGGACAAGTAGGATTCAAGTGGGGGATGTTTGATAAACGCTCAAAAGTACTATATTTTAGTAGTATTTTACCCCTATTCTTGAATGTTTTTATTACATTTAATTAAGAATAGATATTGATTTCGTTCATATTTGCAATTAGGTGTGGAAATAGAGCGTTTATAAAGAAAGGAATGGAAAACAGTCAATAAACGAGCTAAATGATACATATTTGAAGAAACATGTGAAGCCGAAGTCGAAGAAAAGAAGAAATGAAGAAAAGTGAAGAAACCGGCTGGAAATCCAATCCATACGCCGTATGAAAGTCCATACGCCGTATGGATTGTGGCGCAGGAGGCCCAGGTTACGTGGACTTGGGCTGGGCTTGAATTCAATCCATACGCCGTATGGAAATCCATACGCCGTATGGATCAAAAATCCAGAAATATAAAAGTCGCGAAAAAACCCTAAAAACATATAACTCGTTTTGTTTTCGTTTTCAGACGATAGTTTACGAATATTAGGGTTAAGTTACGAATTTAGTTTGCATTTTGGAGGCACGGAAGCTCAAGATCGAGGGTAGTTCGTTTTAGTTCTTCGTGATTCGTCTTTATTGATTCGGTATAACTCTATCTATTTGATTTCATTGAAGAATTTGATGTTATTTAGATCTGATTTTACTGTTTTAATGATGAATTGAATACCAAAGTGATTGTGTAGTTAATTGAACTTGGATTATGATTATTGAATGATTATTATTGCGTATTGACTAAGTTATTTAATTGAAAACTGTTATATTACTTGTGGATCCTTGTTTATTGGTAACTGGTAGTTATTAGTTCTCAACGTGGTTAATAAGATTGATGAGATAGAGTTCCTTTGATTTTATTAATTATTGATGGTTAGAATCTTAGGGTTTTGATCATTGCTAAATAGATTGAGTTTGATAGGTTGAGAAATTGATAATTATTCACTTTAAAACGAACAAGACAATAAGTTAATTATTGGGTATTGTTGAGTCATACCATTAGAGATAATCATAATGAGTTGTGAATGTTTAATGCATCATTTAGGGAAAGGCACACAATTGACTGATCATCTTGTGACATTGGAACCAGTGTTTAATGTTGGACCCTAGATTATAGGAATTAGTTGGACCCGAAACGTTGGCTAGTTCACATTCGATTTAATATTCATTGAAGAATTTGGTATTAAGTTGATCTACAAGAATCACAATTAGATAATCAATACGTAATGAATCGGGAAATATGAATCTGAGTGACGTTAATTATGCAATTACTTATTCCTTCCATTTAGTATTTATTATTATTTTATTTATTATTTTAATTTAAGTTTTATTTAAGTTTGTTTATTTTAATTAAATGTTTTCTAAACAAATGTTCGCACGGAACTAAAACGCCCCCCGTATTTACTGCTTTCTAGTTAATTGTTAATTTCTATTTTTAATAATCCACCGTTCCCTGTGTTCGAATCTGACTTACCAAATCTATATTTACAATTGATCGGGTATTCTTGCCTGGTTGCTTGAAAGTATTTATTAGGTATTTCTATTTATAAATTATAAAACAAGACGCGTTTTCATAGCGACCCTAGGATTTGGAGTTTACACGACGTAGAGTCGGGACCCTAGGATTTGGAGTTTCTTTTGGTTCACGGGTATGACGCATTAGAGGTATTCTATTTTGGGTACTTGCCATCCAAAGCATGGAAGGTCGAGCAAGGAGTCTGTATGAAGGTTCTACAAGGTTGTCTGTGAGTGAGAAATTGGTTTTCTCAAATGTTAGTATTTTCTCGTTTATCTATTTATTTTGTTATTGTTAATAGCTTTATTAAGTAACGGTCCTTTAGGGTTTAGTTTCCTAGTTACTCTAGATTAATTGTTATTTTTCCGCTGCATATGTTAATCTAGTTAGGAAATAGAAAACCCAACAAATCGAAGAGGAGAAAACGCTGAATTTTATAGTGCAATTTTTATGATTTTTCGACTTACCGTTTATGAGATATTTAATTTTTAAAAATGTGAAGGAGAGAGAATAAAGTGACACATGGCAGAAATCTTTTGGTTCCTTCGTTCTCATTCAAAGTTGGTGTACTCATTTGAACCTTATTCTACATACATACTAATACTAATAATATTAGTACTAAGCCGTATCTCATCTCAATCCCAAAAAATAAAACAAGTTGACGTAAAATAAAATGATATAACATACGGTATAAAATATCACTTCATTTAAGTTTTTATTTACATATTAATGGTCACATTTCAAATTGGTTACATGAGACGTTCCAAATTTTTTTATTTATTTTTTACTTTAATATATACATGCTTACGTCCCATTATTAGTTACTAAATAATTTCAATCAACACGTAACACAAACGACTCAAATACATGATCAAAACAAAAGTCATCAAGAACAGCTGGGTACCCGTCGGATAGCCCCAGGTACTCGCCGGGTAGCCTTAAGGGGGTGCCCAGGCTGTGAACTTTTTCAAAGGGCTTATCCGGTGAAACAGGTTTACCCGCTGGATACATCAACCGGGTAAGGGAATTACCAGCCAGGTACAACCCTTACACGCCGGGTACTTGCTCAGTATAGCAGCAACTCAGTTTTTTAATATCAATTTCGGACGTGCATAACTTTTAACTAGATAAGAAGTTAGGATCTGAAATTTTACGGACACCTTCACTATACCAAGTTGAAGGTTTTCCTTTTTACACTTTTTCAAATTTCTCAAAAACGTAGAATTCAAATGTGTGTCTAAATTATGGTAATTTCAAATCATTTTTGGAGACAACCTACATTGCAAACCATATACAATCTGACCTGGACTTTTTACTCACACCACATACAACTCAAATCCAGTTTAAAACTTGCGACAAATAAACCATACCACAATTTTAACTTAATTTAGCATATAGACACGTTTATGATCCATTTGGACACTTTTGACCCATTTACCAAAAATAACAACAAATAATATCAACCATCAATGTAACTTCAATTTCCACACATCGTTGACCAATTCAAGGTAGTTAACTATATGTCACTACCAATCCCAACGAAGACTTCATTTAACACTTAAGCATATTTCATCATTTCACCAAAACATGAACATGAACATTTATATTATCTATATACTTCCTAAAACAAATGTATAAGCTTTTACATCCTTCATTTACTTTCTAAGTCAAAGTACTATGATACCAAAAACCATAAACTTCATATTTAACTTCAAAACAAGCCTTTCTGTCCCTTTACCCACTATCACCTACAACATTAAACACTTAAAAGAGTAAGCACATTGCTTAGTGAGTATATAGGCAATTAACTAAGTAATTCACCAAATTAATCAACAACTAGAAACAAGCCACAATTACACATAATCTTAAAGATGACTACTGAGCAATAGGTAGAGATTAAAATACTATGTGGATCCGCGGTCAATAGAAACTAGCTCATGTGCTATGCACATATTCAACAACACTCTATGCTAGCAAAGCTAGCTATCTCTACACACTTGCCCAATCCACATAATTCCTCAACAATAATCAATAATTGGAAACAAGACAAGATACAAGCAACACCACTTGATTATCTAAACATCTTGTTCGGAAGCAATCCGGAATTACATAATCATTACTCAATTAATCCCCATAACACTCACCTTGGTGTTTTAGACGGAATTGCAGCAAATGATCAACGAGTAGATGCCACGTCTTTTACACCTAATTCATAACACATAACAACATAATACCACATTTAGAGGCTACTAATCATCAAATTTAAACAACAATTAATATCAATCCTCCCCCACTTGGATTGACTTCCACTTTCTTTGATCATAACTAATTCTCACATCAAATTATTTACACTTTAACTTTGATTCTTATTCAAGCATCATATTTACACCATAATAACTGATGCACCGCCAAGGGTCGATCAGGAATTACCCTGTCGTCGGACAGTCCGCTAGCGGCGACACCGATGGGTTTTAATATTTATAAGTGTTGGGGTCTAAGTTTTACTAGTGCTATGTGGCCTAAGGGTTGTATAGCATCGAGTATGACCTAGGGTTGTTCTTCAAAATCAACTGTATTGTGGATCTGAGTAGTCTAAGATGTAAGTTTCTAACTAGTGAGGGAGTTTTAAAATAGTTAAGAGTGGTTTGGGTTTGTTTTTATGATTAAACTAATAAGCGATAATAAAAAGCAGATAAAATAAACTGGATAGCAGTCAGGATATAGGGGTGTTTGTTGTGAGTTCTTAGCCGAACGTTGGGATGATGTTTAGTTTAGGCTATGAAAATGTCTCTAAAGATTTATATTTTATTTGTTTCGAGTATATGTGGGATAAGCACTAGTTCCCTACTGATCGATTTCTCGATCAGTATGTCACTGAGTAACTAGGCTATCGTGATTCTGATCGGAGTAGTTTGCCCAGCCCACAACACTATCCTGTTACGACACAGTGACCCTTTTTACATTAGATATCCCGGCCTCCCGGGTGCATGAATAAGGCAGCAAACTAACTCGATGTCCGACCGTTCTTAACCCAACAGGGATACTCAATTGAATAAAACATTTAAGTAGAAGACTTGGTTTGGTGCTTGATTACTTTCTTTCAATGGGTTTGTAAAGTCCAGAGGTTGTAATAACCGATAATTCACAAAGTATTGCACCAATGGCATTTTCCATGGCTTCCACGTTGTATTACACCAGTGGTGCTTCCATCGATATACCACATTTTGGTCGCGCATTGGTGTAGATGTTTCTCCTCCTATTTTCATACTTTGTTGCTTTCTTTCTTGCTTACTTGGTTTCTTGAGATCACCAATCGTGATCAATCTTACTTCTTGTATGATCAAATTCTTACTTGCTTTCAAACACTAAGGCTTTCTCTTACTTTCATAATTTGAAACACTAGAGTTGTTTCTTACTTTACTTACCTGGAAATGCTAAGGTTTCTAACAACACTAGGTTTCTGTCTTACTTTCTTACTCGGAAAATCCGCCAGCCACGGTTGTCTACTTCGTACTCGTACTGAAGTTACTCCGATTAGGTGTTGCCCAGTTTTTTTTTTTTTTTTTTTTTTTTTTTTTTTTTTTTGCAACTCCTCGGTTTTCTTACTTTCTTACTTGTTATATGAACCACAATGGTTCGGTTTCTTACTTGCTACTTTGTATTTTAATCTAAAATGAAAATGTTTTTTTTTTCTTTAGATAAAAAGTACAAAACGTGTTTTTTTCTTACTTTCTTTAATTAATTTGGGATTATATTCCTTTAATTTTCTAATCAATAAATAATGTAAATTGAGAAGGAAAATAAATAGATAATTACTTTAATCCCTTTTCCTACTTCTTCCCCTTTACTTTCTCTTATATCTAAAAATCTAATTCTATTCTAGTTTTTAGATAATTCTATTCTAGTTTTAGATTAAAAGCAAAAGGAAAACTCAGGAATACCAAATCGTTCCTTCAATCTCTCTTTCACTTTCGATTTCAATACATGCTTTGGGAATATCACAAAATCACTTGTTTTGTTCTTTCTTCTCCCTTCAATCGATTGTTAGTTTGATTTATCATAATTGTTTCCTTCAATCGATGAGATCTTCTTCAATCGGCGTCCTGTGTTTGGACAATACCAAACTGCTTTTCTCTTCTCTGGTCGTCTGCTTTAATTCATTTTCAATCGACCGTTGCTTCCGATGCGCTACTCTGATTTGGCGTTCAATCAAAAAACGGGTGGTATGTGTTTTGTCCTCTATTGTTACACACAAAGATTGTACGAAAACCCTTCGATGATGATTCTTGATTTTCAATCGATGGCCCCTTGCACTTGTTCTTCCCTGGATCGATTAACGTGTGCTATGATACCACTGTTAAACCACAATCCTCACATAGGTATATATATATATATAATATATATATATATATATATATATATATATATATATATATATATATATATATATACATACGCAGGAATATATACATATCTATATGAACGATAATAATCTGAATTGTGATTACATGCTGTTCGTTCAATACGTACATATATATACACTACTAACAGACACATACGAATAGTTATGACGCTTCAAACTAACCGGTTCTGTGAACCGTTACAACCCCTAACATACTAACTGCCGCCTTCTGTTTCTTGTTTCTTGCGCAAAGGGTTTGTTGGCCCATGGCCCAAACCAGAAAACATAACGAGGCTTATTTAATTATTAATACTAACTTGACCCATTACTAATTACTTTCGTTTGACATTACAATCCAATAGATTACACATAAAGTTAACATGGAGTATAACTTTCAAAAGTAGATTGTTGAATATTTAGAACACAATACCGTCTTAATTTTCTGCCTACAGCTCATATGGGTCGAAACTCGATTCCATATACATTAAGACCACACATAGTTCCTTCATAACAGATCAGTTTCAAATGCATAGGAATGTGATCACTGTTGACCTTGTTTGAGTTGAATTCCCACACAATAACTTCCATCAATCCATCGTCTCTCTGCTGCGGAACCCTCTTAACATCTTGTAAATTTACTGAGCTTGGAGTTTTGAAATAAAGAAATTTGGTCTCACTACAAGATTAATGGCATCTAGTGACTGTTAGTTTTCCTGACTTAAGAAGAAATAAGTCATTAAAGCCTTGATTGTAAGCATCTTGACAAAATGAAGAGCATTAATAATTAAATAATTTAAATAATGATTCTAATTAAAATAAGAAAAAAGACAGGTACATGAGAATATATCAAACTCACGTGCTCAACACATTTATATAGAAACCCTAAACTCACTCTCTCTTATCTTAACGGCGATTCACCGTCTCCGATCTACCGAACCGTCACCGCCTCCGATCAACCGTCACCGTCACCATCTCCGATCAACCGTCACCGTCATCATCTCCGATCAACCGTCATCGTCACCATCTCCGATCACCGTCATTTTCTCCGATCAATTGTCACCGTCACCGTCAGTCGCATTGTCTCCGGTAAGCCACACTTTCTTCGGTCATCTACAATGTTTCGGGCTCTGCTTCCGACTTCTTCGTCTTCACGTCTTATCTTTCGTTCAAAATTTATCCGAATTACAAATCTATTTGATTTCCAGAAAGGCAGGTGCTCTGTATATCGATCAATCAGTTGAAGAAACGCTGAATAATATTATTAGGTTTGCATTCTAGACATTATTTACTCTTTCGTTTTGTAATTTTATTCAATTGATCCATTTGAACGAGCATCTATGAGGCACATTTACTTGCGAATTGCTAATGTAGCTAGTCTATTAGTAATTTGTTATTGTCTATTGCCTATAATTGCTGGTTTAAGGAAGTTTGTATTTGATTGCTTAATATGCACAAATAGTGTTTGATAAATTGCACGAATAGAGTTTGAACTGTTTAATCATTTAGCAAATGGTGATTAGCAGGGCATCTGGAGATTGGAGATGCAAATGTGGTTGTTCTCTTAGATTTTTGTCTACGCTCACAAACTGTTCGATATAATGCTTAAGTGCAAGTCAAGGTATGGTAGTAATTTTTTCGACTTGTTTATTGAATTATTATGAATTAGAATGTTTTCCAATTCTATTTTGTGTCTGCTTATGATTGTAGGTGTGAATCATGCCATAATCATGTCTTTGATATTAATTAGTGATCTATTGTCTTAATTTATTATTAACATAAAATTTAATTGATGTGATGTGCTTCCTTTGTATCTCTTGGTTGTAGGTTTTGAGCATATTCGTATTGCTTTATGATGAGAACCTTTTCTGCCTTGAACCAACATTGATGTGCTTATAACTTTTTTATTCTGCTAATCGTTTGAAGTTCAACTGAGAAGGTATCGTTTTATACATATATTTGACTGCATGCACTCAGTTTTGTTTATTTATAATCTATTTTTTCAGATACTACTATACAGTGATGCTAATTACCAGAGATAACTTTTAATAGAAGTTACTCATGGTGCTTTGTGTTTCTATTTTACTCCATAGATGCTGCCAAGGGATGGTTTGGATGAGCATATTGTTTTCGCATTGTCTTTCTTGGCTCCAAGCTAAAGTTATTCATAATGTCTAGTTTAATAATCTTTAATTGATATACAAGTTTCTTCCAGATACCATCTTATTGCAAAGAAGAGATGCAACATTTTGTCAAAAAGGTAGTAGATGTCAAACATTTTGTCAACATTTTTAATCTTGTGTCTTTCAGGCAAACAGACTAATTGTGCTGATTGAATCTTCGGGAGTAAGGCAGACATGTACTTAAGGAGTTGTTAAAGCTAAGCTGTTTCTTACATGGATTACTTATATTGATAAAGTTGGTAAAGAAAGAAGATTTATAATACTTGTAAAACAATCCGAAACTTGATGAGTATTTGTGCTCAAATGGTCACTTTGTTTGAGCATTAGTTTATGTAGCTAATTACTTTTGCTGTGATTATTATGTTTGAAATTATCTGAATCCTTGTTTTGTGTCATAGGTACAATGATGGACAAGTCATTGATGTATGTTGCATCAAGAGCTAATGTAGATGTATGAGTTACTTTATATCATCGGGCTTATATTTGGTTAACAAGTTATGTCGTTTTGTAGCTGTAGCTGACAATTGGCAAGTGCACTTACTTTTGTTTATTGTAGTAAGCAATATTAAAAATATGGTTTGGTTAGATATTGATTTTGTGAAGTTATCGTAACTTATGCTTGTTATGCTTCTTATAGTAACTCATGTAGCAGTTTAATGAACCATCTGATGTTGTGGTACTAACGGAAACTGGATTCAAAAACCGAGCTTTAAGTAATACTGCCATGAATGAAAGAAGCAGCAGATCACACACCCAGGTGCTTTATATCATGAATTAAGATTTATTCCTTTAAGGTTTTGATATTGAAAATGAGGATTTTTTTTCTACAAATAGTTTGCCGGTTTTGTTTGCAGGTCAATGTGATTAAAGTTGGTTGCCTATGTTTTACATTCTTATGTGCATTCTTTACATTCAGGTAAAAGCTCTTTCTTCTCATACTGACAACAATTACATTATTTTCTATATTTTAGTTCCTTTTGTTATTGTTGTGTCCAATTGAAAAGCCTAAGCTTTCTTTTTTACAGCTCAGGAAAGAACAATAATGATCTAGCACTCGCTTTTCTACATTATATTTGCTGTAGTTTTATAAAACATGTTTTGTAACTTGCTCATACGAGATTTTGTAACTTGTTGTGTCCAATTGTAGTTTTATAAAACATGTTATAAAACATCCGTACCTTTTTTTTTTATATCTTTCTTCATATACTGAAATTTTGGGTTGAATTCCTCTTAATGACATCCGTATTCTTCATTGACCTGTAATTGGATCCTTTGGTAGAGAATTTATTTAATGGTGTATGAGTCGGATATGTCAATCACACTCTGCTGGATCTGTTTAGCCAGTTAAGATAAATAGAGCCATTTCATGTGTAGGAAACATGTGGGAACTTGTTAGGGAAGTTGGGTCATGTAGAGATCTGAATGTTATGCTTGCTATGACTCGTAAGTGTGCTACTTGGTGGGTATAGTTAAGAGTGGGTGGGGCAGGTTGTGTTGGTTTTAGTTGGGAATGAAACAAAACGTACAGGGTCATTAAAATATGCAAATATGTCAACTGGGTTGTCTTGTGCTCATATAACACTGGAACTCATTAACTTTGCTTAGCTAATTCTTGTATTTGGTTTTTGATTTGTTTTTGCAGATCTACAGTAGTTAAATGGAGCAGTTTGATGGAGCAATTTGATAATGTATTACATTATTACAATCGATAGATGTTGATAAGTTTAGTCTAGAACGTCTTGAAACCGTCATCATGTAGTTCAATGACCCGACTCTATAAAGTATTATATATTTCCACAATGAAATTGAGTTGTTTCTCTGTTTTAACAAGAAATTTAGTTTTGTTTGAACTGGTATGATTTTCTTTAATTGTATCAGATTTGTAATTTGCTATGGAAATGAAATCCAGTTATATATCAGAACTTTACTGACTGAATATTTATGTTATTATAAACCTTTAGTGACTGAAGCTTGAGTAGGTAATGGGATTTGAGTAGGTTTAGATGAAAGTGTTTTAGCACCCTATGGTGACTGAAACATCAATCATTATATCTTTTAGGCCTCTTGTGACTGAATGTTTGTGTCAAAACAGACTTATAGTGATGGCTCCAACAGTGACACTTATTATTTCAGAGGGAGAAGATCTGATGGGCTTCAGTGACTGCGTTTGGACATCTACCGACTGTTTTCTTCAGTCACTAAAAGCCATTTATCTTGTAGTGTCTCTTTGTGTTTCCTGAAGAGTACATCCCTTATTTTCACTGGACACTCTAGACCATGACATTTTTGTGCCAGTGTGAATATGAGATAACATGCATAATCTGTGTTTGACGACAATGCTTGACTTTCAATCTTGCATTTGATCCGAAATACTTGGGTTGAAAGAAGCTCAGCCACCTCTTCAAATCTACATATATATATGATATATAAACAGTGAGCACAAACCTAAAGATAGAAAAACAAGAAATTGTTCTATATTAATTCCTACAAATGGAATGGAACACCACTCATAAGGAGTATGTGTATGTCGGCGATTATTTTGTTTGGAAAGCAAACCTTGACTCAGGAAGAGATTTCCAGATGAAGTTCACATCAGAAGGGTCGAACAAAACCATTTTTGCTGGAAGCATATGCAATTTCTTCAAGTTTGGTTCACTTTGGGAAAACAACTGTACATCAAAAAAGCGAGTTAAGAAGTATGCATATCATTGTCGTACAACTGAATATATAGTTCAATACTCCTATACATGAATATATAAATTTTGTTTTTAAATCTCAATAATAATAATAATAATACAATAAATGTAAAGTATAATCATAAACAAAAGAGCTAGGAAAGAAAGAGTACCTTTAAACTCGAATCATTGATGGCTCGAAATTCCACGCCTTCAATACAAATTGCACCACTTCCGCAATAGTATCGTGAAAAGCTCTCCAATTGCACTTCAAAAGTAAAATCTTTCTCGTCATGTAAAAATCGGTACAGTTGTATCATCATCCATTCATCCTCTCTCCATGTTGCAAAGTATCCATGCAAGATTTTGCACCCAATTTTGTACTTGAGGTTTACATACATTGGTTGATTTGAAAACTTTCTTGGATCATAAAATTTGAATACAAGATAAGCTCCATACATAACATTTTGGGATAAAAAATCGAGGTTTTATCTTGAGTTGGATACGTAGATTTGAAATATCTAACATCTTCGCGACTCTTCCAAACCTGTCGTACATCAAGTTTGTAAGATAACGGTTAAGAAATTCTCTCAGTATAAAACTGTTAAAAAGGCACCTAACGAACCGTTACTAAGTATCTAACCCTCGATCTTTTCCCCGTGCCACATAAACACACCATTTAAGAATAAAAGTATCCAAAATCTATAGTTTGTTAGAGACAGAGCTTTAATCCATAATTAAACCTACGTTTAGTCCGTGTCCACCATTGTTGATCTTCCATCATGGGGAATAATTACTAGTAGTCATTAATTAGTTATTAAGGAGTATTTTATGTATTCAATCCTTTTAATACTTTTGAACCGAACTATATAAGCAGTATATTTTTTATTTTTTCAAGTATTGAAGTGATTAATATTTCAGTGAGTTAGGATGCGTTTGACAAGCTATTCATATCATCAAATTTTGTGTTTAAACGAATGAAACTAATTAATATTACACAACTTTTCATGTAAAGATGCATAACACGTACGTGCTGGAACATAAAAATTACGTCTCTCTTGAATACAGGGTCGGAGGTAGAGGGGGCATGGGGGCAGCTGCCCCCCAAGAAATTCTCAAATCATGTAAAAAAGAAAAAAATTTAAGGGTATTTGCGATATTTTATAAGTTTTGCCCCTGAAAACATGAACAAATAATTTTAAAATTTTTTTTTGCCCCCTACTTCTAAATCCTAACTCCGCTCCTACTTGAATAGCTTGTTATGTGAATATTATGTAACACTCTATTACTACATAACATACTATTGTATTATTTATATTATATATGTGTACAACATTATACAGGGTGTTTACGATTCAGTTTGATTTGTTTTTTGGCAAAAATCGAATCGATTTCTCTACGATTCAGTTTTTCAGTTTTTCGGTTTCGATTCGGTTATTTTCGGTCAATAATTCTAAACCTTTGATCAAAATAAAACTTTTAAGAAAAGTTTATTTTTCAATTTCCGTTTTGTAGTTTGTTTGTTCTCTATTAGCATGTTTGTAGGATCCATAAGTATTATCTTATTCATCTTCTTTATAAACAAAATCCTATAGTCCTAGTTGTGCGGTTGAAAGAGTTTCTGACCTTCGGTATTTATCTAATTGTTTTATTAATAGTTTAATTATAACTATATAGTTATGAATGGAGCATCAAAATTGATTGATGGAGTATTTGATAACTGATATTGTACTAATTTTATATAAGTTATTACATAATATAATATACATATATAATAAAGAAATCTTGACTAATTTATTAGTTGTTATTACTACAATTATAGATATATAGTAATATTAAAAATATTGTATATAAAATACAAAATAAATATAAATATTTTAATTAATTAAAAGAATAATGGTTTGATGATTAACGGTTCGATCTTTACGTATAATTCGAATCGAATCGAAATAATCCGGTTATTAAAGGTTCGGTTATTAACGGTTCGGTTTTGCCATCAGTTTGATTTTTTTCGGTAGGATATTTTGGTTATTCGATTATGATTTGATTTTTTGGTTTTTCCGCTCCACCCCTAACATTACATGCTGCTAGCTGTACATCTGGGCTTTCTTCTAGCCCACTAAGGAGGGGGAAGGGACCCCGTCAAAGATCAACCCATCTTTGTATTTTTTTAAGTTTTAGTCAAGGGTCTCATTCCCAAGTCTTAAAAGGCTCATATGTTCACCCAATAATCACTCTAAAATTTGAAGATTTAAGTATTTATTTTTTATTTGAGTTGCGTCTAGAGGTGAAAAAAAAACCCGGGTATTAAACCCTACCCGATTAAAATCCAAAAATCCAACCCGGTCGATACCCGGTTTGACCCTACCCGGTTCGGGTTTTCTAAGTACTCGGCGGGTACGTAATCGGGTAGGATTTTTAGAATTCGAAATCGGGTTGAACCCGGGTTGAAATCGGGTCGTGTTGAAGAACCGGTCAAAACCCGGTTGAAAACCCGGATCGGGTTGGTCAAAAACCCGGTTTGACTTCTTTGACTAAAAACCGGGTAGGGTTTCGGGTTTGGGTCGGGTTGGGCCCAACCCGGTTTTTGTGCATTTTGTTTTCTCTAAACAAAACTCATACTCTATTATAAATAAATTGATAATTGACTTGCACTTTTGTTTTAGAAAATATCTAAATTTCTTAATAATTTTAATATTGATTTAAATAACGTTAATTTTATTCGGGCCGCAATGAATATATTTTATGGATTCGCTAATGTACTCATAAGTCATAACACAATAAATGTATCACTATGTATAAGTTTTTGACACCACTCAATTAGGAGTGTGGGTAAAGTGTGTTTACTACTTTACTAACACTATTCTATATTACTTAGAATCACAAAAGGTAAAGAAATCCATACTCCATTCTTTTTATGTCACTGTATATATATATACTTATACTAGATCCCAAACTCGTATATACACACGGGTGTTATTATTTAATTAAAATAAAGGTTCTAATTATAATTTAACCAAAATAGAAGGACTTAATTGATTAATTAAGTTTGATTTAAATTTAATGATGTCATAACCATGTTTCCTATATATAATTTAAGATAGGTTGATCGGTAATACTTTTTAGAATATATATTTTTATATGTAGGTAAAAGACTTGGACACATTATAATTGGAGAAAATCACAATTTTGATCCGTTTACCAAGCCCATTTAAACAAAATAATCCGTTGACTTCTATTTTTAACAAAGTAATCCACCGATTGGCGCCGCCCCCGGTGCCCCGGCGCCCCTGACACAACCCACCACCCAAAAAATGCCACGTGTACGAGATCCAGTGCCAAAAAAAATACCCGGCGCCCCATGTTTTTTTTGGCGCCCCCTCTCCTTCGTTTTCCCTTTTCTTGGCGCCCCACTCCTTCGTTTCCCTTCTTCTTGGCGCCCATGATTTTTAATGGCGCCCCTCATTTTTTTAATCGGCGCCAACGGCTGGATCCTCGTACACGTGGCATTTTTTGGGTGGTGGGTTGTGTCAGGGGCGCCGGGGGCGGCGCCAATCGGTGGATTACTTTGTTAAAAATGGAAGTCAACGGATTATTTTGTTTAAATGGGCTTGGTAAACGGATCAAAATTGTAATTTTCTCTTATAATTGATTTTTTTTTTTAGTGATGTTTTTTAACCTTTTTTATGTGTCACTAGACAAAAAATAAATAACTGAATAAACAAATACAAAGTGTAGCCAATTTGAAAAAGAAAAGAAAATAATTAAATTTGTATAATCGTGATATTTTCAAAATTTTGTTGAACGATATAGTAATAATGTACTCCGTATCATTCTTGTTTAAAACAATGCTCTTTAGGGTGTGTTTGTTTTGAAGGTTTAAAGGAATGAGAATGAGAACGACAATGATTGATAGTGCTGTTTTATATAGGGTGAACAAATTAAGCGTTAACCGATCCATAATCAATTAAGCAAATTGATCGACCCAAACCAATAATTAGCAGTTCAATTTTGATTTTTCTATTAACCAACTAATTTGGATCGGTTACGGTTAACCTACCAAAACCGACCCAAATTAACTGCCAACCAATTATATTTTATCTTTTTTATTTATCGTATATATTTATTTACACTTAGATACATACTATAAGTTTATAAATGCAATTTAAACAAAAATATACGAAGGTATAATATATCGTTTATAACAAATTAAAATGCGTCTCTCTTTCTCTCAAATATTAGCCGTCTAATTCTTCATCTTTCCTTTTAACGATCCACACATATACATAACGAGTCTTTTAATGACTTTTATAAATACCGATATCAACGATAAATGACAGTCGACGTCTTACAATAAATAATAAGGTGTTTTATTACCAAGTTTTTTTATTGTTCCGCCAGCATGTTACATTTTGTCTTTGTTTTTTTTTTAATTTTCATGAAAATCGATGGTTAAATGTCAAACAACCCATAAAAGCCTAATTAATCAATAGACGGTTAACCGATGGATTTGATTTCTCATTAATCGACATGTCGGTTAAGGTTAATTTTTTCTCTTAACCAACCAATGCTCACGCCTATGTCTCTTATAAATGGGAACAAACCCTCAAATCAAAGGTTTTCTTAAACCCATCACAACGGGTGGGTTTAAAAAATTATTTTCATATTTTCATTCCACCTATATATCAAACCTATAGTCATACACATTCCCTACAACAAACCAAACACCCCCTTAGTTCCATATGTATTTTTAGAGCATTTATATATAAACCCTTAGAAATGGACCTTATCCATTTCATTGATAACACATGACATTGATCATTTACCAATGATTTTAATACTTGTACTAATAAGCTTTTTATGCATTTTTTTAGCGGGGTTAATGTTTTAGGCCTATAAACCAAACGAAGACGCATGGGATATAAGCAGACGGAAAAATCATATTTTTAACAAAAGCATCCTTAAAACTAATGTTGATTATCGTGGGCTATGCTATGCAAAGCCTTTAGATTTTCCTAAATATAGAAAAATAAAAATGGATAAGTTGAATGCAAGGAGCAAGAGACGAACCTTGATTTTGGAACAGATCTCCACTTATGCGATTTATTGTTTTCATACGAAAACATTCTTGCAGATATCATTTCATTTCTGTAGTCTTGATTATTGCTTAAAGAGAACAACTGTTACATAAAAATGAAACATGCACATTTGAATCAAATTAATTAAGCTTCAATATGATGTACGCTTAAACCCATGGATAAATTTGGGCCGGCCACCACATGGAACTATGGAAGACACTTTGTAGGTAAAGTTAATGTGACGAGATTAAAAAAATGAGAAAATTATACTAACCAATTTACGTACACTAGCTAGTTTATTTGAGAACCCTTATATTTTAGTTTTCATTAAAAAAATCCAGCGTTTTAAAAACCGGTTTTTTTCTTGAATCGGATTTCTGTCCTCCCGAGTTAATCCGGTCGAACCGGGGCTCTGTCCGGTCGCACCGAAAATATTTCACTATGTATGTCAACTTGGTTTTCTTGCTGATTCCGGTTCAACCGGTCCAACTGGCCGGTTTGAACCGGTTTTTAAAACACTGAAAAAATAATTTACACGAAAGATATATAAAAGTAAAAAATAATGTAATGAAACGTCATCAACCACTACAAAGCAAATATACTATAATATGAGAATGAGCTTAATAATTACCAGTTTGCCTCCTTGAAGAAGAATTCCTTGGTGGAAAATCTCATAAAGCTCCTTCCTGGTTTTGGTAGAGTAGATATCAGGGGTTTTCGATATCTTTATTATTTCTTTATAATCTCCTGGCAGTTTGAGTTCCCATATTTCAATGTCCTCCTATATACATTGATTAATTAATTAAATAAGTTAAAATATTATTATATGTATAATAAACTGAATTTTGGTTTTGTTATTTGAAATACATGCATGAAAACTTACTTGAAATTCCAGTGCCCTTTTAAGCTGTACCACCACCTCGTTTGCTGATGGCCGACCGGCTCGATCAAAATTTAAGCATTGAAGGGCGATCATTTGAAAAGTGGTCAGTGATTCTGGCACAATTTGTTCCTTTATACCCTCGAATATCATCTTATCAAGGTTTCCTTCTTCATCATAGTGACGTTTAGACAAAGGGCCTAAAGACTGACTATGATCCTCACAGGTCTCTGGCAAAGCCAATCTCCCGCACAACATCTCAATTAGAACCACACCTAATGAATATATATCACAACTTTGGTATAAGCGAGTCTGATTGTATGGGTCAACATAACCAAGTGAGCCACAAGTGTTATCAATGGTATGTTCAACTTTCTCAATTTCCAAACATAACTCCAAATTAGCAATTTTAGCCTTAAAATCACTATTTAATAGAATGCAGGCACTTTTGATGTCTCTATGCACCATTGAATTTTCTTTCTCCACATTACCTCCATGTAGAAAATCCAATCCAATTGCAACATCAATGCCTATCTTGAGGCGTTTCATCCATGTAAGACTAGCGTCGTCCAAATGCTTGTTGAGTCTTCCATTATATCCATGCTCATAAACAATGATTTTTTCATCCATTTCGTTGCAATAGCCTGCAAGACCGATGATACATTCATGCTTATACTTGTAAAGAACTTCAAGCTCCCTCAAAAACTCATAATGATGCTTTGGATCGGATTTTTTATCCCACCGCTTTACCATAATGGTGTTACATCCATTATCACCAGGAGCTTCTCCTTTGTACAGCTTCCAAGTTCTTCCAGTTCCAAGGCAATTGTATTCACTGATGTTTTTTGTAGCCAATTTTATCTCATTAAAGGACATTTGGAAGTCGTTCTTAATGTTTTTCTGTAAATATTGTTTGTAAATTAATTAGCATCTTCAGTCATACATTATATATTAAATCAGACATTCATAATTTGTATAGGATCACTTACTTAGGGAATGAATAATATTTAGATTCTAAATCATAATTGGAGCTAGCTTCAAAGATTTTGGATATATATGGTTCGACCTACTTAGTGGGGAAGGTAATTAGAGGGTCTTCTTGACTCATGATAAACTGATAAAGGAATTATATGTAACATGTTTGCATTTATATATATATATATATATATATATATATATATATATATATATATATGTCTGTGTCAGGTGTATGCACGAAAAGATGAATTTGAGAGCTGTTGGCCAAGGATACTAGTAGCTAGGACATATATTTTCGTACGTTCGACATAGAAATATTCACGCACAGTACAGTATTCTATAGATGACTCGCTAGAATATAAATTCTTTGATGAAAGCTTTTAGGGATCCCAATTTTCAAACTTTCTGCACGGTGAATGTGCTTACGATGACTAAGCTAGTAAACATTTAAATCTATCTCTCAAATTGAATAAGACTCGTATAGTTGATACATGATTTTTTAAGCTTTTGAAAACTTCCTTATAAGGAACACAATAACTACTCCATCAGTCCCAAATAGAGTGTCCATTTTTCCTTTATTTCTAAAAAAGAAAGAATGCTCAACATCTGAAGTAACTATCATCTTTCCCAATTTACTCTTAGATACACATTTTCACATAAAAATGCATATCTAAGAGTAATTGGGTGACACTTATCTAGTTCACATTTAAAGTTGGAACGAAGATACGTAACATTTTTTAATTTTCTCTTCAAAATGTTTAGTATTAATTAAGAAATTATATGGTCTCCATATAAAGCAGTCAACTATAAATTAATGTATTCTATATGTAATTTAATTTGCTACCTACAGACAGGGTGTTAATTAGATTAACCCGGCCCTAATAAGGATTAGTTGGGTTGCATTATTAATCGGGTTTAAAAAAATAAAAACTTACTTACAACCCGACTCTATTAAGTAATCAGGTTTTCCGGTTGAGGGTTAAATGGGTTGCGGGTTGATCGGGATCAGGTTTAGTCGGGTTTTGGGTTAACCCATATAACTTTGCGAATGCATGATATTTTGGTGTTGAAAAGTTTATATTGGAATAAATGTGGTCCTGTAAGATGAATAAAGTTACGGGAGATAGTGGATGACAACATAATTAATGTCAAATAGATTGGCAACTTCGTAATTTATTGGTAAAGATAGGATGATTAGATCGTGTCTGTATAGTTGAAATATGCGGTCCGTGTTTTGTCTAAAGGTCACTAGGTCAGGTCAATGTATATACTTTTTGTGTGGTGTAGTGCACCTTTTTTGTGAAATAGTAGTAACAGAACATGCTTTCTTTTAGCTAGCAGAGAAATGATCACACTGGTCCTTTTTTAATCTCTGTAAATCACATTACGGTTAGAAACATGAAAACCAAAATCCTAATAGACTAACAAAGTACATGATTTGGGTCGAGTTAATTATAGAAATTAAAAAACAGAAAAATAGCCCTTACTTGAAAGTCAAGTGATTTCTCAAGTTCTTTGATGATGGTTTCCATTGTTGGACGTTGAGCTTGAGTTTCAGCTAGACACGGATATGCTATCTTTATAAATGTGTCAAGAGATTCTTGATTTGCTCGTTCACTCAACTCAAAAATAATATCACCGCCTTCAATTATTTTTGGATCCGCCATATTCCTCAATCTTTGAATGTCGAAGGGTTGTCCTACTACTATTGATGGAAGCCCACTCTGATTGTTGGCATAGTAAACTCTGTCGTATGCCAACTTCCCACATATAATTTCAAATAAGACTACTCCAAAAGAGTAGATATCTGATGCCCTTTTCAGCTTACCCGTTTTATTATATTCCGGATCCAAGTACATATTTGTGCCAGCAACGTTTTTGGTAACAATGGTGCTACGTTGCTGATTTGCATCGCGTAACTTGGAGAGCCCAAAGTCAGCAATCTTTGCGACCCAATTACCATCCAAGAGAATGTTTGCACTCTTGATATCACGGTGTATTATTCTTTCTTTTTTCTCCGTAATTGTATGTAGGTAACTCAATCCGTGTGCAATATCAAGACATAATTGTATACGTTCAGCCCAAGTAAGATTTCTCATGTTATCAGGGTTTTCCAAATAACTTTCAAGGCTTCCTTTAGAAGCATATTCATAAACTAAGATCATTTCAGGACCTTCTTCACAATACCCAAGAAGAGAGATTATGTTTGGATGCTTACAATTACTTAGCAGTTCAATTTCTACAATGAACCCTTGTTCTCCTTGCAAGTCTTGTCTGATGCGTTTAACAGCTACAGTGCTTCGTGTCTTAGGAAATTCACCTTCATTCTCAGCATCAACCGTAGATGAATTTGTTCCATCAAAATGATACAAATCTGCCTTGTACACTTTACCATATCCACCTGACCCAATATAACATGTGTTGGAGAAATTATCGGTGGCGAACTTTATATCACTCAATCGAATTTTCAAGTGGTCCAAGTTTTTCCCCTGCAACAAAACGAGTTTATAAATACATGTGAATTAAAAATCCCAAAACTGAATATAATTAGAACTGCACCGAATCTAAATAAACAGTTTGAAACAAGAGATTTTTTAATAGGGTTAAATGTTTGTAAATGTGTATAACTGTGCGTTTACTTCTTTAGTATGTACAAAACTAAATTGACCACTATTGTGTGTACGTAACTAATAAACTCGGTCATTGTATGTATGAGGTAACCTGTACAAACCTTACCAGGTTACCATTTGAAATTACATACTCCCTCCGTCCCACCCAAAGTGTTCTATTTTGACTTTTCAAAGTCTTTATTTTTCTACCTTGACTTTAAATATTTTTTTTTGTGTTATATAATAAATGATGAAAATTATACCAATGAAAATACATTTAAAACCCAACTCATTCATATATTTTGCATCAAATATTATATAACACAAACAAAGATATTTAAGGTCAAAGTTTACAAAGAATGACTTCAGAAAATCAAAACATGACACGTTTGGTGGGACGGAGAGAGTATTTATATGATATTACGTGTTATTTCCACGCGTGTAATACCACCAACTTGGCATCCACGTGTCATTCAATCTGTTGACTGCTGATTGGGATTAAATGAATTAAAATACATGATTTGTACCAAAAACATAAAAGATTGTACATCAACAACCTCCACCCCACCTACTTGCTCCTCCTACCTGCAACTTCGTTTACATCTTCATCCCTTGATTATTTTTCAAAATCATTCATGGCTTATGGTTACCAAGGCTATGAAGAAATTACTTTCAAAAACATTCATGGCGTATAAGATCTAAAATTCCGACCATGTGTAACTCAATCTGGAATTCCGGCAATGAAAGTAGGTCGTTGGAGACGTGAACGGCCGGATTGTTCTTTTAAGGCAGACCACCACCACCACCAGAGCATTGTCTCCATTAAAGACGGAAAATTTCTAATTTTACGTCTGCTGATGTTACCAACGCACCGGAATAGCTCAACAATCGCAATGATCGGAATTTGTGGGCAATCATCGAACTTGTTCGGAAATTTCATCGTTCATAGAGGCTCTAGTCGTGAGTCGTAACGTGCCGGAATAACTCAGATCCGACCACAACAGTGTGCATATCGATCGATTTGGTGCTGAATTTTGATCGGAAGAAAAACCCCACCACCCACATAGCCTGTTGGGACTTGTTTCATTATATATACAGCATAGCCGTATGTTTATAATACACCTTCAGATTATCCCCCATGCCTATTTTTGATGTCGCCGGAGACGAAGGTAATGGTGTCGTCGGAGACTAGAGACCAAGGTAGACAAAGGTGATGGTGATGAAGTATTAACTATTAAGTGGGTGGTGTCTGACTTGGTTTAATAATAAATTATATAGTTTTTTTTTTCAACACCATAAACATTCAACTTACAGTTAGTAGAGTTGGTTGCTTGAGAAATGATTCTATTTGGAAATTCTATTTTCAAGTTTATGGCACATTTCAGTTTATTTGAGCTAAGGTTTTGAGATGATTAACAACTTGTTTCAATAGTTTCAAGTCATCTAACAGTTTTAAGGAGGTATCTAAATCAAGCAATCAACATTCAAGTCAAGTCGATCTCAAGTGGATTCAACAAGTTTGTTTTCGTTTCAAAGTCAATGTTTGTAATTTCAAGTCAATGTATGTTGTTCATGTAAGAAGAGGCTCCTTGCCTCCAACAATTGTAATTTCAATTTAGATCTTGGATCTATAATCAATACAAGTTCAACTTAAAAAAAAAAAAAAAAAAATCAACTTTAACACGTGGAATTAAAACAAAAACGGAAAATAGATAACCTATTACACGTGGAAAAATAGGAGTAAATCTAACACGTGGATCCATTACATTGTTGCATATATTGAAAAAGAAAATCGTGTTCTTTGAGGAAACGCGTTAGACCATTCGTAATGGGCTGACGGGGCACGCGTTCTGAAGCTCGAAAACGTCAGCAACGCGGCGTTCTAGGCCGGCGTTCTACCAGCGTTCTACGTCGGAGAACGAGGACAAAAACACCGCGTTCTGGTGGAGCCCACTCGAATTTCTTTTCCCTTTGCCCTTTTCTTTGCCGTGTTTAATTCAAAAATAAAAAAAAAAAAACGTTTTTTTTTTTAAAAAAAAACTAACCGTTTGAATTTTTAAAAAAATAAAAAAATGAGTCACACGCTCCACCAAACGGCTTCTTTTCAAAAAAATTTTGAATATTATTTTTTTTTCCAACCCACCTAATCTATCTATATATATACTACACCATTTCAACCCATTTTTCAACCTATTTCTACCCGTTTTAACCACTTTTTTTTATCCCTATACTCTTCCCTCAACCCATTTTCAAACTCATTCTCATTACCCCATCCTTTTTTCTCAAACCATTTTAACTACTTTCATCACCGGCATGTCGAACCCAAATTCAAACCCAAATCCCGACTACAATCAATCCACAAATCCGGATAACATGTCGTATACCGACCTTATGTTATTCGGAACCGCAAACACACCCGGTTCGAGCGGCTCTAACCCAAATGTACGTCCGAATATACCACCGTACGGAACGTTTCCACCATACAATATGTATCAACAACAATTTGATCCAAACCAACACCACTACGGATATTTTCCTAACCCGAGTTTTCAACAACCACCGTTCCCGCAACAACCGTTCCAACAACCCGAACAAACGGATGAAGCACCAACCCAACGATCCGGAAAACAAGTAGCGCCATCCCCAAAAAAAAGAAGCCATCTAAAGAAAACTGACGGGTCCAAAAAGACTTGCAACAAACGGTAATGGGCGCCAAATGAAGAGGCGTGGTTAGCAACTTGTTTTTGCGACTCGTCCGAAGACTCTCAAGTCGGTAACTCACAAAAACGGGGTACTTTGTGGGATATTGTTGAAGAAAAGTTCAACGCCAACAATTATGGTTGGGTTTCGCGGCGCCGACCAATTATCATCCAGGTGGCGTTCACTTGACCGCGTGTGCAAAAACTTCAACACGTGTTATGAGTCGGTAAAACGAGCTTGGGGTAGCGGTCGAGACGACGGGATGATTTACGATCAAGCCGTATCCGAATACTACGACACCTACACAAAGACATTCACCGCGAAGGAGGCTTGGTCGTTCCTCAAAGATCATCCGAAATGAATGCCACCAAAGCCGGTTGGTGGAACCGGATTGTGCGACAAGGAGGAAGATTTTTTTGATCAGTCTGTTGATCTCTCTGCCGACCGAGAGAACGAGTTATTTGGGCCCGACCCGATTTCAAGGCCCATGGGCCGAAACAGAGCCCGAAAAGCAGCCCGAAACTCCGGTTCTTCCGATGCGGCGACATCATCTCGGACAGGAACCCCAACCGAAAGGGTGGATGAAGCGATAAAGACTATGGCCAGACACAAGGCCGAATTGTTAGCCGCCCGAAAAGCATCGATTGAGGCGATCACCCGTCAGGAACGATTGCGAACTGCGTTGCAAGATGTGCAGTTTCTCACAGTCAACCCCGAAGACATCAGGGATCCAGCTGACCGCGCAGCGGTTGCGAAAATTAAGAAAAAGTTTCGGAATGAGTTTGCAGAGTTCTACGATGCCGACGAGGAAAACGAGGATGACGACGGGTAGTTTTTATTGTATTTAAGATTTTAGGATTGTAAAGTTTAAATTTTTAGGATTGTAACGTTTTATTTTTTGGGATTGTAACGTTTTATTTTTTAGGATTGTAACGTTTAAATTTTTAGGAATGTAACGTTTTTATTTTTAGGAATGTAATTGCAAATTTTAATTTTCGTATTGATTAATTTTTACAATTGTAACGTATTTTAATTTAACCCTATTTGTATAATATTGTATTGTATTGTATTTTAATTAAATTGTATTTGTTTTATGAAATAAAAGAAAATTAAATTTAGTTAGTGTGTGGGTCCCAGAATGGGGGAAAAAGTGACGTTCTGGTGTTATGATTAGGGGCATTATGGTATTATGCTGATGTGGCATCTGAAAAAGTGGCGATCTAGTGTTACGATTAGGAGTGGTCTTATGGAGTATGCATGTATTCTATTTAGAGTATCTAAAATGAGTAATATAAACTAGTAAAACTTCCACGAAACTTTCTATAATTAGGTCGTGCCAATTCTAAATCTATTTCCGAATATTTGTTTCAATATAAATACTAAAGAAAATATTCTTATACAGTTGCAAACTTTAAGGCACAGCTAGGTTTTGGGTAGTTTTATTTTGTCTTAATTAATAAAATCTAGCAATCAAAATGGAATCAGAGTGGATGGAAATGGACGGTTATTAACTTAATCTATCATTTCACAATGAAGTTAAATTTGGAGCTAGTACGACTTGTGAACATGTTTTAACTTACTCAAAAACGTGCATCAGTCGATGTTGTCATATATATAGTTACCTTAACGATAATTAGTTAATCTAAATGAAAATAGTTACCTTCAAGTGGCTGGATATTCTTCTCTCAACAGTAGAATGTTCCTTTAATACGAATAGCAATAGCAATAATGAGATGAGAATTAAATTAATAAACCAGCAATTAAATGAAACGTAGAAAATTAAGAAACAACAATGGAGTAATATATGGGCTTACTTGAGTTTGATCATGTTTTTGTTGAAGTTGCAATGCTTTCTCAAGTATTCTGACAACCTGATCGATATCTGGACGCTGTGATCGCACCTCCTTTAAGCAAAAGTATGCTATTTCTGAAAAGAGGTCGAGTGACTGCAGGTCCATTTGCTTTCGTAGATCCGGATCGATCATATCATCCAACGTTTTCTCTTCATGATGTTGTCTTGCCAGTCGAGCGAAATACCAATTGTCTCCCTCGTTTGGTGGGGTAAATGATGATGCTTCCCTCCCAAACAAGACTTCATATAGAACAACTCCAAATGAGAACACATCTGACTTATGACTCAAACTTTTGGTACGTTGATATGCAGGGTCAGTATACACTGATACGCCACAGTATTCACTAGGTCTGCGAGTATGATCACCTTTTTCACACAACGTGGAATATCCAAAACTAGATAACTTGGGTTCCCAGTTGTCATCTAGTAAAATTTTCGAGCTCTTAATATTACCATGTATGAAACTAAATTTTTTGCTGTACAGACCAGGTATGACACTAATATCCACAATATGATTATATAGCCATGTAGGTAACTCAGTGCATGTGCAACACCAACACATATATGCAGTCTTTGCGTCCATGTGAGTGTTTGGGAGCCACTTAAATATTTGTTGAGACTTCCGTTGGCAAAGTGCTTGCTGAGTATTCGTATGTCATCATCAATAATGGATACCTTAAAAACAGAGGCGATGTTTTCATGATTACAAAAGTAAGAAAAATGCAGCTCGTTGGCTACAGCGACTGAGAATATTGGATATACTCGTGCCACGATATTGATCGAGCGTCTTGATTTAGAAATTAATTGTCCTTTGTAAAGCTTAACACCAGTTGTTTCATTCTGCGAGATGAGATTTTCATCAGCAAAGGTTGATGATTCTATCTCTTCAACTAAGCTACAAATGTATTCTTCAAATTCTGGCGTACTAATGTAGTCATCCCAATCTGGTATGAATGAGTCATCGGAAGATGAAGAGCTATTAAAAATACTCAATATCACTACCAGAATCTCAGAAATCAACCACAAGTTTTGTACAGAGATATACAATCAAAAGATTGATCAAGTATAAATCAATCTACAGAAATAAAGAACAATATTCGTGACCTAACTATTGAGAAGCATTAGACAATAAGATGATGTCTAAGCAGATTACAGATCATGAATCAGAAAGTAATCAATTTGGTAAGCCGTATGACTGAAAAATAGAAGAATGTGTAATAATCTGATAGAACCCTAATCTCTTTAGTGTTATATATAAATCTTCAGTTGGCAGGATTGGTCCCTCAATTCTCTAAGGCTGATTTTCCACCGACTCTAACTTTAACCTTCTAGATCCAATAATGACAATAAAGCCCTTCAGGATTCCTTCTTTTCAAGTATACCTGAAACCTTCTAGAATTACCACAAATAAGAATCAACACTTAAATTGATTTAAGATAAGCTTGACTTGATTATATAAATTTAACATCCCCCCTCAAGCTTATCTTGATATAAATCCACAAGACCCAAATGTTGGCTCAAAAAAACATGCTGAGATACACTCAAACCTTTAGTTAAGATATCTGCTAATTGTTGTTCAGAAAATACCTTATGAGTTTTAATAACACCTGCGGCCACTTTTTCTCTTATGAAATGAACATCAATTTCAAAGTGTTTAGTTCTCTCATGAAAAACAGGATTAGCAGCCAATTGTATAGCAGAACTATTATCACAAAATAAGTCAACTGGAAGATTAACTTGAACATTTAAGTCATTTAGAAGATTTTTGAGCCAAATAATTTCACAAGCAGTTGTTGCCATAGCCCTATATTCTGCTTCAGCAGAGGACCTAGCAATGGTTGCTTGTTTTTTACTTTTCCAAGAGACTAAAGAATCACAAAAATACACTAGATAACCAGTTACTGATTTTCTGTTCAGTTTACATTTACCCCAATCTGAATCACAGTAAGCCTTTAAACTGAAACCATTACCTTTCACCATTTGAATGCCCTTACCCGGAGCACCTTTCAGATACCTCAGCACTCTAAATGCAAGATCAGAATGAGATTGCAATGGAGCATGCATGTATTGACTAAGAATATGAACAGCAAACGAAATGTCTGGTCTAGTAAGAGTTAAGTATATTAGCCTTCCCACTAACTTCTGATACTCGGTAACATTAGACAGTAATTTGTCTTTGTCACTTGGATCACATGATACACATAAATTAGGTTCAATAGGAGTATTTGCAGGCTTACATCCTAACAAACCATAATCATTTAACAACTCTAAGCAATACTTCCTCTGAGACATACAAATGCCTTTTTCATTATTCAATATTTCTATTCCTAAGAAATAATTCAACTTTCCAAGATCTTTAATCATAAATTTTGACTTGAGAAACAATTTGAACTTATTAATTTCATCAATACTATTACCAGTAATAACAATGTCATCTACATAGACAAGTAGAGCAATAAAAACATTATTAACATTTTTGACATACAAAGAATAATCAAACATACTTTGCTTGAAACCATTTTCCAAGAGTGCATAATTTAATTTCTCATTCCACTGTCTTGGTGCTTGTTTCAAGCCATATAAAGACTTGTTTAACTTACATACTTTATCATCAGAATTAGAAAAATAACCTTCAGGCAACTTCATATATACTTCCTCAGTTAAATCCCCATATAAAAAAGCATTATTCACATCTAATTGAAACAAAGGCCAGTTATTTTGAACAGCTAAAGTGACAATGCATCTAACAGTAACATGTTTCACAACAGGTGAGAATGTCTCATCATAATCTATACCTTCTTTTTGACTGTAGCCTTTTGCTACAAGTCTTGCCTTGTATCTATCAATCTCCCCATTAGATTTATATTTTATTTTATAGATCCATTTACATCCAATGGGTTTTCTATTAGAAGGTAAATTAGTAACAACCCAAGTATTATTTCTATTTAATGCCTCCATCTCTAAGTTCATTGCTTCTACCCAGTTACTATCTTTACAAGCCTCATTATAAGACTTAGGTTCAACAGTTTTATTCAAGTTAGAAACAAAACAGTAATTTTCAGCACTTAACAGAGAATAATTGACAACTCTTTCTACACCATACTTAACTTTACCCTCTACAACAAAATCATCAAATTTAACTGGTAAATTAGTGTTTCTGGAAGATCTCCTTAAATCTTTTGTTTGATCAGAACTAGAGGAAGGAGCAGAATTAGAACCCATTTGTTGTTTTTCAGAATTTCCCTCAGAAATAGGATCATTAATCACTGGTGTTGCTGAGTGACTATGATCATGATCATTATCAACACTGCCATCACCATCATTATTATCCACTGGTGTTGCTGAGTGACTATGATCATGATCATTATCAACACTGCCATCACCATCATTATTTTCTCTCAATTCATCCTTGGGACTTGGGGCGTTTAGATTGTCATAAAACATTTTATCAAAGAAATTAATGTGATTAATTTCTTCATGACAAGTTTCTTTTACAAATGATTTCATCTTAAATGGAAATACAGTTTCATAAAATTTCACATCTCTTGAAAACAACACAGTTTTATTCTCAAGACTAAACAATTTGTAACCTTTTTTCACATTAGAAAAACCAATTAACACACACTTTTCAAACCTGCTACTAAACTTGTCATTTGGATTTAAAATAGCTGAAAAACAAAGACAACCAAAACATCTTAAATGAAAGAGATTAGGTTCTTTTTTAAAAATTTTCTCATAAGGAGTTTTTCCAGAAAGCACTTTAGAAGGAGTCCTGTTAATCAAATAGCAAAGGTTGGGAAACATCTTAAATGTGAGTGTTTGGGAGCCACTTAAATATTTGTTGAGACTTCCGTTGGCAAAGTGCTTGCTGAGTATTCGTATGTCATCATCAATAATGGATACCTTAAAAACAGAGGCGATGTTTTCATGATTACAAAAGTAAGAAAAATGCAGCTCGTTGGCTACAGCGACTGAGAATATTGGATATACTCGTGCCACGATATTGATCGAGCGTCTTGATTTAAAAATTAATTGTCCTTTGTAAAGCTTAACACCAGTTGTTCCATTCTGCGAGATGAGATTTTCATCAGCAAAGGTTGATGATTCTATCTCTTCAACTAAGCTACTAATGTATTTTTCAAATTCTTTACCAAAAAAAAAAAAAATGTATTCTTCAAATTCTGGCGTACTAATGTAGTCATCCCAATCTGGTATGAATGAGTCATCGGAAGATGAAGAGCTGATTTTTTTTTCTTCTTTCGGATTTGGATTATCGTCACTAGCATCATCGGAAGATGAAGACCTGATTTTTTTTTCCTCTTTTGGATTTGGATTATCGTCACTAGCATCAATATCATCACTAGCATCAATATGGTCACTAGCATCAATATGGTCACTATCATCAAGTAGACATGATACAAGCAGACATGGTAGCAGACATGATACAAGCAGACATGATTCAATCACCTTCCAAACCATACTCATATCTAATTTGCAGCCAACAAACTTGGGACCCCCACCAACAACAACAAATCAAGTAAACTAAAGACTAACAACAACAAATCAAGGAAGGTGAAAAAAGGAAGGAAGATGAAGGATTTGATGAGAGTATAAAATTAGAAATTTCTGAAGCAATTTGAAGATCAAATGCGTTACAAAAGATTTGATATTTCTTGTTTTGAAAGGTATGGTCAATTATTTTATTTATTAGGTATATATGATATGATATGATGAGTGAAAGGGAAAGGCAACGAATTTAATTTTAATTGTATACTAATTTCAACTTTATGTCCACGTGCTTATTTTCTGTTGCCCCCACTTATCTTTCTACATCCACTCTTGATCTGAATTTCCTGAAAGAGGATATTTTGCCTTCAATCAAAAATCAAATTATATAAATATACTATCATAATACTCGCATAATGGAGTGGTGAAAGTAGTGACGGTGGATGGAGGTGATAGTGAATATTTTAAAATAAAATATATTGTCTGTCCCATTTAAAATATCCACATTATTATTTTTGGATGTTCAGTATAAGTGTTCATTTTGATATTTAATCAATCAAAAAAAACTTTAATGGGTAGATTTAATATTTGATGGATGAAAAATGTAGTTAGTGGAGAATAAGTAGTAATAGATAATAGATAATGGGATAGGGGTATTAATGGAAGTGTAGTTAGTGAATAATAAGTAGTAATTGATAATAGATAATGGGATAGGGGTATTAATGGAAGTGTTGAGCAAAATGGGAAATGTAAGAGGGGCAAAATTTGCATTATTTAATTTAAGAGTTTTAAGATTCATTCTTTGAACATGCATTATAAGTAGTTAATTGTTCCTATTTAATTTCTATATAGAATATATATATAGATGTAATAAGCTTTTAATTGTCCACACAATAATACAATGCTAGTATGCAACTCAAGAAATTCAGTATATGCTTCCCCTACTAAGAGCAAAGGGAGTGGTATGCGTTCTCCATCAACGTTCAACAAGTTGAACGCCGGGATGGGCGTTCACCGCTCCCGGCCGGCGTTCAACTCCGGCGTTCAAGCACAGCGTCAGGTTTTGCACGGTGAGGCAACGAGCGTTCAAGGTTTTTTTTTTTATCTATTTTCTGATTAGTTCTAAAATATTTTTGTTAACCCGTTTACTTCGAGTTGAACACTGAACCACTCCCCTCAAATTCGTACCCGTGTTAAATTTCAATATTCAAAAGAACATCAAACTGAACATTGAGCACAACGTAAACCACTCCATGTACTCTAGGATTTGATTGATTGATAAGCTGTGTCACATGCCTAACATGTCCACACAATACCCGGCCTGCTGGTATTTTCTACTACTATTGCACCTCAACATATATATATATATATATATATATATATATATATATATATATATATATATATATATATATAATAGTAGCCCCTACGGATGTCAGACGGTGTTAAGAAATTTACGCAGTTAGTGGCGGGCCATGCTATATTGTTGTGTGTATTTAGAGAATGAGAGAAATATGCGCATTAACCCATATAATGAGGTTACTTCAAGCAGTTATTTGATTTAGTAGTTTACATAGTTGACTAAACATATTCTTGAACAATATGTTATCATGGTCTATAGCTAATATAGACAGCAAATAGTTGTAGGCAATGTGACGCATATAACTTTGCAACAAAAGTGATTCTTCTAGTAAGATCCGATAGTGGTCTTTAAGAGTTGCAACTTTCCTCAAGAATTATGACACGATATCTACTAAAGTATAATACAGTGGGTTAGGGGGTGGCACTTTTACCTTTAAATGACATTACATACACGAGATATTTCAAGAGGTATATATCATGGATGTTAGGTGAAATTGGGACAATGGATATATACTTCTCTATACGGTTGGAGTTTTACAAAACTTCTTGATAAACAATTTTCTTGTTTCTTTAACGTTAGATCTGTAACATCCTCTTTAAGGGCCTAGGAGAAATTCTGTAAATTCCTTATTTTATTTGATTATTTAATTGCGTTTCAAAATAATTGATATTATGTGATACTTGAAATAAATAGGTTAATTGGTTAGATAACTTATTGTGGATAGTGAAATATTATTTCTTTTAACTTGCCTTAGTTGACGGTAAAATAAAATGTATTGTCTCGCAAATTGGTTTTAGGTTCCAGACAATAGGTTTAGAGCGGGTATAACATTTCACTACCTAATAAGGAGTTGGTTGATATATATCAACTAACTCATTCACTTTCCCAATTCTTTCTTTTCTCCTCAAGAACACACACACACACACACTCAAAGGAAATAAAATTAGGGTTTTGATCTAGTTCAAGTAATCATCATCTTCATCATCCTCATTAGCTTCTTCATCTTATTCCTCTCTACAACTTGTAAGTAGTTCCTTGTTCTAAT
Source organism: Helichrysum umbraculigerum (assembly GCA_949592205.1). NCBI lineage: Eukaryota > Viridiplantae > Streptophyta > Magnoliopsida > Asterales > Asteraceae > Helichrysum > Helichrysum umbraculigerum. Next base: position 5,795,394 of record CATIUR010000003.1, read on the forward strand.
CATTTTGAATTTGAGTTTGGTTGAAATTATATAGTTAGGTTAAATTAATGCTTAGGTAAATCTTGTAGCTCGATGATGTTGTTTTGTTGATATAACTTGTTATATGATGATACTTGAGGTTATTTGTTAGATAAAATCGGGTATTTCAACTGAATTGTGTAAATTTGGGGTGTGGAATCGGGCTGTTCTTGAACAGGTTGCTGCAGGTCGTGAAAACCTTGCATAGCCGATCGGCTGTGCTTGGTTAGCCGATCGGTTATCATCATGTAGCCGATCGGTTTAATTTAGCCGAACGGCTATGTTAGTTCAAATGCTTCACCGCGGCTCGTGTCTGGATCTTAGGCCTCGAATTAAGTATTGGTAGCCGATCGGCTAGGGAAAAGCCGATCGAGTGTGAGCTTAGCCGAACGGCTGGGACCCCAAAGCCGATCGGCTGTGGGTCAGAATGAGGTCAAAAACCAGTTTGTTGTGTTATACTTCTGTGTATATGCATATATAAGTAACGGTTGCTTCCTTCTCCTTGCTAAATATATGTATATTTGTAAGCTAAGTAAAACTTGATAGGTAAAAATAAAAGTGAAACTTGGGAATATTATTAAGTGATGTAGTTTGAGATGAGTTGCATTATTTCAAATGGGTTCCTAACTCGTTATTTGTTTATGTTCTCAGATAAACCGAAGACTCAATAATATAAGAACTTTGAGTGGAGATTGTGGTAGTTAGGGTGAGTGGATCATTGACTTTCAGTCTAAGTTGGTTGTAACAATCTGGTTACAACGGGTAAACTTGGTTTTACTTGTGTGTTGCTTAATTAACATATTGCCATGATGATTATGGATTATGTGAATCTTTCAGAGGTCAATTGCAATTGGGTTTAGGTACTATTACTTGGATAACATTAGTACTTTGTACATGTGTTGCTCACTGGAATGATGTTGGAAGTAGTAATAGTACCAAACTATCGGTTAGATCACTGAATTGGCCGTCAGTGGTTGTAAGTGTTGCTTGGGGGCCACCGCGGCGGTAGGGTGCCTCAAGGACCACCGATCCTCTTTGAATTTATTGTTTATGATGCTTAGCTGTAAATAATTGTGAATCTGAGTTAGGTTGATAGTTAAAGATCTATTCACTTAGCTTCGTGCTAATCCCTCTCCTTACTTCTTGCAGATTACTTTTGTTGTGGGTGGACAAGAAGTTGGCTTTGAAGAATGTTTGACTGCCTACTCTGAATATATATAAACATGTTATCGTTTTTAAACTTATGTTTTGGATTTAAATAACACCTAATTTATCGTTTGTAGTTAATATGGTTATTGTACCAACTTATCATGCATGCATAGATTGTGCTTTTGGAAATATGATATACGCAATCTATAATGCATGATTTGTATTACTCGCTTCCGAATGATAGATACAATGATATAAAAAAAAGTTCTTAGATTTGTTAAGGTGTTATAAATTGGTATCAGGGCATAGGTTTGGGCGAATTGAACATGGGTTAATTGTTCAATCCCAAATCTAATTGTGCTAGTCAAACATTCCGGGAAGTGGGATTTAGCTATGATAGCATAATTGGTTAGTATGTAGGTACTATGTAACACCTGCCTAATTAGGATAATTAATTATGCCTAATTATTTGTAACTAGTTGTAATTAGTATGTAATAGGACTAATTACAGACTCTATTTGTATATATAAGGTGATTTATACATATGTGTGTACTTACGCAATTTGGATAAATCGTACGAATTAACCGGACGGAGTCCGATACATTTTACTTGGACGTTGGTGACAAAACTTACTTAAATAATGGGAACGTATTTTACTGTATAAATACATATTCGAACGGACACTATTAGATTAGCGCGACAACATTATGAGTATTTTAGCAAAAACGTATTAAACGCGAATCAAATAATTTAAATATCTCGACAAATGTTTTTATAATTAATTTCAAGGTATTTATATTAAAATACCCTAGTCACATTTTAAAAATATAACTGTTTGGTTAAATACTAAAAATGAGCAATTAACAAATTAGAACGCGGAGTAAATACTGTATTTTGGGAAGTGTTTTCCCTCCTTTGCCCCTTTGGAATCAGCCAACACCCCATCACCCCTCACTTTCCTCTTTCATTTCACTTAAACACACACACACACAAACCCTAAACTCTCTCTCAAATCCCCATCAAATTTCGGATTTACAAACCAACCAACAAGAGTTATATTTTCGGAATCACCATCAAGCAAGGAACAAGATTAACAAAAGCATCATCATCATTTTTGGCCTCCTTTAGCTTCGATTTGCATTTGTAAGAAAATTCCTAAAATCTTAGATCTGCTCAATTTGATGATATGATTTGATGTTATATTGTGTACACAACTTAGTTATGCCTAAATAAAGGATTAGAACATGATTTTATAGCCTGAAAATGTGTTAGATTTGCGATTTTGGCCAGAAAAACGCGTCAGGCGCGGGTTTCTGCGCAGATGTTCATCTTTGCGATGTAGTGGCCTACGTCGCAATACACCTCACAACGTCGCACATAGCGACGTCGGTACCAACATCGCATTAAGTGGCCAACGTCGCACTTAGCGACATCGACCCCTACGTCGCAAGGATCCGCAACGTCGCATATAGCGACGTGACACCTAACGTCACATTAATTTGCGAATGTCACACTTAGCGACGTCGTACTCAACGTCGCAATCCCTACCTGCGACGTCGCACCCAACGTCGCAGAAATCAGGATTTTTAAAGAGATTTTCACTAAAACAATGTAGAAAATGTGCATTTTACCCTCCGAGCTGACTCGGCAGCTCGACCCCGACCAGGGGCTCTGCCCCTTGGACCCCACCAAGGGGTTGCCACCCCTTGGAACCCCGCAACCAGGGGCGCTGCCCCCGGACCCCCGTCGTTCCAGTTCAAAATGTTTCAATTACAATGATAATACTTTGAGATTACAAAAACCAACCGTCACCAACGGGTCAAACATGTTTTTCTAAAGATAAACGATTACGGACACTTAAACAAACATCGGGCATACTAGTTGTGTACAACTATTCTAGGTGGTTTTGCGAGACAACTACTTACATGACCTTATGTGTTTAGGCATTTGAAGGTTACGGGTTCAGAGAACCTACGGACTGATATCACTTACTCGTTTATTTGTATAAACGTAAGTTGCAAAGACTCAGGTGAGTCTTACAGCCCCACTTTTACTGTTTTACATATGGGGTGAGATACATTGCTTACTTTTCTTGAACACAAGTACGAAACTTACATTTTACTATACAGGATTGTATGAGTTTACTTACAAACAGAAGTCTCTCCATAATATATCGTTAGTTATGAACTTAAGCGCGAACACTAGTTAATGGATCCATTAGGGAAATGACCCTCCCCGCCCGGGGTAGTAGCGCTACCACGAACCGTACTGTATAAACGGGCGACTATTATTCGTTACATCTGCTTGCTCAGTTATGAGCATGTCACGGGAGCAACTTATTACTTACGGGTTAAGATTCGATTATGAGCCTCATGGCAACGGTATAACTTACTTACTTTACATTTGCTGGATTTGCAAATACTTGATTTACGCCTGCGGGCACTACTGATGAAATCTTGTGTTCAAAAACTGATATTACTTACAAACCTGTGAGATTCACCGACATTCGTGTTGACCCTTTTAGCATGTATTCTCAGGTTCCCAGACGGAGTAGGATTACTCCAGGACATAGCTAGAGTCGCATGATTTCAACTAAATTGAATTAACGGAGATTCTCAGCATTATCTTTTGTACATTTTGATTATGTAATAGAATCTCCCGCTACACGCGTGGACTCTAGGGAATTACATTTTGTATACGAAAACATTAAGTTTTCAAACATTTATTACTTATGAAATCGTTTTACAACGTCTCATTTAGAGGTCGTTTACTGTACATCTTGTGCTTTGTATATTGATTAGTAACACCCAAAGTATGCTTCCGCAATTCATTAAATTTGGGGGTGTTACATACTAACAATTAACGAATGGTGAGATGTGTTTGATACAGGATATGGCAGATAATGAGAGCCAGAACGTTACCCCCAACAACAACAACATCTCAGGAACGAACGACACTTCTCCCGAAAATCAAAGTGTTAGCCAGGGTCAGACTGGTACTTCTTTCTCGGCAGGGGAATTAAGTCAGGAGGATTATATGTTACATCTAGAAGGGGAAGTGGTTTGGCTCAAGGCGATTGAACAACAGTTTCTATTAGATCAACAAGCCCGAACATCTCAGCAGATTCAGCAGACTTTACCACCATTTATTAGCACTGTACCACCTCCATTGGTGACGTCATAGATCCCTTTATCTTTTCCTTTTTATCATCAGCAGCAACCTTATGGTAATTATCAAAAATCGGCTCCATTCTCTTCTTCGGGGGCTTCTGGTTATCAGATACTGTTATTTCCGCCTCCATTTCAACATAAGTTGTGCTCATTCAAAACTTTTAAATCTAGTGGACCGTCTGATTTCTGTGGTAGTACAAATCCCTCCGTTACTTTGGATTGGTTGAGGGATGTAGAAAGAAAATTTGAGGTGTGTAGATGTGAAGACGAGGTAAAAGTTCCTTATGCGGTGCATAAAACACCCCTCATTTAGTCAACAATTTAATATTGATATTCGACTCGGAAGCGTAGGTCTAAAATATATTATTATACGTTACATAAAAAGATACATAAACTTTTTCAAACTTTATACACAACAGTTTAATGTTCTTCAAATCAAATACTACAAACGAGGTGTTATACAAATCCAAACCCTACTGATTTAATCAAGTCAGATATCACAGTAAACGCAATGATCATCAAATATTCCTTCAAGTCAACAGCTTCTTGCTCAATCAATTATCAAATCATAACCTGCAAGAAGTATTTAAAGTGGTGGGATTAGCACAACTGCTAAGTGAGTAAATCAATAAACAACAGACTGACTTAGCATAACAAACTTGTTCACAACAAATAATTATATGCACATAACATCTGTTTATCACTTATCACATCACTATCACTTATCATCGTAGAGGACCGGTGGTTCTTGAGTATCATCCTCAAAGAACACTTTCAAACCAACTGCAGGCCCATACAGAGGTTTAACCGACTACTTGGTGCTATTACTCATACAACACAGGCTACGACAATAAAACTTGTACTAAGACCCTGTGTTATCCAACCAATAGCAATCCAAGCCCAGCCCCATGCCTGGCCTCCATATCACTTTATCCAAATCATCAAGGCACTAATCATCAACGCACTATGGCAATATATCACGTGATCACTTATCAACACGCTCAATAGGTCATCATATTAGGTCAACAATCTATCCACAGTATTATTACTAATAAGCCATAATCATCAATGGAAATTAACAACAATAATAATACAATCACCCGTTGTAACAAACCTGTTACAACTAAATCAAACTGAGGGTTATCAATCCACTCACCGTTACCTCAGTCGTCCACTCAGTAGTCTAATGTCACTGAGTCTCTTGTTTATCTGAAATTACAACAAAGCAACACAAGTTAATAACTTGTCTCCAACTGATATTAATTATATAATAATCTCTTTACACAATCAATCATCTCATTATTCAATCACAATTATGTTTAGATTACATAAACACTTGAATACTAACAAGAGTATTAAACTCATATGTAATATAACATATTTCAATTATTTAAACTATATCACAGTCATACTATCACAAACTAAGCATTTAGCAAGTCGCTATACAACAATAACCAAAGTTCTAAATATTAATCATATTAGATCATTCATACTCATTCCTATTAAGTTTATACACTAATGACTCATTTAAATGTAATATCACATACAAGCAAAACATAAGCTACACCAATCAACATATCATGTTATTACTACTGCACACACTATATATTAATATATAAACAGTCCACAGGTATATGCAGAAGTGAAACTGGTCTGTGCAAACATCAATCGCGTCGCAACAGGTATACATTGCGGCGCTATTAACTTCCTAATCGCGTCGCGATGGTCTAGGATCGCGCCGCTATCTCACCCCAGATCGAGTCGCGATTGGGTTAGGTTGCGCTGCGACCTGGTCTGTTCCAGCAGACCTGCGAACTAACCAAACCTAGCACCGCAAATCCGATTCAAAACCCAATTTTTAACATCAAACTCAAGTTCTAATCGATCATACACTATAACTAACGATTTCTAACAACAAGTAACATCACATATCCTCATATCAATCATCAATTTCATCACAATCATAAACCCTAACATTTATATATATATATATATATATATATATATATATATATATATATATATATATATATATGTATATGTATATGAACACTTACAATCTTGAAACCATGGAAAGATGATGATGATCAATCTGATGATGATGATATGCAGCTTATGATGAATCCAAGCACAAGATCACTCTTTCAATTTCTCATTAATTTCTCACTATGTGTGTTTGTTTGTTTTGTAAATGAGAAATAAAAGAAACCTGGGAAATATTAAAAGAGAAGTCGGCTCCTCAACCGACATCAAATATACGGATATAATTTAATACCCCTTCTCAACCTATTGTCTGGAACCCAAAAACCATTTGCGAGTCCAGACATTTTATTGTTGTCACTTGCTCTTTCATACTATCAGACCGAGCAAAGGAGTAGTTTATCTTCATACAATTTCATTCACTTGGATGTATTATAAAACTTGTCAATATATTAGAATTAAATATCGTATTGTGATCATTTTGTAATGTTAAATATCCATCACAAATCAAGTTATATAATACGTGTGCGTGTGTGTGTGTGTGTGTATGTTCGTTTGTGTTTGTTCTAGTTCGTTTAAGGTATTAATGAACAAATTAGTTAAATTATGTATTTGTTCATGAACGTTCGTTCGTGTTTGATAAGCATAAAATAGATAGTATATTTTATAGTAATTTATCCCTATATTTATATACATTTTATTGCATTTATATGATTTTAGATACTTATTTTGTTAATTATTGCAGAAATGTATTTTAATTGAAGAATGAAGAAAAAGGAACAAGAACGAGACCAGAACTGAAGAATTAAAGCACTAAAAGAAATAAAGATTAAAGACCTTGAAGAAATGAAGACTAAAAGAGTTAAAATGAATAATTGGGCCAAGAAAACAAAGAAGTCTGGTTATGAAGATTAAAATTCCAAAAATTAAGCCCAAGCCCGAAAATAGAATATTCTGGAATTTACATTCAACCGGCGGTTGGATTAACCAACCGGCGGTTGAGCTTTAGGGTTTAAAGACGGTGCAGACACGTGGAGTTGGACCCTGATTCAAATAACTTCAACCGGCGGTTGGAAGGTCGGCCAGTAAAACTATAAATAGAGGCTCAAATTAGCTTAAACCATATACGATTCAAGAATACTAAAACCGAAAGTTAGGGTTTTAAGACGACTTTAGGTGCGATTTTGGAGGCCAAGGAGCTAGGGTTTGAAGGTCTTTAACCCTAGGGAAAGCTGGTTTGCTAATTGGTTCGGTTTCTTTATCCTTGTAACTTTATTAATCTTTTGGGTTATTTTGGATATTGTTTATTTAAATTAATTGCTTATTAGGTTTTCATTATGAATGTTTAAATGTATGTTTATTAGATTTATTATATGAATTATATGTTTATGTTGGAACTATATTATTGAATGCTTATTATACAAGAATTGTCTGTGTTATATTAATATTGATAAAAGTTAATTGATTTATATAGATAGCTTTACTAATCTTGTGAGTTTTATAAATTAATTAATGATTGTCAATTATTAATGTTAAGTAACATTGTAATTCAACCTAATCTTGGAATTGTATTAATAAACTGCTGATAGATCTTAATAAATAGTAATACTTTACTTAATCTTTGGGAGTGTTGCTATATGAAAATTATCTTAATCTTTGTGATTTTCTACATTAGTAATTCACCAATAATAATAGCCAACAAAGCAAATAGACATAAGTTGATATAATACGTTTAATAAATAATTGTTTAAATAGTTATAATCTTCTATCCAATTGAGTATTCTTAAGTTGTTTATTAAAACTTATCTATTAGAATCTGTATCAATTATAAATATGTTCGTTCAGAACTAAAACGTCCCCCCTATCTTGTATATTATTGTATATTGTATATTGTATTGTGTATTATTTGTATATTATTTGTATAATAGTGTAATTAGGAATAAATAATTAGTTAGAAATTAAATCACGTTCCCTGTGTTCGAACTTGGGCTTACTTATAAAGCTATATTATATGATCAGGATAACACTTGCCTGAATTGTGTGATAGTATTATTTAGTATTTCCTTAATTTAAACTTGTTATTATAATTGCCTATACTTTCCGCACATCAAGTTTTTGGCGCCGCTGCCGGGGAACACTTAACCGGTTGAACTTTTGTTTTGCCGGGGAGCGGTGTATTTTAATTAAACTAATTATTTTCCCTGTAAAATTTTTATTACTTTGCAAAATCAGTACGAAATATCGGCTCGCCCATTGAGAATATTGACAAAAACAAAGGTATAAGGAGAGTAAAGCCCTATCTCATTTATTTATCATATAAGAGGTAAGGTGTTTCTCGAAAGAGATATGTTTTTAATAAGCTTTGCGCTATCCTGTTTCTCCGCTTTTGTGTACTATCTTTGGAGCTACCGAGATCTATTGACTAGCTTTGTAGAAGAAATTCAACAAACTAACTTTAATAAATTAAAAATAAAAAATAAAAAAAAATCATTTGTATAACAACTAACTTGCATTACTAATTAAACCATTTCTAAGGTTGGGTTGGGTATTCTTTTTCAATCATTTAAATTTGAATGTGTTTTATTATTAGATTATTGTGATTAGTCTACACCAACCTGATTCTAACATATCCGGATCTATCAATTTTTAATTTTTATTTAGTTTTTTTATCTTTTCTTTTCTACTCTTTTCTTTTTCTCTTAGTTTATCAGGTATGTACCAACCCATGAATAGTATTCCATTAATTTCTCAAAACTCGAGAAACTATCATATGAATGAAGATATTGCTAACATGACGATTGAGGAGTATATGAAAAGATTTCCTTATGATGTTTTCACAAGTTTATCCGAACCATCGATTGTTAGAGTGGAAACTCCAACTAAAAGAACGGAAGAGACCGAAACTCTTGATCACAGTGGAGGAATCTCCATTCAACAACTTGAGGGGATGGATAATAAAATTGATAAGTATCCTCAATTTTCTAACTCTGTATTTTCTAATGAAATTTTTAGTGAATTTAAACAGGAAGAAGATATGGAGGTAGATTGGTCAATTTTGCCAAAATTTGATTACTATGATCCTGACGAGGAGAAACTTGAATTGGGAAACCAGAATGGGGTGATGACGAAAGAGGAAATGATGACGATTATTGACAACTTTCTATCATTGCACCCAGAGGAGGAACAATTAAAGGAAGATGATCAAGGGATTGGAAAAGATACCAAAAACAACATTTGCGTTAATCAGATATTACACACTAATTGGATCAAACCACTGTCTATGGTGGAAATTCAAATGAAGGTTGAGTCTATACAACCAACGGTTGGAGTATCTGTAAACACAAATTCATTGTTTTACAACTATGAAGATCCTTTTTGACGATTCGAGCAGAAGGAAAGTTTCTCGCAATTTTTGGAAAATCATGGAGCATCTCAGAATGGACATTTACCTGCTATAAACGATAAGTATCTTCGTATTTTACTTTTATTAAATTTACATTTAAATGATATTTATCGATATTACCATCCATGCTTACTTTTAAGTGTGGGGAAAGTCGCTAGATTTTTAGGTAAGTAAGGTGGGAGTCAGGCTCGTGACTCGAACAAAAACAAGCGCTTCTCGGGAGGCAACTCGTGCTTATATATTATATTGTAGAATTTTTAGGTAGATTTAGTTAAGTAGATTTTACTTTATTTTTATTTTTAGTTTTTAGATTGTTATTAAGGATAGATTTACGAAACAATAATCATTATAAAACGTTGCTACGTAAATTAAAATTAAAAAGGGCTAATTAAATAAAATATGAAAAATGTCGTTATTTTTAAAAAAATCGCTGCTAGCAACCAACCGGCAGCTGGTATATTCATCCGGCGGCTGGACATTTTTTTTCGATTAAACACTAAAAGCAGCAGTTATAATTACCACACTTTTTCACAAAAACAAAGAACACCATACAATTATTCTTAAAGAAAATTGTTATGATAATAAATAATTGTAATATTTGTTAAGGTTTCATATTTTGAGAATATCTAATTACGGAATTGTCATATTTATTTTATGAGAAATTTGTTATTTAGGGTTCACTCTAGTAAAATAATTTCTCTTAAAATTGATTCTAATATTTTCAATTCTTGTTTAGAGATTCAGATTAGGTGATAAGTGTAAAACTTTGGGGTTTAAATTAAAACTTATTAATGTTAATATGAATGGTTTATAATATATTTGATAACATAGTTTTCATAATAAGTTAAGATCTTCAATTTAGTGAACCCCAGTAGAAGATTTGATCTAAGTTTAAATTTTAAAATAAGAAATTGGAGCTACATTGTATCTACTTTTATCTAAGACTCCTGCCAGTAATTGAATTAGGAAACCAACGGTTGTAGGTACCCAACTAGCGGTTGAATACTTTTTGGCTTTATTAGGAGATGAATTGAGGAATAGTAGAAGTTTCATAAGTTTTTACCACACAATAAGCCCATAAAAAATAACAAAAACTAGTAGCACGTGTTTATATGTTTCTAGACTATCTTTAATTTGTATTTTTCATTTAATTTTAGTTTTTATTTTTATATTTGGTACGTTTAATTTGTTTGCTTGTTTATTATACAATACAGTATAGTACAGCTGAATAATGCATTGAAATTTTTGGAAAATTAATAAGTTTACCTTATTAATTATGAACTTTGTGGGTGTGTTCCCTGGAAATCCTCACGAGAATATAACTCGTCCACTTGGGATACCGAGGGGTTTAAAGGCTTATTGCATATGCTAAATGCAATCGTGATTAACTACGAAAGTGTGGATGTTGTATATTATTTTTCAAGAGATGAAGGAATCAACTAAGAAGATTTTTCTTAGCCGATGATGAAATTTATAATTTCAGTCAGGGGAGTTTTTCTGTTCTATTTTTCTTTTCCCTTACTCACTTTTTGTTTATCATTTTTATACAATGAGGGCATTGTATAATTTAAGTGTGGGGATAGGGTTCGTAAGAAAATGAATTTCTTTAATTAAACATTTAAGTTCCTATTGTTCTAAAATTTTGAAAATTTAAAATTTTAAGTGAATAACTAAATATTTATTAGTTAGAATAATTTTGTTAAAAGTTTTGTTTTGTATTTAAAAGTTTAGACTTTAATATGGATTAACTGTTTTGTATATATAATGTAAAGCTACTTAATAAGGAAGTGATATATAGTTATATGATATGATGTACTAATAGGCAATCTATATGAAGATTTCTGAATTTTTTTTAAAAAAATTAATAATATAACTTGTTTATTATTTTATGATACATAATATGATGTATGACATAAAAGTCTTAAAGATATAAATTTATTATGCAATAATTTTATATCTTTTTAATTATGTGAGTACATTTGGGGGTATATATTGATGGTTTCCTCTATTATACAAAAGTATAGACCTGGTTTCTATTAATATATACTTAAAAATTAAGCAAACGCAAGTCAAAAGTACTTGAAAAGTCTTAAAAATAAAAGATACCTAATGAGGTCGCCAAAATGGTTTGACCAAGTCTGGTTTTGCTTAAACTTGAATCAAGTTATGTCGCTCTGTTGCATGAAAATGCAGACCTGTCACCAATGTCTTGATTCTTAAAAATGTATTTCATATATTTAATTGGAATATAAAAGTAAATTGTATAATTAAATTTAAAAGTATATCATATGTGGAAATCATAAGTAATATACATACTAACAATAAAAGGGTATTCAGAAATATGAGTATAGATTGTTTAAGGTGGACAAATATATTAGTAATCATTCATAAGTTATATATTGCACAAATAATAATAATTTTATTTATACATTATAGTTATCTATGTTAATTAAATTGTTTAAATTTTTAATTTATGAAACAGATTTTTAGTATTGGTATTCTGATTCTTAAATATTAGTTTGATGCTTATTTTTAAATTTTATTCAGTTTTCTACTTGAGGACAAGCAGAACTTAAGTGTGGGGATATTTGATAAGCATCAAATAGATAGTATATTTTATAGTAATTTATCCCTATATTAATATACATTTTTATTGCATTTATATGATTTTAGATACTTATTTTGTTAATTATTGCAGAAATGTATTTTAATTGAAGAATGAAGAAAAAGAAACAAGAACGAGACAAGAACTGAAGAATTAAAGTACTAAAAGAAATAAAGATTAAAGACCTTGAAGAAATGAAGACTAAAATAGTTAAAATGAAGAATTGGGCCAAGAAAACAAAGAAGTCTGGTTATGAAGATTAAAATTCCAAAAATTAAGCCCAAACTCGAAAATAGAATATTCTGGAATTTACATTCAACCGGCGGTTAGATTAACCAACCGGCGGTTGAGCCTTAGGGTTTAAAGACGGTGCAGACACGTGGAGTTGGACCCTGATTCAAATAACTTCAACCGGCGGTTGGAAGGTCGGCCAGTAAAACTATAAATAGAGGCTCAAATTTGCTTAAACCATATACGATTTAAGAATACTAAAACCGAAAGTTAGGGTTTTAGGACGACTTTAGGTACGATTTGGGAGGCCAAGGAGCTAGGGTTTGAAGGTCTTTAACCCTAGGGAAAGCTGGTTTGCTAATTGGTTCGGTTTCTTTATCCTTGTAACTTTATTAATCTTTTGGGTTATTTTGGATATTGTTTATTTAAATTAATTGCTTATTAGGTTTTCATTATGAATGTTTAAATGTATGTTTATTAGATTTATTATATGAATTATACGTTTATGTTGGAACTATATTATTGAATGCTTATTATACAAGAATTGTCTGTGTTATATTAATATTGATAAAAGTTAATTGATTTATATAGATAGCTTTACTAATCTTGTGAGTTTTATAAATTAATTAATGATTGTCAATTATTAATGTTAAGTAACATTGTAATTCAACCTAATCTTGGAATTGTATTAATAAACTGCTGATAGATCTTAATAAATAGTAATACTTTACTTAATCTTTGGGAGTGTTGCTATATGAAAATTATCTTAATCTTTGTGATTTTCTACATTAGTAATTCACCAATAATAATAGCCAACAAAGCAAATAGACATAAGTTGATATAATACGTTTAATAAATAATTGTTTAAATAGTTATAATCTTCTATCCAATTGAGTATTCTTAAGTTGCTTCTTAAAACTTATCTATTGAAATCTGTATCAATTATAAATATGTTCGTTCAGAACTAAAACGTCCCCCCTATCTTGTATATTATTGTATATTGTATTGTGTATTATTTGTATATTATTTGTATAATAGTGTAATTAGGAATAAATAATTAGTTAGAAATTAAATCACGTTCCCTGTGTTCGAACTTGGGCTTACTTATAAAGCTATATTATATGATCAGGATAACACTTGCCTGAATTGTGTGATAGTATTATTTAGTATTTCCTTAATTTAAACTTGTTATTATAATTGCCTATACTTAACACATCAGTGTTCGTGAACAATCAAATTTTCTTAGTGAACGAACATGAACAACAAAATCTGTTCGCTTATCCGTTCGTGTTCGTTCATTTGTTAGTCAAAACCTTAATAAACGAACACGAACAGACTACGTTCGCGTTCGTTCGGTTCGTTTACAGGCCTACTCTCTGTCGATCCACACTCAGTAGTCTAATTAATGAGTCTTTAGCGTATCTGAAACACCAAAATATAACATGTGTTGAATTTGTTCCATCAAAATGATACAAATCTGCCTTGTACACTTTACCATATCCACCTGACCCAATATAACATGTGTTGGAGAAATTATCGGTGGCGAACTTTATATCACTCAATCGAATTTTCAAGTGGTCCAAGTTTTTCCCCTACAACAAAACGAGTTTATAAATACATGTGAATTAAAAATCCCAAAACTGAATATAATTAGAACTGCACCGAATCTAAATAAACAGTTTGAAACAAGAGATTTTTTAATAGGGTTAAATGTTTGTAAATGTGTATAACTGTGCGTTTACTTCTTTAGTATGTACAAAACTAAATTGACCACTATTGTGTGTACGTAACTAATAAACTCGGTCATTGTATGTATGAGGTAACCTGTACAAACCTTACCAGGTTACCATTTGAAATTACATACTCCCTCCGTCCCACCCAAAGTGTTCTATTATGACTTTTCAAAGTCTTTATTTTTCTACCTTGACTTTAAATATTTTTTTTTGTGTTATATAATAAATGATGAAAATTATACCAATGAAAATACATTTAAAACCCAACTCATTCATATATTTTGTATCAAATATTATATAACACAAACAAAGATATTTAAGGTCAAAGTTTACAAAGAATGACTTCAGAAAATCAAAACATGACACGTTTGGTGGGACGGAGAGAGTATTTATATGATATTACGTGTTATTTCCACGCGTGTAATACCACCAACTTGGCATCCACGTGTCATTCAATCTGTTGACTGCTGATTGGGATTAAATGAATTAAAATACATGATTTGTACCAAAAACATAAAAGATTGTACATCAACAACCTCCACCCCACCTACTTGCTCCTCCTACCTGCAACTTCGTTTACATCTTCATCCCTTGATTATTTTTCAAAATCATTCATGGCTTATGGTTACCAAGGCTATGAAGAAATTACTTTCAAAAACATTCATGGCGTATAAGATCTAAAATTCCGACCATGTGTAACTCAATCTGGAATTCCGGCAATGAAAGTAGGTCGTTGGAGACGTGAACGGCCGGATTGTTCTTTTAAGGCAGACCACCACCACCACCAGAGCATTGTCTCCATTAAAGACGGAAAATTTCTAATTTTACGTCTGCTGATGTTACCAACGCACCGGAATAGCTCAACAATCGCAATGATCGGAATTTGTGGGCAATCATCGAACTTGTTCGGAAATTTCATCGTTCATAGAGGCTCTAGTCGTGAGTCGTAACGTGCCGGAATAACTCAGATCCGACCACAACAGTGTGCATATCGATCGATTTGGTGCTGAATTTTGATCGGAAGAAAAACCCCACCACCCACATAGCCTGTTGGGACTTGTTTCATTATATATACAGCATAGCCGTATGTTTATAATACACCTTCAGATTATCCCCCATGCCTATTTTTGATGTCGCCGGAGACGAAGGTAATGGTGTCGTCGGAGACTAGAGACCAAGGTAGACAAAGGTGATGGTGATGAAGTATTAACTATTAAGTGGGTGGTGTCTGACTTGGTTTAATAATAAATTATATAGTTTTTTTTTTCAACACCATAAACATTCAACTTACAGTTAGTAGAGTTGGTTGCTTGAGAAATGATTCTATTTGGAAATTCTATTTTCAAGTTTATGGCACATTTCAGTTTATTTGAGCTAAGGTTTTGAGATGATTAACAACTTGTTTCAATAGTTTCAAGTCATCTAACAGTTTTAAGGAGGTATCTAAATCAAGCAATCAACATTCAAGTCAAGTCGATCTCAAGTGGATTCAACAAGTTTGTTTTCGTTTCAAAGTCAATGTTTGTAATTTCAAGTCAATGTATGTTGTTCATGTAAGAAGAGGCTCCTTGCCTCCAACAATTGTAATTTCAATTTAGATCTTGGATCTATAATCAATACAAGTTCAACTTAAAAAAAAAAAAAAAAAAATCAACTTTAACACGTGGAATTAAAACAAAAACGGAAAATAGATAACCTATTACACGTGGAAAAATAGGAGTAAATCTAACACGTGGATCCATTACATTGTTGCATATATTGAAAAAGAAAATCGTGTTCTTTGAGGAAACGCGTTAGACCATTCGTAATGGGCTGACGGGGCACGCGTTCTGAAGCTCGAAAACGTCAGCAACGCGGCGTTCTAGGCCGGCGTTCTACCAGCGTTCTACGTCGGAGAACGAGGACAAAAACACCGCGTTCTGGTGGAGCCCACTCGAATTTCTTTTCCCTTTGCCCTTTTCTTTGCCGTGTTTAATTCAAAAATAAAAAAAAAAAAACGTTTTTTTTTTTAAAAAAAAACTAACCGTTTGAATTTTTAAAAAAATAAAAAAATGAGTCACACGCTCCACCAAACGGCTTCTTTTCAAAAAAATTTTGAATATTATTTTTTTTTCCAACCCACCTAATCTATCTATATATATACTACACCATTTCAACCCATTTTTCAACCTATTTCTACCCGTTTTAACCACTTTTTTTTATCCCTATACTCTTCCCTCAACCCATTTTCAAACTCATTCTCATTACCCCATCCTTTTTTCTCAAACCATTTTAACTACTTTCATCACCGGCATGTCGAACCCAAATTCAAACCCAAATCCCGACTACAATCAATCCACAAATCCGGATAACATG
The DNA here is from genome assembly GCA_949592205.1 of Helichrysum umbraculigerum. NCBI lineage: Eukaryota > Viridiplantae > Streptophyta > Magnoliopsida > Asterales > Asteraceae > Helichrysum > Helichrysum umbraculigerum. The sequence goes on from CATIUR010000003.1 coordinate 5,812,039, forward strand.
TCGTATACCGACCTTATGTTATTCGGAACCGCAAACACACCCGGTTCGAGCGGCTCTAACCCAAATGTACGTCCGAATATACCACCGTACGGAACGTTTCCACCATACAATATGTATCAACAACAATTTGATCCAAACCAACACCACTACGGATATTTTCCTAACCCGAGTTTTCAACAACCACCGTTCCCGCAACAACCGTTCCAACAACCCGAACAAACGGATGAAGCACCAACCCAACGATCCGGAAAACAAGTAGCGCCATCCCCAAAAAAAAGAAGCCATCTAAAGAAAACTGACGGGTCCAAAAAGACTTGCAACAAACGGTAATGGGCGCCAAATGAAGAGGCGTGGTTAGCAACTTGTTTTTGCGACTCGTCCGAAGACTCTCAAGTCGGTAACTCACAAAAACGGGGTACTTTGTGGGATATTGTTGAAGAAAAGTTCAACGCCAACAATTATGGTTGGGTTTCGCGGCGCCGACCAATTATCATCCAGGTGGCGTTCACTTGACCGCGTGTGCAAAAACTTCAACACGTGTTATGAGTCGGTAAAACGAGCTTGGGGTAGCGGTCGAGACGACGGGATGATTTACGATCAAGCCGTATCCGAATACTACGACACCTACACAAAGACATTCACCGCGAAGGAGGCTTGGTCGTTCCTCAAAGATCATCCGAAATGAATGCCACCAAAGCCGGTTGGTGGAACCGGATTGTGCGACAAGGAGGAAGATTTTTTTGATCAGTCTGTTGATCTCTCTGCCGACCGAGAGAACGAGTTATTTGGGCCCGACCCGATTTCAAGGCCCATGGGCCGAAACAGAGCCCGAAAAGCAGCCCGAAACTCCGGTTCTTCCGATGCGGCGACATCATCTCGGACAGGAACCCCAACCGAAAGGGTGGATGAAGCGATAAAGACTATGGCCAGACACAAGGCCGAATTGTTAGCCGCCCGAAAAGCATCGATTGAGGCGATCACCCGTCAGGAACGATTGCGAACTGCGTTGCAAGATGTGCAGTTTCTCACAGTCAACCCCGAAGACATCAGGGATCCAGCTGACCGCGCAGCGGTTGCGAAAATTAAGAAAAAGTTTCGGAATGAGTTTGCAGAGTTCTACGATGCCGACGAGGAAAACGAGGATGACGACGGGTAGTTTTTATTGTATTTAAGATTTTAGGATTGTAAAGTTTAAATTTTTAGGATTGTAACGTTTTATTTTTTGGGATTGTAACGTTTTATTTTTTAGGATTGTAACGTTTAAATTTTTAGGAATGTAACGTTTTTATTTTTAGGAATGTAATTGCAAATTTTAATTTTCGTATTGATTAATTTTTACAATTGTAACGTATTTTAATTTAACCCTATTTGTATAATATTGTATTGTATTGTATTTTAATTAAATTGTATTTGTTTTATGAAATAAAAGAAAATTAAATTTAGTTAGTGTGTGGGTCCCAGAATGGGGGAAAAAGTGACGTTCTGGTGTTATGATTAGGGGCATTATGGTATTATGCTGATGTGGCATCTGAAAAAGTGGCGATCTAGTGTTACGATTAGGAGTGGTCTTATGGAGTATGCATGTATTCTATTTAGAGTATCTAAAATGAGTAATATAAACTAGTAAAACTTCCACGAAACTTTCTATAATTAGGTCGTGCCAATTCTAAATCTATTTCCGAATATTTGTTTCAATATAAATACTAAAGAAAATATTCTTATACAGTTGCAAACTTTAAGGCACAGCTAGGTTTTGGGTAGTTTTATTTTGTCTTAATTAATAAAATCTAGCAATCAAAATGGAATCAGAGTGGATGGAAATGGACGGTTATTAACTTAATCTATCATTTCACAATGAAGTTAAATTTGGAGCTAGTACGACTTGTGAACATGTTTTAACTTACTCAAAAACGTGCATCAGTCGATGTTGTCATATATATAGTTACCTTAACGATAATTAGTTAATCTAAATGAAAATAGTTACCTTCAAGTGGCTGGATATTCTTCTCTCAACAGTAGAATGTTCCTTTAATACGAATAGCAATAGCAATAATGAGATGAGAATTAAATTAATAAACCAGCAATTAAATGAAACGTAGAAAATTAAGAAACAACAATGGAGTAATATATGGGCTTACTTGAGTTTGATCATGTTTTTGTTGAAGTTGCAATGCTTTCTCAAGTATTCTGACAACCTGATCGATATCTGGACGCTGTGATCGCACCTCCTTTAAGCAAAAGTATGCTATTTCTGAAAAGAGGTCGAGTGACTGCAGGTCCATTTGCTTTCGTAGATCCGGATCGATCATATCATCCAACGTTTTCTCTTCATGATGTTGTCTTGCCAGTCGAGCGAAATACCAATTGTCTCCCTCGTTTGGTGGGGTAAATGATGATGCTTCCCTCCCAAACAAGACTTCATATAGAACAACTCCAAATGAGAACACATCTGACTTATGACTCAAACTTTTGGTACGTTGATATGCAGGGTCAGTATACACTGATACGCCACAGTATTCACTAGGTCTGCGAGTATGATCACCTTTTTCACACAACGTGGAATATCCAAAACTAGATAACTTGGGTTCCCAGTTGTCATCTAGTAAAATTTTCGAGCTCTTAATATTACCATGTATGAAACTAAATTTTTTGCTGTACAGACCAGGTATGACACTAATATCCACAATATGATTATATAGCCATGTAGGTAACTCAGTGCATGTGCAACACCAACACATATATGCAGTCTTTGCGTCCATGTGAGTGTTTGGGAGCCACTTAAATATTTGTTGAGACTTCCGTTGGCAAAGTGCTTGCTGAGTATTCGTATGTCATCATCAATAATGGATACCTTAAAAACAGAGGCGATGTTTTCATGATTACAAAAGTAAGAAAAATGCAGCTCGTTGGCTACAGCGACTGAGAATATTGGATATACTCGTGCCACGATATTGATCGAGCGTCTTGATTTAGAAATTAATTGTCCTTTGTAAAGCTTAACACCAGTTGTTTCATTCTGCGAGATGAGATTTTCATCAGCAAAGGTTGATGATTCTATCTCTTCAACTAAGCTACAAATGTATTCTTCAAATTCTGGCGTACTAATGTAGTCATCCCAATCTGGTATGAATGAGTCATCGGAAGATGAAGAGCTATTAAAAATACTCAATATCACTACCAGAATCTCAGAAATCAACCACAAGTTTTGTACAGAGATATACAATCAAAAGATTGATCAAGTATAAATCAATCTACAGAAATAAAGAACAATATTCGTGACCTAACTATTGAGAAGCATTAGACAATAAGATGATGTCTAAGCAGATTACAGATCATGAATCAGAAAGTAATCAATTTGGTAAGCCGTATGACTGAAAAATAGAAGAATGTGTAATAATCTGATAGAACCCTAATCTCTTTAGTGTTATATATAAATCTTCAGTTGGCAGGATTGGTCCCTCAATTCTCTAAGGCTGATTTTCCACCGACTCTAACTTTAACCTTCTAGATCCAATAATGACAATAAAGCCCTTCAGGATTCCTTCTTTTCAAGTATACCTGAAACCTTCTAGAATTACCACAAATAAGAATCAACACTTAAATTGATTTAAGATAAGCTTGACTTGATTATATAAATTTAACATCCCCCCTCAAGCTTATCTTGATATAAATCCACAAGACCCAAATGTTGGCTCAAAAAAACATGCTGAGATACACTCAAACCTTTAGTTAAGATATCTGCTAATTGTTGTTCAGAAAATACCTTATGAGTTTTAATAACACCTGCGGCCACTTTTTCTCTTATGAAATGAACATCAATTTCAAAGTGTTTAGTTCTCTCATGAAAAACAGGATTAGCAGCCAATTGTATAGCAGAACTATTATCACAAAATAAGTCAACTGGAAGATTAACTTGAACATTTAAGTCATTTAGAAGATTTTTGAGCCAAATAATTTCACAAGCAGTTGTTGCCATAGCCCTATATTCTGCTTCAGCAGAGGACCTAGCAATGGTTGCTTGTTTTTTACTTTTCCAAGAGACTAAAGAATCACAAAAATACACTAGATAACCAGTTACTGATTTTCTGTTCAGTTTACATTTACCCCAATCTGAATCACAGTAAGCCTTTAAACTGAAACCATTACCTTTCACCATTTGAATGCCCTTACCCGGAGCACCTTTCAGATACCTCAGCACTCTAAATGCAAGATCAGAATGAGATTGCAATGGAGCATGCATGTATTGACTAAGAATATGAACAGCAAACGAAATGTCTGGTCTAGTAAGAGTTAAGTATATTAGCCTTCCCACTAACTTCTGATACTCGGTAACATTAGACAGTAATTTGTCTTTGTCACTTGGATCACATGATACACATAAATTAGGTTCAATAGGAGTATTTGCAGGCTTACATCCTAACAAACCATAATCATTTAACAACTCTAAGCAATACTTCCTCTGAGACATACAAATGCCTTTTTCATTATTCAATATTTCTATTCCTAAGAAATAATTCAACTTTCCAAGATCTTTAATCATAAATTTTGACTTGAGAAACAATTTGAACTTATTAATTTCATCAATACTATTACCAGTAATAACAATGTCATCTACATAGACAAGTAGAGCAATAAAAACATTATTAACATTTTTGACATACAAAGAATAATCAAACATACTTTGCTTGAAACCATTTTCCAAGAGTGCATAATTTAATTTCTCATTCCACTGTCTTGGTGCTTGTTTCAAGCCATATAAAGACTTGTTTAACTTACATACTTTATCATCAGAATTAGAAAAATAACCTTCAGGCAACTTCATATATACTTCCTCAGTTAAATCCCCATATAAAAAAGCATTATTCACATCTAATTGAAACAAAGGCCAGTTATTTTGAACAGCTAAAGTGACAATGCATCTAACAGTAACATGTTTCACAACAGGTGAGAATGTCTCATCATAATCTATACCTTCTTTTTGACTGTAGCCTTTTGCTACAAGTCTTGCCTTGTATCTATCAATCTCCCCATTAGATTTATATTTTATTTTATAGATCCATTTACATCCAATGGGTTTTCTATTAGAAGGTAAATTAGTAACAACCCAAGTATTATTTCTATTTAATGCCTCCATCTCTAAGTTCATTGCTTCTACCCAGTTACTATCTTTACAAGCCTCATTATAAGACTTAGGTTCAACAGTTTTATTCAAGTTAGAAACAAAACAGTAATTTTCAGCACTTAACAGAGAATAATTGACAACTCTTTCTACACCATACTTAACTTTACCCTCTACAACAAAATCATCAAATTTAACTGGTAAATTAGTGTTTCTGGAAGATCTCCTTAAATCTTTTGTTTGATCAGAACTAGAGGAAGGAGCAGAATTAGAACCCATTTGTTGTTTTTCAGAATTTCCCTCAGAAATAGGATCATTAATCACTGGTGTTGCTGAGTGACTATGATCATGATCATTATCAACACTGCCATCACCATCATTATTATCCACTGGTGTTGCTGAGTGACTATGATCATGATCATTATCAACACTGCCATCACCATCATTATTTTCTCTCAATTCATCCTTGGGACTTGGGGCGTTTAGATTGTCATAAAACATTTTATCAAAGAAATTAATGTGATTAATTTCTTCATGACAAGTTTCTTTTACAAATGATTTCATCTTAAATGGAAATACAGTTTCATAAAATTTCACATCTCTTGAAAACAACACAGTTTTATTCTCAAGACTAAACAATTTGTAACCTTTTTTCACATTAGAAAAACCAATTAACACACACTTTTCAAACCTGCTACTAAACTTGTCATTTGGATTTAAAATAGCTGAAAAACAAAGACAACCAAAACATCTTAAATGAAAGAGATTAGGTTCTTTTTTAAAAATTTTCTCATAAGGAGTTTTTCCAGAAAGCACTTTAGAAGGAGTCCTGTTAATCAAATAGCAAGCAGTTAAAATGCATTCAGTCCACATATTCAAAGGTAATCCCCCCTGAAACATAAGAGCTCTTGCTACATTTAGCAAGTGTCTATGTTTCCTCTCAACAATCCCATTTTGTTGGGGAGTGTATGCACAAGATGTTTGATGTAATATACCTTTTTTAGACACAAAATCAATCATTCTATTATTCACAAACTCAGTTCCATTATCGCTCCTCAATATCTTTACTTTCTTTGAGAATTGAGTTTCAATCAGATTAACAAAATTACAAATATTTACATACACTTCCTCTTTTGATTTTAACAAAAAAATCCAAACAGCTCTACTAAAGTCATCAACTACAGTAAGAAAATACTTATCTCCTTCTTTACTTTGAATTCTAAAAGGTCCCCACAAGTCCAAGTGAACAAGTTCACCAACACTTGTGGTTTTATGATCACTTATTGGAAAAGGATCCCTGGTTTGTTTAGCTTTATGACAAATATCACAGGGATCTGTCTTTATTTCATTATTAAAACCCAGTTTTCCTTTTAGTACCACAAGAACTTGGTCAGAAGGATGACCAAGTCTTGCATGCCAAAGTTGTTTTGAAACATAACATACAGCAGAATTATGAGACCTACCAGCACATTGCATATCATTTTCATCAAACAGATATAAACCACCAGATTGTCTACCAGTCCCCACTATCATCCCTATCATCAAATCCTGTATATGACATGTAGACTCATCAAACTTAACAGACATTTTACTATCTTTGGACAGCTTATGAATAGACAATAGACTTACACAATACTCAGGAACAACAAGTACATAAAAAAGAATTACATTATTAGTTAATTTTAAATTTCAAATTTTATGTATTCTTGCTTGTGTTCCATTTGGATGCCCAACTGTTAATTTTAAATCAAAGACATCAACAATATTAGTTAACCCTTTTTCAGAATAAGTCATGTGTTGATTTGCTCCAGAATCAATAATCCATCCCTTACTAACATGTTTTGTTTTATCAGAAAGGTTTGAATTGAAAAATGTATCAAAATTGTTGTTAAACAAAATACTGAAATTATAAACAGTACCTGCCATGTTGGCATGAGCACTTACAGAAGGTTTATCATTAATCAAGCTTAATAACTTCATCATCTGTTCATTAGAAAAAAACATAGGAGTGCTAGTGCTTGCTTCATCAGAAGCAGCAGCATTATTAGAAACAGATTTAAAACCACTTTGCACATTGGACTGCTTGTTAAAATTATTACTTTTATATCCAGGTGGGTAACCAAGAACCTCAAAACATCTATAAATGGTGTGTCCTATTTTAGAACATTTTGTACACTTAAGATTAGGATTAGGACCCCTATTGTAATTATTATTGTAGTTGCCTCTATTATTTCCATTATTACTTCTGTTATTATAAGTTTGTGCAATAAAAGCAGCAGGTTGAGTCCTTTTATTACCCTCAACACCAGAAACAGCCCTGTGAGATTCATCCCTTGATAATATAGCATAAGCAGTTTTCACATCAGGTAAAGGTTCTCTCAATAACAAATTACTTCTTACAGACATATAGCACTCGTCCAAACCCATTAAGAACTGCATCAGTTTTAGGACTTTAGAGTGTTCATTTAAATTTGCAGCTGCATTACATGTACAGTTTGGTAAAACAATCATTCCATCATACTGTTTCCAAAGACTATTAAGTGAATGATAATAATCTGAAAGAGAATTGCCATTTTGTTTTACTGAATTTATTTTTTGATGCAAGTTAAAAATGATAGAACCATCAATTTTATCATATGTTTCTTTAAGTTCAGCCCATACTTCTGATGCAGTAGTTGAAAAAATTTGCCCATAATATAATTCTTCAGAAATTGACCCCAATATCCAAGATAATACAACCGAGTTACACCTATCCCATTGTGTTGCAAGAACCTCATTTGTAAGACTTTTTTCAACAGTTCCATTTATAAAACCAAGTTTGTTTTTGGTCCCTAAGGCCAAAAGCATAGCTCTGCTCCATGTATTATAATTTTCAGTTCCTTTAAGTTTCACAGTAATTAAAGGTGTACCAGTTATTGTATCACTTGCATGTAGATACAAGGGATCACCAAAATCTAATTTATTAATAAGAGTAACAGCATTTTGATCCTCCATGTCACCACCAAACAAAGCAAGCATTCACCAAAACTAACAGATAGTAGATAGCAGATAAAAGAACACACAAGAATGCAAACAATATAGCAATGCACAAATAGCACATAATATCAGATAAGAACGCAATACACAAAAAAAATAAGTGAGAGTTTAGAATTTTCTCACAAGGTACTCCGTGCAAAATAGCAATAAGAAAACCGTAGAGTTACCGCAACGAAAGAAAACAGAAACAAACTCCTCTGGATCAGCCAAGAGAAGATATAATCACCAGCAGATTTCGATATGAAACCCTAGAAACCCTAATATGAAGAATTAGGGTTTTTGAAGAAATATTACGAGCAAAGAAGAATCCACCGATGAATCAACGATTCAACTTTCACAGATCTCAACTGAACCTGATAGATCTTAATCGTAACAAGTTTTACCAGAAAACCCCAAATTCAGAAACCCTAAATCGTATAAACTCTCAAGCTTCTGTAATCACAACAAAATCAAACCGAACCTGTCTCTGATACCATATTAAAAATACTCAATATCACTACCAGAATCTCAGAAATCAACCACAAGTTTTGTACAGAGATATACAATCAAAAGATTGATCAAGTATAAATCAATCTACAGAAATAAAGAACAATATTCGTGACCTAACTATTGAGAAGCATTAGACAATAAGATGATGTCTAAGCAGATTACAGATCATGAATCAGAAAGTAATCAATTTGGTAAGCCGTATGAATGAAAAATAGAAGAATGTGTAATAATCTGATAGAACCCTAATCTCTTTAGTGTTATATATAAATCTTCAGTTGGCAGGATTGGTCCCTCAATTCTCTAAGGCTGATTTTCCACCGACTCTAACTTTAACCTTCTAGATCCAATAATGACAATAAAGCCCTTCAGGATTCCTTCTTTTCAAGTATACCTGAAACCTTCTAGAATTACCACAAATAAGAATCAACACTTAAATTGATTTAAGATAAGCTTGACTTGATTATATAAATTTAACAAGAGCTGATTTTTTTTTCTTCTTTCGGATTTGGATTATCGTCACTAGCATCATCGGAAGATGAAGACCTGATTTTTTTTCCTCTTTTGGATTTGGATTATCGTCACTAGCATCAATATCATCACTAGCATCAATATGGTCACTAGCATCAATATGGTCACTATCATCAAGTAGACATGATACAAGCAGACATGGTAGCAGACATGATACAAGCAGACATGATTCAATCACCTTCCAAACCATACTCATATCTAATTTGCAGCCAACAAACTTGGGACCCCCACCAACAACAACAAATCAAGTAAACTAAAGACTAACAACAACAAATCAAGGAAGGTGAAAAAAGGAAGGAAGATGAAGGATTTGATGAGAGTATAAAATTAGAAATTTATGAAGCAATTTGAAGATCAAATGCGTTACAAAAGATTTGATATTTCTTGTTTTGAAAGGTATGGTCAATTATTTTATTTATTAGGTATATATGATATGATATGATGAGTGAAAGGGAAAGGCAACGAATTTAATTTTAATTGTATACTAATTTCAACTTTATGTCCACGTGCTTATTTTCTATTGCCCCCACTTATCTTTCTACATCCACTCTTGATCTGAATTTCCTGAAAGAGGATATTTTGCCTTCAATCAAAAATCAAATTATATAAATATACTATCATAATACTCGCATAATGGAGTGGTGAAAGTAGTGACGGTGGATGGAGGTGATAGTGAATATTTTAAAATAAAATATATTGTCTGTCCCATTTAAAATATCCACATTATTATTTTTGGATGTTCAGTATAAGTGTTCATTTTGATATTTAATCAATCAAAAAAAACTTTAATGGGTAGATTTAATATTTGATGGATGAAAAGTGTAGTTAGTGGAGAATAAGTAGTAATAGATAATAGATAATGGGATAGGGGTATTAATGGAAGTGTAGTTAGTGGAGAATAAGTAGTAATTGATAATAGATAATGGGATAGGGGTATTAATGGAAGTGTTGAGCAAAATGGGAAATGTAAGAGGGGCAAAATTTGCATTATTTAATTTAAGAGTTTTAAGATTCATTCTTTGAACATGCATTATAAGTAGTTAATTGTTCCTATTTAATTTCTATATAGAATATATATATAGATGTAATAAGCTTTTAATTGTCCACACAATAATACAATGCTAGTATGCAACTCAAGAAATTCAGTATATGCTTCCCCTACTAAGAGCAAAGGGAGTGGTATGCGTTCTCCATCAACGTTTAACAAGTTGAACGCCGGGATGGGCGTTCACCGCTCCCGGCCGGCGTTCAACTCCGGCGTTCAAGCACAGCGTCGGGTTTTGCACGGTGAGGCAACGAGCATTCAAGGTTTTTTTTTTTTTTTTTTATCTATTTTCTGATTAGTTCTAAAATATTTTTGTTAACCCGTTTACTTCGAGTTGAACACTGAACCACTCCCCTCAAATTCGTACCCGTGTTAAATTTCAATATTCAAAAGATAATCAAACTGAACATTGAGCACAACGTAAACCACTCCATGTACTCTAGGATTTGATTGATTGATAAGCTGTGTCACATGCCTAACATGTCCACACAATACCCGGCCTGCTGGTATTTTCTACTACTATTGCACCTCAACATATATATATATATATATATATATATATATATATATATATATATATATATATATATAGTAGCCCCTACGGATGTCAGACGGTGTTAAGAAATTTACGCAGTTAGTGGCGGGCCATGCTATATTGTTGTGTGTATTTAGAGAATGAGAGAAATATGCGCATTAACCCATATAATGAGGTTACTTCAAGCAGTTATTTGATTTAGTAGTTTACATAGTTGACTAAACATATTCTTGAACAATATGTTATCATGGTCTATAGCTAATATAGACAGCAAATAGTTGTAGGCAATGTGATGCATATAACTTTGCAACAAAAGTGATTCTTCTAGTAAGATCCGATAGTGGTCTTTAAGAGTTGCAACTTTCCTCAAGAATTATGACACGATATCTACTAAAGTATAATACAGTGGGTTAGGGGGTGGCACTTTTACCTTTAAATGACATTACATACACGAGATATTTCAAGAGGTATATATCATGGATGTTAGGTGAAATTGAGACAATGGATATATACTTCTCTATACGGTTGGAGTTTTACAAAACTTCTTGATAAACAATTTTCTTGTTTCTTTAACGTTAGATCTGTAACATCCTCTTTAAGGGCCTAGGAGAAATTCGGTAAATTCCTTATTTTTTTTGATTATTTAATTGCGTTTCAAAATAATTGATATTATGTGATACTTGAAATAAATAGGTTAATTGGTTAGATAACTTATTGTGGATAGTGAAATATTATTTCTTTTAACTTGCCTTAGTTGACGGTAAAATAAAATGTATTGTCTCGCAAATTGGTTTTAGGTTACAGACAATAGGTTTAGAGCGGGTATAACATTTCACTACCTAATAAGGAGTTGGTTGATATATATCAACTAACTCATTCACTTTCCCAATTCTTTCTTTTCTCCTCAAGAACACACACACACACACACTCAAAGGAAATAAAATTAGGGTTTTGATCTAGTTCAAGTAATCATCATCTTCATCATCCTCATTAGCTTCTTCATCTTATTCCTCTCTACAACTTGTAAGTAGTTCCTTGTTCTAATCATTTTGAATTTGAGTTTGGTTGAAATTATATAGTTAGGTTAAATTAATGCTTAGGTAAATCTTGTAGCTCGATGATGTTGTTTTGTTGATATAACTTGTTATATGATGATACTTGAGGTTATTTGTTAGATAAAATCGGGTATTTCAACTGAATTGTGTAAATTTGGGGTGTGGAATCGGGCTGTTCTTGAACAGGTTGCTGCAGGTCGTGAAAACCTTGCATAGCCGATCGGCTGTGCTTGGTTAGCCGATCGGTTATCATCATGTAGCCGATCGGTTTAATTTAGCCGAACGGCTATGTTAGTTCAAATGCTTCACCGCGGCTCGTGTCTGGATCTTAGGCCTCGAATTAAGTATTGGTAGCCGATCGGCTAGGGAAAAGCCGATCGAGTGTGAGCTTAGCCGAACGGCTGGGACCCCAAAGCCGATCGGCTGTGGGTCAGAATGAGGTCAAAAACCAGTTTGTTGTGTTATACTTCTGTGTATATGCATATATAAGTAACGGTTGCTTCCTTCTCCTTGCTAAATATATGTATATTTGTAAGCTAAGTAAAACTTGATAGGTAAAAATAAAAGTGGAACCTTGGGAATATTATTAAGTGATGTAGTTTGAGATGAGTTGCATTATTTCAAATGGGTTCCTAACTCGTTATTTGTTTATGTTCTCAGATAAACCGAAGACTCAATAATATAAGAACTTTGAGTGGAGATTGTGGTAGTTAGGGTGAGTGGATCATTGACTTTCAGTCTAAGTTGGTTGTAACAATCTGGTTACAACGGGTAAACTTGGTTTTACTTGTGTGTTGCTTAATTAACATATTGCCATGATGATTATGGATTATGTGAATCTTTCAGAGGTCAATTGCAATTGGGTTTATGTTGGTGCATTTTGTGTGTCAGTCAGTTGGTCAAACTATTGTAATTGTCAAAGTCAATTAGTCTACGAATGTATAGTGTTTAGAGTGTGTATTCGAGTCTGTAAATGAAATATATATAGAATGGTGACATTGTAATTGGGCCTGCGACGTCGGGTCAGACGTCGTAAGGATCTGGGCCTGCGACGTTGGGCCTAACGTCGCAGAGTCCAGTGGGTCGAGTATAAATAGAGAGTTAAACCTCAGAATTAGGGTTGGACGAAGTGAGTGTGTGTGTGAGCCGTTTTTGGTGAGAGAGAGACAGAGAGAAACGAGTTTGTATTCTGTAATCGTTATATTATCAATTGTTAATATATACAAGATTATAGAGAATCGTTTGTGTGTTCGTGAATCATTATCATTTGTTATTCATTGATTAAACGATCCGATCAGATCTTCGAAGTGTACGGGACTATCAACTGGTATCAAAGCCGTAGAATCAAGGATTCGTCGGTTTCGGATCGTATTTTGAACGTTTTTTGGTTTGATTCGCGAAGGTTTAATTGATTAATCTTCGTTTCTGAATTTGTTTGCTTGAAGAAATCGATTTCTGGAAGTGTTTTTGGGTTAGATCGACGTTTGGTTTTCGAAATTTCGTTAGGGTTTCGAAAATTTTCGATTTTTTGGGGTTTTGGCCGCTGCAGCCCGATTGTGCGACGTCACCTGCGACGTCGCTAAGTTTTGCGACGTTACCTGCGACGTCAGCTGCGACGTCGCGTGCGACGTAGTAATTTGGACTTTAATTAGTCTGTGCGACGTACTCTGCGACGTACCTCTCAACGTCGCATAGTGTGATTCTGCGACGTCGCTAGACTCTGCGACGTTGGACTGCGACGTTATACACTACGTCGCATTTTTGATTCTTAATTGAGTCATCGGACTTCTGCGACGTTGCTATTTTTTTCCGGCATTAACCTCGTTCTAGAGGAAAAAAAAAAAAAAAAAAAAAAAAAAAAAAAAAAAAAGTGTTCAAATTTTTTTGGGTTTTCAAATTTTTTCCATAGTCTTAAAAGTGTTCAATTTTAGGCTAGAAAAAGTTTCATTTTACCCGGCCATTTTTTGACGTTTTCGGACGAAATTTTGGCGGGAAAAACGCGAAAATTTTTGTAATTTCAAATTTTGTTTTTAGGCTTAGAATAGCTTCATTTTAGTGTCGGAAAAGTTTCGCTGTACTCGGATATTTTTTGAAATTTTTGAATTCGATTTTGGAGGGAAAATTCGGATATGGCTTTTGGTGCGAAAATGCTTCCTTCTACATCTTTGTTCTATAGTGATTTTGCGAGTTGGAAGATTCAGTTATGCAATTTCATTGAATACAAAGATCCAAATCTGTTCAATTGGTTTTACACCATTGATCGATATGAGCAACCAAGACTCGATGGGGTGCTTAAATCAAGAGCACAAATGTCCGTCAAGGAACGAGCAGAGTTTGATAAAGACAATAGAGCATATGAGATGATTACCAAGTGCTTGCCAGAAGTTGTGATTAATGAATTTAAAAATCAAGCAACTTCTATAAGTTTATGGGATGCTCTTATAGTGGCTTACGATCAAAAGGAAAAGAAGTCAGAGGCTAATATTCAAGTTCCTAGTCTAAATGATACTTCCAGATCTACTTCCAACTCAGCAGCATCTACTTCTACTAGCACTTCATATGCTTCCTATACTTCTCATACAGATCATACAGCTCCTTCAAAGGCTACTGAGGATCATGCTACAATCTTTGCAGCTTTCCTCAACTCTTATGAGACTTTCCTTTCAAAGAAGGCTAGTACTCTACAGCTTACTGAGGAAGACTTTGAACAGATCGATTCTGATGATCTCGAGCAAATGGACATCAAATGGAGCATGGCCATGATAACCCAAAGAACCAAGAAGTTTCTTCAGAGAACGGGTAGAAAAGACCTGGATGATGATGGTGATACAGGTCTTGGTTTTAATAAAAGCAAAGTGAAATGCAAGAACTGTCAGATTCATGGGCACTTTGCTAAGGAGTGTGAGAAAGTAAAATATCCTTCATCTGGATTCACTACTCCTACAGCTCCAACGACTCCAGAGAAGAATACAACATCACAGGCTATGACGGTGTATTCTCAGGGAGTGTTTGATTTTAGTGCACTTCAAGGAGAGGTTCAACACAGTGCGCTTTTGGCAAAGATACATGCGGTACATGATGAACCTAAGGTACCCATAAACTGTGTTTCTTGTTTAACATTGACTGAATCTCTTAAGAATTATCAATATGACAATTTAGAGTTGCGAGAAAAAGTTGTTAAACTCACCGAGTCAAACAAGTTTTTGAAAGCTAATGAATTTCTTTATGAAAAACAAATTGAGGCTTATAAGTTAGACTCTGAAAAATACAAGTCTAAAGTTTTTAGCCAACAGGATGCTATTAATAGCTATCTTAAAGAAATGGAACTTTTGAATAAAGAACTTTCTGAGCTAAAGTCTGAGTCTGACAATTTTAAAAAGGGAATCACGAATTTCTCAAATTCTCATAAACTCTTCGATGAAATGGTTGACAAGATGAGGACAGATAAAAGTAAAGCGGGACTTGGGTATCCACCTCCCACTAACTATTATCCTAAGCCTGTTAAGGAAGGCACCGAAGAACTTGTGGGTGACTACTCATCATGGTCAGCTACAAAGTCTAAAGAAGCTACATCCAATCCCAAAAGGCAGGCAAAGGAGAAAACTAAACGGACAGAGTATCCCTTGCCTACTTTTGTTAAGTCTGATAATACACCTCCAGTTAGTGTAGAGGAGGGTGTTGAGATAGAGGATCTACCGGAAGAGGCTGAAATCAAAGTTGAAAAAGTTAATGTAAAGCCAGAAAATCATATACTTACCAATGAAACTGTAAAGGTTTCAAATACAAAGGGTAAAAACAAGGTTGAAAATGAATCCAAAAGGGTTCAATATCAAATGAAGGATTCAAATGTAAAATCTAAAAGTGAACAACCTTCAACATCAACTTGTTCAACTTCTGAGGCTTCTACATCAACGTGTACACATAAGTGTTCACGTCCTGTAAATGCCTCATCTTCTAAGCCTCCAACAGTTCATTCTCCACCTCAACCTTTTGTGGGTAATCATTGGAATAGGTCGTACATTGAACGACGTTCTTGTTTCCATTGTGGACAACAAGGACATATAATTAGGGATTGTCGGTTATTATCCCTAGATAGGTTTGGTAGAGGGATGCCAAGAACTTCCTCCTTTAGGAATTCTTATTCAAAATCGTTTTCTAGGCGTGCTTCGTATTCGCCTATATCAAGATATGCATCCTCTTCTCCAAAACCCGTGGCTAGAGTAAACAAAGTTGTGCCTAGTAAACCTCAAGTTCAACAGCACAACATTGTTGAAAACAACTCATCTGAACCTACAAAGGTTTGGAAACCAAAATCCACAAACAACACATCAATGAAATCTTCTGAGTTCTTAAAATATCATAAACTCATTGATGTGATGATTATGGATGACCATGGACAACCCAAGTCAATTAAGGCTTGGGTGTCCCATAAGTACTAACGTTTAATTGTTTGTGGTGGTGCAGTCAGGTTATTGAAAGCTAACATTTTTAGTGACTGCATGGATGTGGATATTGTTGAAAAATGCGATGATGATTTGTGATTGGATGGATGAGATCATTGAAGTTTCGAGGTGGTAAAAGTGCTAAAAGTCATTTGACTTGACTTGATATGTGATTTTGAAACTTTTATTTAAATTTTATTTTTTTATTATTTGTTTAATGCAACAGCCATTCTTTATACTTTTTAGTATTAAAGAAATGCAATGTTGCGAAATTTATTCAATTAAAAAAAAAAAATACAAAAATGTGTTTAATGTTTAAGGGGAGTATTTTTGGATTGGATATAAGAATTTGCTGTTCAGGGGGAGTAATTATGAATATTAAAAATTCTGATTATTTAATTCAGAAATGTGAATAGCAAGATTCTTAAGTCTTGAAAAGATGTTGGATTGTGTGTCTGTAAAACAACTTGGGATATGATAGTACATCGGGTGACATGCATAAAAATGGAAATTTTAAGGTTTATGTTTGATGTGTCAGTAGGTTTATCTGGTATATTTAACACATCTTTTATAAACATTAGCTTCATCATATGATGTATTGGTAGGCATGGTACACACCGGTTTGTGAGTGAGTAAGAAGTAATAATAAAACTTGTTTATTACTTTGAGAAAAATGTTATATGATGTATGACATAAGTCTTAATTGATAAATGGAAGTACTATCATACACTGTCATAATTATGTAAATGTAAAATGGGCATATAGTGATAATATGATTATTCGCCTAACTAATGGTGACTATTGTTGTACTCACGTACAGACCTGAATCCATTAGTTATGCAAATAGTCTCAAACTTGTTATGTTCATACTAAGGGACCCTCTGTTGTACTAAGTATAGATCTGGGACCACTAGTATCTTCATAGTCGGTTTGATGTATGCCTAAATATAAATATCAAGTGTATGTTACTAGAAAACCGAGATAAACTTGGTCTTGTAATCTCTACCTCGTGTGAATATGCAGTGTTTGTTTTACTGAAGTTTATCAGTATATCATATAATAGGTTTCTCAAAATTAATATTCATACTAACAATAAAGGTTAGCTCACAGATACGGATGTAATATGTTTAAGTGGACAAACAATACCGATGATCGTCTTGAACTAATTTTTATAAAAGGTGCTTTAAATATGTCAAGTAAATTTAAAGTGGACAAATATACTGATGATCGAAATAACACTTACTATTTGCTAATAATTGCATGTTGGCCTGATATGATCCCTAAGCAGACTTAAAACAATCCTATCCCCAATTTATTTTAATCTTCGTTCTTTACTTTTCATTTATAAAGAAAAATTCAAAAAGATTTTATTTCTATGTTATTTTCTTCAATATCACATATCTTGTTAAAGTCAAATATTGAAGATGTAAAGGATGTTGGTTATTCTCCAAAGATTGTGAAGATAATTCTATCGGAGAAGCTGCTGATGATTGAGAGATGGTCACTGAGTTTGAAGATCTTATTGTATGATAAATTTGTGTCAGTCACATGAATTTGGACACCAAGATTTCTTTGAAGATCATGCTATCTCAAAGGGGGAGTTTCTGATTGTCAAAGACATGAAAGAGTTTGTTGATGAAGACTAATTGAAGACTTATTTGACCAAGCTGATGACAAGGGGGAGTTTGTTGGTGCATTTTGTGTGTCAGTCAGTTGGTCAAACTATTGTAATTGTCAAAGTCAATTAGTCTACGAATGTATAGTGTTTAGAGTGTGTATTCGAGTCTGTAAATGAAATATATATAGAATGGTGACATTGTAATTGGGCCTGCGACGTCGGGTCAGACGTCGCAAGGATCTGGGCCTGCGACGTTGGGCCTAACGTCGCAGAGTCCAGTGGGTCGAGTATAAATAGAGAGTTAAACCTCAGAATTAGGGTTGGACGAAGTGAGTGTGTGTGTGAGCCGTTTTTGGTGAGAGAGAGACAGAGAGAAACGAGTTTGTATTCTGTAATCGTTATATTATCAATTGTTAATATATACAAGATTATAGAGAATCGTTTGTGTGTTCGTGAATCATTATCATTTGTTATTCATTGATTAAACGATCCGATCAGATCTTCGAAGTGTACGGGACTATCAGTTTAGGTACTATTACTTGGATAACATTAGTACTTTGTACATGTGTTGCTCACTGGAATGATGTTGGAAGTAGTAATAGTACCAAACTATCGGTTAGATCACTGAATTGGCCGTCAGTGGTTGTAAGTGTTGCTTGGGGGCCACCGCGGCGGTAGGGTGCCTCAAGGACCACCGATCCTCTTTGAATTTATTGTTTATGATGCTTAGCTGTAAATAATTGTGAATTTGAGTTAGGTTGATAGTTAAAGATCTATTCACTTAGCTTCGTGCTAATCCCTCTCCTTACTTCTTGCAGATTACTTTTGTTGTGGGTGGACAAGAAGTTGGCTTTGAAGAATGTTTGACTGCCTACTCTGAATATATATAAACATGTTATCGTTTTTAAACTTATGTTTTGGATTTAAATAACACCTAATTTATCGTTTGTAGTTAATATGGTTATTGTACCAACTTATCATGCATGCATAGATTGTGCTTTTGGAAATATGATATACGCAATCTATAATGCATGATTTGTATTACTCGCTTCCGAATGATAGATACAATGATATAAAAAAAAGTTCTTGGATTTGTTAAGGTGTTATAAATTGGTATCAGGGCATAGGTTTGGGCGAATTGAACATGGGTTAATTGTTCAATCCCAAATCTAATTGTGCTAGTCAAACATTCCGGGAAGTGGGATTTAGCTATGATAGCGTAATTGGTTAGTATGTAGGTACTATGTAACACCTGCCTAATTAGGATAATTAATTATGCCTAATTATTTTTAACTAGTTGTAATTAGTATGTAATAGGACTAATTACAGACTCTATTTGTATATATAAGGTGATTTATACATATGTGTGTACTTACGCAATTTGGATAAATCGTACGAATTAACCAGACGGAGTCCGATACATTTTACTTGGACGTTGGTGACAAAACTTACTTAAATAATGGGAACGTATTTTACTGTATAAATACATATTCGAACGGACACTATTAGATTAGCGCGACAACATTATGAGTATTTTAGCAAAAACGTATTAAACACGAATCAAATAATTTAAATATCTCGACAAATGTTTTTATAATTAATTTCAAGGTATTTATATTAAAATACCCTAGTCACATTTTAAAAATATAACTGTTTGGTTAAATACTAAAAATGAGCAATTAACAAATTAGAACGCGGAGTAAATACTGTATTTTGGGAAGTGTTTTCCCTCCTTTGCCCCTTTGGAATCAACCAACACCCCATCACCCCTCACTTTCCTCTTTCATTTCACTTAAACACACACACACACAAACCCTAAACTCTCTCTCAAATCCCCATCAAATTTCGGATTTACAAACCAACCAACAAGAGTTATATTTTCGGAATCACCATCAAGCAAGGAACAAGATTAACAAAAGCATCATCATCATTTTCGGCCTCCTTTAGCTTCGATTTGCATTTGTAAGAAAATTCCTAAAATCTTAGATCTACTCAATTTGATGTAATGATTTGATGTTATATTGTGTACACAACTTAGTTATGCCTAAATAAAGGATTAGAACATGATTTTATAGCCTGAAAATGTGTTAGATTTGCGATTTTGGCCAGAAAAACGCGTCAGGCGCGGGTTTCTGCGCAGATGTTCATCTTTGCGACGTAGTGGCCTACGTCGCAATACACCTCACAACGTCGCACATAGCGACGTCGGTACCAACGTCGCATTAAGTGGCCAACGTCGCACTTAGCGACATCGACCCCTACGTCGCAAGGATCCGCAACGTCGCATATAGCGACGTGACACCTAACGTCACATTAATTTGCGAATGTCACACTTAGCGACGTCGTACTCAACGTCGCAATCCCTACCTGCGACGTCACACCCAACGTCGCAGAAATCAGGATTCTTAAAGAGATTTTCACTAAAACAATGTAGAAAATGTGCATTTTACCCTCCGAGCTGACTCGGCAGCTCGACCCCGACCAGGGGCTCTGCCCCTTGGACCCCACCAAGGGGTTGCCACCCCTTGGAACCCCGCAACCAGGGGCGCTGCCCCCGGACCCCCGTCGTTCCAGTTCAAAATGTTTCAATTACAATGATAATACTTTGAGATTACAAAAACCAACCGTCACCAACGGGTCAAACATGTTTTTCTAAAGACAAACGATTACGGACACTTAAACAAACATCGGGCATACTAGTTGTGTACAACTATTCTAGGTGGTTTTGCGAGACAACTACTTACATGACCTTATGTGTTTAGGCATTTAAAGGTTACGGGTTCGGAGAACCTACGGACTGATATCACTTACTCCTTTATTTGAATAAACGTAACTTGCAAAGACTCAGGTGAGTCTTACAGCCCCACTTTTACTGTTTTACATATGGGGTGAGATACATTGCTTACTTTTCTTGAACACAAGTACGAAACTTACATTTTACTATACAGGATTGCATGAGTTTACTTACAAACAGAAGTCTCTCCATAATATATCGTTAGTTATGAACTTAAGCGCGAACACTAGTTAATGGATCCATTAGGGAAATGACCCTCCCCGCCCGGGGTAGTAGCGCTACCACGAACCGTACTGTATAAACGGGCGACTATTATTCGTTACATCTGCTTGCTCAGTTATGAGCATGTCACGGGAGCAACTTATTACTTACGGGTTAAGATTCGATTATGAGCCTCATGGCAACGGTATAACTTACTTACTTTACATTTGCTGGATTTGCAAATACTTGATTTACGCCTGCGGGCACTACTGATGAAATCTTGTGTTCAAAAACTGATATTACTTACAAACCTGTGAGATTCACCGACATTCGTGTTGACCCTTTTAGCATGTATTCTCAGGTTCCCAGACGGAGTAGGATTACTCCAGGACATAGCTAGAGTCGCATGATTTCAATTAAATTGAATTAACGGAGATTCTCAGCATTATCTTTTGTACATTTTGATTATGTAATAGAATCTCCCGCTACACGCGTGGACTCTTGGGAATTACATTTTGTATACGAAAACATTAAGTTTTCAAACATTTATTACTTATGAAATCGTTTTACAACGTCTCATTTAGAGGTCGTTTACTGTACATCTTGTGCTTTGTATATTGATTAGTAACACCCAAAGTATGCTTCCGCAATTCATTAAATTTGGGGGTGTTACATACTAACAATTAACGAATGGTGAGATGTGTTTGATACAGGATATGGCAGATAATGAGAGCCAGAACGTTACCCCCAACAACAACAACATCTCAGGAACGAACGACACTTCTCCCGAAAATCAAAGTGTTAGCCAGGGTCAGACTGGTACTTCTTTCTCGGCAGGGGAATTAAGTCAGGAGGATTATATGTTACATCTAGAAGGGGAAGTGGTTTGGCTCAAGGCGATTGAACAACAGTTTCTATTAGATCAACAAGCCCGAACATCTCAGCAGATTCAGCAGACTTTACCACCGTTTATTAGCACTGTACCACCTCCATTGGTGACGTCATAGATCCCTTTATCTTTTCCTTTTTATCATCAGCAGCAACCTTATGGTAATTATCAAAAATCGGCTCCATTCTCTTCTTCGGGGGCTTCTGGTTATCAGATACTGTTATTTCCGCCTCCATTTCAACATAAGTTGTGCTCATTCAAAACTTTTAAATCTAGTGGACCGTCTGATTTCTGTGGTAGTACAAATCCCTCCGTTACTTTGGATTGGTTGAGGGATGTAGAAAGAAAATTTGAGGTGTGTAGATGTGAAGACGAGGTAAAAGTTCCTTATGCGGTGCATAAAACACCCCACATTTAGTCAACAATTTAATATTGATATTCGACTCGGAAGCGTAGGTCTAAAATATATTATTATACGTTACATAAAAAGATACATAAACTTTTTCAAACTTTATACACAACAGTTTGATGTTCTTCAAATCAAATACTACAAACGAGGTGTTATACAAATCCAAACCCTACTGATTTAATCAAGTCAGATATCAGAGTAAACGCAATGATCGTCAAATATTCCTTCAAGTCAACAGCTTCTTGCTCAATCAATTATCAAATCATAACCTGCAAGAAGTATTTAAAGTGGTGGGATTAGCACAACTGCTAAGTGAGTAAATCAATAAACAACAGACTGACTTAGCATAACAAACTTGTTCACAACAAATAATTATATGCACATAACATCTGTTTATCACTTATCACATCACTATCACTTATCATCGTAGAGGACCGGTGGTTCTTGAGTATCATCCTCAAAGAACACTTTCAAACCAACTGCAGGCCCATACAGAGGTTTAACCGACTACTTGGTGCTATTACTCATACAACATAGGCTACGACAATAAAACTTGTACTAAGACCCTGTGTTATCACCAATAGCAATCCAAGCCCAGCCCCATGCCTGGCCTCCATATCACTTTATCCAAATCATCAAGGCACTAATCATCAACGCACTATGGCAATATATCACGTGATCACTTATCAACACGCTCAATAGGTCATCATATTAGGTCAACAATCTATCCACAGTATTATTACTAATAAGCCATAATCATCAATGGAAATTAACAACAATAATAATACAATCACCCGTTGTAACAAACCTGTTACAACTAAATCAAACTGAGGGTTATCAATCCACTCACCGTTACCTCAGTCGTCCACTCAGTAGTCTAATGTCACTGAGTCTCTTGTTTATCTGAAATTACAACAAAGCAACACAAGTTAATAACTTGTCTCCAACTGATATTAATTATATAATAATCTCTTTACACAATCAATCATCTCATTATTCAATCACAATTATGTTTAGATTACATAAACACTTGAATACTAACAAGAGTATTAAACTCATATGTAATATGACATATTTCAATTATTTAAACTATATCACAGTCATACTATCACAAACTAAGCATTTAGCAAGTCGCTATACAACAATAACCAAAGTTCTAAATATTAATCATATTAGATCATTCATACTCATTCCTATTAAGTTTATACACTAATGACTCATTTAAATGTAATATCACATACAAGCAAAACATAAGCTACACCAATCAACATATCATGTTATTACTACTGCACACACTATATATTAATATATAAACAGTCCACAGGTATATGCAGAAGTGAAACTGGTCTGTGCAAACATCAATCGCGTCGCAACAGGTATACATTGCGGCGCTATTAACTTCCTAATCGCGTCGCGATGGTCTAGGATCGCGCCGCTATCTCACCCCAGATCGAGTCGCGATTGGGTTAGGTTGCGCTGCGACCTGGTCTGTTCCAGCAGACCTGCGAACTAACCAAACCCAGCACCGCAAATCCGATTCAAAACCCAATTTTTAACATCAAACTCAAGTTCTAATCGATCATACACTATAACTAACGATTTCTAACAACAAGTAACATCACATATCCTCATATCAATCATCAATTTCATCACAATCATAAACCCTAACATTTTAATATATATATATATATATATATATATATATATATATGTATATGAACACTTACAATCTTGAAACCATGGAAAGATGATGATGATCAATCTGATGATGATGATATGCAGCTTATGATGAATCCAAGCACAAGATCACTCTTTCAATTTCTCATTAATTTCTCACTATGTGTGTTTGTTTGTTTTGTAAATGAGAAATAAAAGAAACCTGGGAAATATTAAAAGAGAAGTCGGCTCCTCAACCGACATCAAATATACGGATATAATTTAATACCCCTTCTCAACCTATTGTCTGGAACCCGAAAACCATTTGCGAGTCCAGACATTTTATTGTTGTCACTTGCTCTTTCATACTATCAGACCGAGCAAAGGAGTAGTTTATCTTCATACAATTTCATCCACTTGGATGTATTATAAAACTTGTCAATATATTAGAATTAAATATCGTATTGTGATCATTTTGTAATGTTAAATATCCATCACAAATCAAGTTATATAATACGTGTGCGTGTGTGTGTGTGTGTGTATGTCCGTTTGTGTTTGTTCTAGTTCGTTTAAGGTATTAATGAACAAATTAGTTAAATTATGTATTTGTTCATGAACGTTCGTTCGTGTTTGATAAGCATAAAATAGATAGTATATTTTATAGTAATTTATCCCTATATTTATATACATTTTATTGCATTTATATGATTTTAGATACTTATTTTGTTAATTATTGCAGAAATGTAATTTAATTGAAGAATGAAGAAAAAGGAACAAGAACGAGACCAGAACTGAAGAATTAAAGCACTAAAAGAAATAAAGATTAAAGACCTTGAAGAAATGAAGACTAAAAGAGTTAAAATGAAGAATTGGGCCAAGAAAACAAAGAAGTCTGGTTATGAAGATTAAAATTCCAAAAATTAAGCCCAAGCCCGAAAATAGAATATTATAGAATTTACATTCAACCGGCGGTTGGATTAACCAACCGGCGGTTGAGCTTTAGGGTTTAAAGGCGGTGCAGACACGTGGAGTTGGACCCTGATTCAAATAACTTCAACCGGCGGTTGGAAGGTCGGCCAGTAAAACTATAAATAGAGGCTCAAATTAGCTTAAACCATATACGATTCAAGAATACTAAAACCGAAAGTTAGGGTTTTAGGACGACTTTAGGTGCGATTTTGGAGGCCAAGGAGCTAGGGTTTGAAGGTCTTTAACCCTAGGGAAAGCTGGTTTGCTAATTGGTTCGGTTTCTTTATCCTTGTAACTTTATTAATCTTTTGGGTTATTTTGGATATTGTTTATTTGAATTAATTGCTTATTAGGTTTTCATTATGAATGTTTAAATGTATGTTTATTAGATTTATTATATGAATTATATGTTTATGTTGGAACTATATTATTGAATGCTTATTATACAAGAATTGTCTGTGTTATATTAATATTGATAAAAGTTAATTGATTTATATAGATAGCTTTACTAATCTTGTGAGTTTTATAAATTAATTAATGATTGTCAATTATTAATGTTAAGTAACATTGTAATTCAACCTAATCTTGGAATTATATTAATAAACTGTTGATAGATCTTAATAAATAGTAATACTTTACTTAATCTTTGGGAGTGTTGCTATATGAAAATTATCTTAATCTTTGTGATTTTCTACATTAGTAATTCACCAATAATAATAGCCAACAAAGCAAATAGACATAAGTTGATATAATACGTTTAATAAATAATTGTTTAAATAGTTATAATCTTCTATCCAATTGAGTATTCTTAAGTTGTTTATTAAAACTTATCTATTAGAATCTGTATCAATTATAAATATGTTCGTTCAGAACTAAAACGTCCCCCCTATCTTGTATATTATTGTATATTGTATATTGTATTGTGTATTATTTGTATATTATTTGTATAATAGTGTAATTATGAATAAATAATTAGTTAGAAATTAAATCACGTTCCCTGTGTTCGAACTTGGGCTTACTTATAAAGCTATATTATATGATCAGGATAACACTTGCCTGAATTGTGTGTGTTGAGAACTGAGACACTGTCATATCTGCTCAGAATACAAGTATCATGCCGCTGTTGGTATAAGACTTCAACCACTGTTAGTAGAAGTCAACCACTGTTAGAAGAAGACAACCGCTGTTAGTACATTTGTCTAACAGGGCCACTGTTGGTATATGTAAAGCGTTTTGTATTAAGTACTCAACCACTGTTAATGTTATATGAGTACTACCCCTGTTAGTTATATACTCAACCACTGTTGGTTAGTCGGTTAGAGATAATTATGGAATAGATAGGATTTCCATAATAGTTTGATTCTGTAAAGGACTCTATATGTTATAAATAGAGATCCTGTAAAACCCTAGAATAGGACGAATTCATTCTAGTTATTAGCTTCAAGGTTGTAAACCCTAACACAAGTTGTGTGTTCGTATTATTGTTAATAATATTGAAGCTTTTGGTTAGATATTCTATTATATACAAGTTTGTTCTTCAAGTTATTAATAAACTATTCCGCAAGCTTATTAATATTCAATCAAAGTAATACATACTAAGATCTCTAGCTGGGATCATCAAGTGGTATCAGAGCTTGATATTACTTTGATCTTGAAGAAGGTAATTGAATTTCGCAGCTTTTTCAACAAATAACAAGATGTCTACTGAATCAATGGAAGGTATACAAGCTACAAAGATTCCCATGCTCAAACCTGATGAGTTTGAGCTATGGCAGACTAGGATTAGGCAATACATGTTGCTTACGGATTATATGATGTGGGAGGTGGTTACTAATGGACCAAACTATACTAAGGATGCAGATGGTAAAAAGGAAGAAAGACCACCACCAAAGTCTGATGCAGAGAGAAAAGAAAGAGCAACAGAGTGGAAGGCATTAAGTACTCTACTTTTGTCTATTCCTAATGAGTATCAAAGGAAGTTTGAAAACTGTGAAGATGCTCAGGTTCTTATGCAAGCAATTGTTAAGAGATTTGGTGGTAATGATAACACCAAGAAGAATAAGAGATCTCTTCTCAAACAACAGTTTGAAAACTTTGCAGGTGTAAAGTCTGAAACTCTGACTCAGACTTTTGATAGGTTTCAAAAACTTGTGGGTGATTTAGAAAATCACAGTGTCAAGATTGATAAAGATGACTTGAACAGGAAGTTTCTAAGATCACTTGGTACAGATTGGAATATGTACACTGTAGGACTTAGACAAAGTCCAGATCTTGAAGAGAAAGAGATTGAAGACCTGTACAATGATCTGAGGAATTTTGAGCCTGAAGTTCTAGCGTTGAAACAGTCCAATGGTAGCTCTAACAATGCTGCTTTTGTTTCTGTTGGTGAATCTGGTAGTTGTAGCACATCTGGTGCTAATGATAATGTATTGGAAGCATTCTTTGCAAGCCATGTGAATTCATCATTAACTACAGAAGATTTGGAGCAGGTTAATGAAGAGGACCTGGAAGAGATGGATTTAAGATGGCAGATGGCCATGATTACAATCAGGGCAAAGAGGTTTATGCAGAATTCTGGGAACAGAAATTTTTCTTACAAAAGAGATGGTGTAGCTGGTTTTGACAAGAGCAAGGTGGAGTGTTTCAACTGTCACAAGATGGGACACTTTGCTAGGGAGTGCAAGAGCACACAGGCTGGAGGATCTCAGAATGGTTTTGTAAGAAATAATTCTGGTCCTCAAAGAAGATTGATACCAGTTCAGAACACCACTTCAGATTCATTGGTTGCTCAAGATGGAATGGGAGGATTTGACTGGAGTGACCAAGAAGAGCTTGTAACCACAAATCAAGCTTTGATGGCTGTCACAGAAGAACCAGAGTCTTCAGACATTCCATATGAGGTACAATCTAAATTATGTTCTCCTGCATGTAAGAAAATGGTTAAATTTTATAGGGATCATAATATGGTTGTGTGTAATGAATTAAAAGCTTGTAAGGAAAAAAGTCAACATGCCACTTTAGCTATTGAAAACTTAGAAAATCAGATAAAAGCTTATGAAAAGAATGAATCTCAATTTCACTTAGATATTAAGTATCTAAATTGGGAAAAGAAAGCTTTACAAACAAAAGTTGATATGCTAAGTGCTAAGTTGGCTGAGGCAATTTCTGATAAGGAGTCAATAAAATTGAAAGTTGATGAATTGGAAAATGTTTCAAAAGGTGTTCAAAACTTAATCAAGTCTCAAATTCATGATAAATTAAAACTTGGATTAGGTTACAACCTTAATGCTGTTCCTCCACCTTATAATCATACTTATTTCCCACCTAAAACTGATTTTGTTTTAGAAACACTTAAGGTAGGTTTGTCTGAGGAGGTTAAAAAGGTAGATCCAGTTGTTAATTGTGCTGATAATGTGAATTTTGATAAAGTTGAGGTATCTGATTGGACTGAGGAAGATGAGAGTGATAATGATAGCTCATCAGGTGGTAATTCTGTAGATGGTAGTGTTAAGTCTATTACTGGTCTAGTTTCTGAACTTAATAGTACTAAACTAGAAGAGGGTAAAAAGATGTTTGTTGAGAAAGCAAAAGCTCAAATAGATCAAGTCAGGAAAACCAACAAGGCTAGTTCAGGTTTAGGATATGTACACAAAAAGGTCAATACTGAATCAAAAGACAAGTTGAAATCTGAGTGTGATAAGTGTACATGTAAATCAAAGGAGTCTGAGTTACATACTGCAAGTAATTTGAATAAATCCATTCCCAGGGGTAATCAAAGAAATTGGAACCAATTGGTTTCACAAAGGTTGGGTAATAGGTTTGAATGTGTGAAAAGAAAGTCATGTTTTATTTGTGGTAGATATAATCATCTTCAACAGGACTGTTACTACAATCCTAAAAATAATAGGAACAGTGGTACAGGTCATGTGTTGATAAATAAGCCTAACAGAGGCAAGGCTGCAGCCCCTGTTAATGCTACAGCATTGCCCCTGTCAATGGCTAATAGAGGCAAGACACGAACAGGGGAGGGTTTGACCACTGTCAGGCATGGTACCTCTGCTGGTATTAAACATCTCAAAAGAATGTATATACCAAGTAAAGCTACCACTGCCAGGGTAATCAATACAAACTTAAAGGTGACCACTGTCAGACCATTAACCCCTGTCAGGTCTAAAACAGATTGTTTTTGGAGACATACAAATGTATCTACATCTAAAGTTTCCAAAACCAATGCAGCACTGAGATCAATCACTGTCAAAAGGGTTGATGTCAAAGGTGCTCATGGGAAACCCAAAGCCAAATTGGTTTGGGTTCCCAAGAAAAACTAATTGTTTTTCTCATATATGTGCAGGGCAAGCCACCAAGCTTATGGCATATTGATTCTGGCTGTTCAAGACACATGACTGGAGACAGGAAAAAGCTACAGGACTTTAAAGCGTTTGCTGGAGGAGATGTAGCATTTGGAAGCAATCCTAAAGGAGGTAAAATCACAGGTAAAGGTAAGGTAAAAAGCAGTAAGCTCACTTTCAATGATGTTTATTATGTTGAGCAATTGAGATACAATTTGCTTAGTGTGAGTCAAATCACAGATAAGCAAAATCCTGTATATTTCACTGACACAGAATGCCTTATACTTTCTGAAAAACTCAAAATACCTGAAGATAAGATTTTAATGAGAGTTCCAAGAAAGGATAATGTATACTGTAGTGATTTAAACAAGATGGAATCTCAAAATGTTAACTGTTTCATTTCTAAAGCTACTGTATCTGAATCTGAACTATGGCATAGGAGGATGTGTCACTTGAATTTCAAGACCATGAATAAACTTGTTAGGAATAAGCTAGTGAGAGGCTTACCTGAAAAGTTATTTGAATGTAGTGACCACTGTGTAGCATGTCTTAAAGGCAAGCAACACAAGACCTCTTATAAGACCAAGCTTGTGAATACCAATACCACTCCCTTACACCTGTTACATATGGATTTGTTTGGCCCTACCAATGTAGCTAGTCAAGGGAAGAAATCTTACTGTTTGGTAATAACTGATGATTACTCTAGAATGAGTTGGGTGTTTTTTCTTAGGACTAAGGATGAGACAGGTGAAATACTTAGATCATTCATAACTAGGATTGAGAATTCAACTAATCAAAAGGTTAAGATCATCAGGTGTGATAATGGGACAGAATTTAAGAATCATGAGATGAATAAGTTCTGTGAGGATAAAGGTATAGAAAGACAGTATAGTGCACCTAGGACTCCACAACAAAATGGAGTAGCTGAGAGGAGGAATAGGACACTAATTGAGGCTGCTAGAAGCATGCTAGCCGATGCTAAACTTCCAATGTCCTTTTGGGCAGAGGCAGTTAGCACTGCTTGTTATGTTTTGAATAGGATTTTGATTATTAAACCTCATAACAAGACACCCTATGAGTTATTCTTTAAGAGAAAACCTTTGGTTAGCTTTTTAAAACCATTTGGATGTCCTTGTACTGTCTTAAATACCAGAGATCATCTTGGTAAGTTTCAGAGTAAGGTAGATGAGGGTGTATTTGTTGGATACTCTATTCAAAGAAAGGCTTATAGAGTATTTAACGAAAGGACTAGGATCATAGAAGAGACCATGGATGTGACCTTTAATGAACATACATCAAATGTAGAAGGAAAAGGTCCAGAAGTTTTGTTTGATATTGATGCACTAACCCATGCTTTTAGATATCCAGATTTGTCTATTAGTGCAGATACAGATGCAGGTACAGATGCAGGTAATGATGCAGGTAAAGATGGGAATTCAACCTCAAGTCAAACTAAAAAGGATGACTTGAAGTATGTACTGTTTCCTATTTGGTCTCCAGATCCTCCAGAAGCATTCCAGTTAGAGCAAGATGAACCTTCAGATGATTCAAGTGGGTCAAGTAGTAAAAATGGTTCAAAGGATGAAGATGGTTCAATTCCAACAGAAAATCAACCATTTACTTCAAAGGGATCTCATATAGATCCAGAGCATGAGTCAGAGGAAGAGCATGATTCTCCAAAATTTGTTGAACAAAGTCCTCCATTTCAAGTTTTGGAAAGGACTTCTTTGTCAGATTCTGAAGCAACTCCAAAGCCATCAAAGGAAAGAGAGGAAAGAGAGTCATTTTCAGACTCTGAGATAGATAATCTTTTGGGTTCTAATTTGGAAAGAGAACTACTTGATACTTCTACATCTAAATATGTGGTTCATAAAGATCATTCCTTGGATTTGATCATTGGTGACATTAGTACTCCTGTTCAGACTAGACATCAAACCAAGGTAAGAGAAGAAGATGTACATACTTCATTATATGTATGTTTTCTTTCTCAGATGGAACCAAAGAAGGCAGTGGAGGCTCTCAAAGATCCAAGCTGGATTGAATCTATGCAGGAAGAATTGTTGCAATTCAAACTGCAAGATGTGTGGGATTTGGTTGATCTTCCAAAAGGAAAGAAAGCTATAGGCACAAGGTGGATCTTCAAGAACAAGAGAGATGAAAGAGGGATAGTGATCAAGAATAAGGCTCGGTTGGTAGCACAGGGGTACACACAGGAAGAAGGCATAGATTATGATGATGTCTTTGCCCCTGTTGCTAGAATAGAAGCTATTAGATTATTTTTAGCTTATGCATCTTATCAGGATTTCAAAGTCTATCAAATGGATGTGAAGAGTGCTTTTCTTCATGGTCTAATTGATGATGAGGTGTATGTTTGCCAACCACCAGGGTTTGAAGATCCAACATATCCAGATAGAGTGTGCAGATTGAAGAAAGCATTGTATGGATTACATCAAGCTCCAAGAGCTTGGTATGATACTCTATCTGAGTACTTGCTCAAGAATGGATTCAAGAGAGGTACTATTGACAAGACATTGTTTACCAAGAGGGTTCAAAGAGATATATTGCTGGTACAGGTGTATGTTGATGATATTATTTTCGGGTCTACAAGGGATTCATTGTGCAAAGAGTTTGAAGATTTAATGCATAAGAAGTTCAAGATGAGTTCAATGGGTGAACTCACATTCTTTTTAGGATTGCAGGTCAAGCAAAAGTTAGATGGAATCTTTATTAACCAAGGGAAGTATGTGAAAGATATTTTGAATAAATTTGGTTATAAAGATGTGAAGGTAGCTAGCACTCCCATGGAGGCACATAAACATCTTAATTCTGATCCTGAGGGGGAGGAAGTAGATGTGCACTTATACAGGTCAATGATTGGTTCATTGATGTATTTAACTTCATCTAGACCTGATATAATGTTTGCAGTGTGTCTTTGTGCTAGATATCAGACCAATCCAAAGCAGTCACACATGTATGCTGTGAAGAGGATCTTTAGATACTTGAAAGGTCAACCAGACTTGGGCCTTTGGTATGCTAAAGGATCAGATTTTGAGCTAAAGGCCTTCACAGATAGTGACTATGGTGGTGAGAATATGGATAGGAAATCGACTAGTGGAGGTTGTCAATTTCTTGGAAATCGGTTAGTGTCATGGCAATGTAAAAAGCAGACCACAGTTTCCACTTCTACAGCAGAAGCAGAATATGTTGCAGCATCAAGTTGCTGTGCACATGTTCTTTGGATTCAGAATCAAATGCTGGATTATGGTTTGACTTTCATGAACACTCCTATTTATATTGATAATACTTCTGCTATTAGTATCATTCAGAATCCAGTTAAGCATTCAAAAACCAAACACATTGAAATCAGATATCATTTTATAAGAGATTGTTATGATAAAAGATTGATTCATATTTTTAAAATTCATACTGATAATCAACTTGCAGATCTTTTTACAAAAGCATTTGATGTAGGAAGATTTACATTTTTGATAACTAATATTGGTATGATCAATCTCACGTAGTGTTTTGGTCTGGATTTGATACTAACAGGGGTAAAATATATTGTATGTGACAGGGTCAGGTGTTGCCACTGTTAGCTTTATCATGATAACAGATGGTGCCACTGTTAGTTTACCTTTGCCACTGTCAATGTATTTTAAACCCCTGCTGTATATGTGTGTAATTTAACCCCTGCTAGTTGTTTTTCTTAGTTTAATATTGCAGGTTTCAGCCACTGTCAAGAGACATCACTTGAGCTGGAATTTAATGTTTTATTTGTTTCTTCTTATTCTTTTGGTTTAAAAAAAAAAAAAAAAAAAAAAAAAAAAAAATTAAAAAAAAAAAATAAAATTAGTTGTCTAACTAAGCTAAGTTTATGCCCCTGTTAGTTCTAAGTTGGAGTTTCCTTGGTCGGATGCCCTTGCTAGACTATCAGCCGCTGCTAGCTTTGTTAGATGGTTAGAAAGGGTTGACTATAAATTGATCAAGTGAGGTACCCCTGTTGGGTTTGTTTGTAAATTGTGCCCCTGTTGGGTATAACCAGAAGTGCCACTGCTAGTTCTATTTTTAGGGCTTGGCACTGTCATCAAATAAATACTCAAATACTTCACTTTTTCAATTACGCTTTCAAAAAATTTTCAAAACCCTTCAATAATCGCTCTCGCTTTGAGTTGTTTATTGTAATTCACTCTTTGTTCATTCATCAATTTCTTCAATGGCATCGTCATCTTCGTCTGATTCTGGTACTTCTATGCTAAGTGTTCATTCTGAACACAACATGAGGGCTTTCTTGAATAAAGAACTTGCCGATGAGTATTTTCACCCTATCATCGATTTCTTGAGTAGTTGTCCAGTTACTTATGCCCTTACTGTCGCTCCACGATTGATTCGATCACATATTCAAGAATTTTGGAAGAATGCAAAGGAAGGGAATGTTAATGGCATTACTCATATTCATTCCACTGTCAAGGGTAAGAAGGTAATGGTTACTGAGATTATCCTAAGAGAGCTTTTACAGTTTGATGATGAAGGTGGAATTCTGGAATTATCGAGAGAAGATTTGTTTAAAGGAATTATGGATATGGGGTATGAAGGTTCAGGAAAGACAAGATCAGAATATACTTTCTTGAAGTCATGGTTTTGTCCTCAATGGAAGTTCTACATTCATACTTTTCTGGTATGTTTGTCTCAAAAGAGAACTAGTTTTAATGAATTTAGTTCTACTATTGCATATCCTATTATCTGCTTGGCACAGGGTATCAAATTTAATATGTCTAGATTTATCTTAGATAATATGGTTAGGAATGTAAAGGGTGATACATTCGTTATGTACCCTAGATTTGTTCAGCTTTTGTTGAATAATCAATTGTCAAATCTGCCAGCAGAGGATAGTGTGATTGTTAGTTCTACTCTATCTTTGAGGACTATTCAGGCTATGAATAAGTATCAGAATGCTTTTTCTAAGAAGGAAACTGCATTATTTTCTACAATGCTAGTTACTCCTTCTGCCACTGGTGGTGTATTACCAACACCATCTGGACCAAATGATGACAGACCAACAACACAAGTTGGTTCTGAACACACATCAAGAGGTGGCATCAAAAGAAAACAAGGGAACAAACAGCCTACCCAATCTAAAGCCAAGAAATCCAAGAAGGCTACACAGGCTATGGAGATTCCTGTTTCTCCACAGTCTCAGTCAATTGTCCAAACACAACAGGTGAACATACTTGATGAAAATGTTCATTCTGGAAGGGCTGCCACTACTGTTTCTAGCCCACTGGCAGGGCAGGATAGTGGTAACATTACTCAGACCCAACCAGAGGCAACTATGTTTGATGAACCTATGGGTGATGATTCAAATGTAGGTCCCAGTACCAATAACCAAGGGACATCTGCAGTGGCAGATGTGGGCAAGGATTCAACTAAGAGGTCACACTCTAATGTTGATGAGCCTAGTGATACTGATGAATTGACGATTTCCTATCTTGTACATGATGTCAATAAACTGTGGAGCAAATATGAGAGGGAAAGGGCTTACAGAAAAGAGGCTCAACAGAAAATTCAAGCTCAGGATGAGTTAATTGCTAAGCAGAAGGAGATCATTGATCATCAGAAGGCAGAGTTGCTTGATGTGCAGAATAGATTGTTAATGCTTGAGGAGGCTGTCAACAATATTCTTCTACCTGCAAATAGGTTAAAGGAATCTTCAGGCAAGGGGGAGAAGAAAGCAGATGATGATAATATGCCTGAAGATGATGGTTCAAGAAAAGGTGATGATGATTCATATGGACCTCATGATGATATGAGTGGAGAAATGATAAACATTGATGAGATGAATGATGATTCTGCAGCTACAGAGGTGTTTGATGATAATACAGCTACAGAGGTGCTTGAGTTTGATGATAATACAGTTGAGATGGATATTTGTGAGCATAATGAGGCACAATCAGAAGACACTGTGGAGTTAGTGTTTGATGATAAAGATGATGATTATGTGCAGAGCAGGGATAAGACTGAGGAGGAGCTCAATGTCTCTGATTATGTGATACATGAAAATTTAGATGATGAGGTGGTTGATGGTGCAGGAGCAGAGCAGACTGATGAAACAGTTTATCAGGTATTTCCATTGAATAAAGGGTTGCCTGAGAAAGCTGCACTTAGATTATATGTTTGGGATGTGATGGGTGCTAACCTGGATGATAAGAAAAGAGTTAGTTTCAGTGATAGGTCAGTGTATGAGGTGGTCGATGATGTTGAAAAAGAGATGAAAGAAGGAGAAGTTGAAATTAAGGGGGAGCAATCAAAGTCAATTGATGAAGAGAAGAAGTTGCAGACTTTTACAAGAAAGAAATCAATTCCAAGAAGAAAGTCAACTAAAAGTTTATCCCCTGTCAAAACTTCTACCTCTGTTGTCACAATTTCAACCCCTGTCAACACTAACACAACCACTGTTATGTCTACCCCTGTTAGTACACCAACTCCTACCACTGTTGATACACCAATCACCACTGCTGTCATATCAACCCCTGCCACAACTACAACAACAACAAGACCAAGAGAGGTACCTGTTACAATAAGAGAACCAACTTCACCACTCAAACCTAAGTCTAAATTGCCTGTGATTGATCCAAAAGACAAAGGTAAAGGAAAGTTAAAAGAAAAATCAAAGGTGAAAGAAATTAAAGAACCTCATATTGAGTCTCATGATATGCTGAGGATGCAAGTAGAAGAAAGAGAAAGGTTGATAAGGAGAGCTGCAGAAGCTAAAGCTGAAGAAGAGGGTGATGATGTGAAAATGATTTTGGATGATCTGAGTGTAGTGACTATTACACAGAAAGCTGCAGAGATTGTTAAAGAAAAGACTGCACAAGGATTAAAGCTTCCTGCTCAGAGAGTTCATGATTATTTAAAGAAGAAGAAAGGTAATGAAGAGGAAGAGTTATCTTCTGGATTTTTGTTGATGAAAAGATCAAATGAGGAAAGGGCTAGAAAGAAAAAGCAAGAGGAATTAGCCAAGAAGAGAAGTAAACCTTTACCATATGCTGAAAGGAGAAGACAAATGATCAATGCACTGTCTGAAAATTATGCCCCAGCTAAAATTGTTAGAGGATGGAATATGCAGAAGCTGCAACAGGCATATGATAGGTATATGGGAAGAGATGAAGAGTGGACAAAGAAAATGGAAGAGAATAGACATTTGAATGCATTGATGAAGGAGAAGAAAGAAAAGGCAGATAAGGAAATGGTAAAGTTTTTGAAGGAAGAAGAAGAAAGAAGAGAAAAGGCAGCTGTTGAAGCAGCAGAGAAAGCTTTAGAGGATAAGCAGAATGAAGTCAGAAGAAATTCATGGAAAAATCAGATTTCTAAAGACAATGTTATTTCTGATATTCCAAGATTTGATCCAGAGCTGAAAAAGAGAATCAAGATTCTGACTGATAGCAAGGAGATTTCTGAAGGACCAAGAAAGGCTAGAATTATAAATTGGGAAGGAGTAGCAATTGATTATGGTTTCAGAAAAATGATCCTTGAGATCAAGATTGAAAGGGAAAGAGGATTTGATGATCATGTTGGGAGTATGGTTGATTTGCTCAGAATTTGTACAAGAGATGATCTTATGGAGTTGTATCAAGTGAGCAGAATCAGGAATAGAAAGAACTCTGAAGCTGTGATTGAACGACAAATGATGGAGTTGTTGCAAAGCCTGTTTGAACCAGCCAGCTTGTATCACTTATTCTTTCATTGTTATCAAAGGGTTATAACCTGGAGATATTTTGCCAGAGCTGGAGTACACATGGTAGTATTTAATAATGGGCAGGTGATCTACATGTTTGATGATCGACATTATGTGCTGGGAACAGGGCTGCTGAATAGATTGGTTGATTTGAAGTTATCTACAACCATCATTACTGAAGGAGCTTACAGAGCTTTATACATGGTGTTCAATCAACTGCATAAGAGGCAAACGATGAAGGAGAAAGAAGAAGAAAAGAAGGATTGAAACTTGAATCATTACTCTGAATGATCAAGTTTAGGGGGAGATTGTTGAGAACTGAGACACTGTCATATCTGCTCAGAATACAAGTATCATGCCGCTGTTGGTATAAGACTTCAATTACTGTTAGTAGAAGTCAACCACTGTTAGAAGAAGACAACCGCTGTTAGTACATTTGTCTAACAGGGCCACTGTTGGTATATGTAAAGCGTTTTGTATTAAGTACTCAACCACTGTTAATGTTATATGAGTACTACCCCTGTTAGTTATATACTCAACCACTGTTGGTTAGTCGGTTAGAGATAATTATGGAATAGATAGGATTTCCATAATAGTTTGATTCTGTAAAGGACTCTATATGTTATAAATAGAGATCCTGTAAAACCCTAGAATAGGACGAATTCATTCTAGTTATTAGCTTCAAGGTTGTAAACCCTAACACAAGTTGTGTGTTCGTATTATTGTTAATAATATTGAAGCTTTTGGTTAGATATTCTGTTATATACAAGTTTGTTCTTCAAGTTATTAATAAACTATTCCGCAAGCTTATTAATAATCAATCAAAGTAATACATACTAAGATCTCTAGCTGGGATCATCAGTGTGATAGTATTATTTAGTGTTTCCTTAATTTAAACTTGTTATTATAATTGCCTATACTTTCCGCACATCAAGTTTTTGGCGCCGCTGCCGGGGAACACTTAACCGGTTGAACTTTTGTTTTGCCGGGGAGCGGTGTATTTTAATTAAACTAATTATTTTCCCTGTAAAATTTTTATTATTTTGCAAAATCAGTACGAAATATCGGCTCACCCATTGAGAATATTGACAAAAACAAAGGTATAAGGAGAGTAAAGCCCTATCTCATTTATTTATCATATAAGAGGTAAGGTGTTTCTCGAAAGAGATATGTTTTTAATAAGCTTTGCGCTATCCTGTTTCTCCGCTTTTGTGTACTATCTTTGGAGCTACCGAGATCTATTGACTAGCTTTGTAGAAGAAATTCAACAAACTAACTTTAATAAATTAAAAAAAAAAAAAAATCATTTGTATAACAACTAACTTGCATTACTAATTAAACCATTTCTAAGGTTGGGTTGGGTATTCTTTTTCAATCATTTAAATTTGAATGTGTTTTATTATTAGATTATTGTGATTAGTCTACACCAACCTGATTCTAACATATCCGGATCTATCAATTTTTAATTTTTATTTAGTTTTTATTATCTTTTCTTTTCTACTCTTTTCTTTTTCTCTTAGTTTATCAGGTATGTACCAACCCATGAATAGTATTCCATTAATTTCTCAAAACTCGAGAAACTATCATATGAATGAAGATATTGCCAACATGACGATTGAGGAGTATATGAAAAGATTTCCTTATGATGTTTTCACAAGTTTATCCGAACCATCGATTGTGAGAGTGGAAACTCCAACTAAAAGAACGGAAGAGACCGAAACTCTTGATCACAGTGGAGGAATCTCCATTCAACAACTTGAGGGGATGGATAATAAAATTGATAAGTATCCTCAATTTTCTAACTCTGTATTTTCTAATGAAATTTTTAGTGAATTTAAACAGGAAGAAGATATGGAGGTAGATTGGTCAGTTTTGCCAAAATTTGATTACTATGATCCTGACGAGGAGAAACTTGAATTGGGAAACCAGAATGGGGTGATGACGAAAGAGGAAATGATGACGATTATTGACAACTTTCTATCATTGCACCCAGAGGAGGAACAATTAAAGGAAGATGATCAAGGGATTGGAAAAGATACCAAAAACAACATTTGCGTTAATCAGATATTACACACTAATTGGATCAAACCACTGTCTATGGTGGAAATTCAAATGAAGGTTGAGTCTATACAACCAACGGTTGGAGTATCTGTAAACACAGATTCATTGTTTTACAACTATGAAGATCCTTTTTGACGATTCGAGCAGAAGGAAAGTTTCTCGCAATTTTTGGAAAATCATGGAGCATCTCATAATGGACATTTACCTGCTATAAACGATAAGTATCTTCGTATTTTACTTTTATTAAATTTACATTTAAATGATATATATCGATATTACCATCCATGCTTACTTTTAAGTGTGGGGAAAGTCGCTAGATTTTTAGGTAAGTAAGGTGGGAGTCAGGCTCGTGACTCGAACAAAAACAAGCGCTTCTCGGGAGGCAACTCGTGCTTATATATTATATTGTAGAATTTTTAGGTAGATTTAGTTAAGTAGATTTTACTTTATTTTTATTTTTAGTTTTTAGATTGTTATTAAGGATAGATTTACGAAACAATAATCATTATAAAATGTTGCTACGTAAATTAAAATTAAAAAGGGCTAATTAAATAAAATATGAAAAATGTCGTTATTTTTAAAAAAATCGCTGCTAGCAACCAACCGGCAGCTGGTATATTCATCCGGCGGCTGGACATTTTTTTTCGATTAAACACTAAAAGCAGCAGTTATAATTACCACACTTTTTCACAAAAACAAAGAACACCATACAATTATTCTTAAAGTAAATTGTTATGATAATAAATAATTGTAATATTTGTTAAGGTTTCATATTTTGAGAATATCTAATTACGGAATTGTCATATTTATTTTATGAGAAATTTGTTATTTAGGGTTCACTCTAGTAAAATAATTTCTCTTAAAATTGATTCTAATATTTTCAATTCTTGTTTAGAGATTCAGATTAGGTGATAAGTGTAAAACTTTGGGGTTTAAATTAAAACTTATTAATGTTAATATGAATGGTTTATAATATATTTG
The DNA here is from genome assembly GCA_949592205.1 of Helichrysum umbraculigerum. Classification (NCBI taxonomy): domain Eukaryota; kingdom Viridiplantae; phylum Streptophyta; class Magnoliopsida; order Asterales; family Asteraceae; genus Helichrysum; species Helichrysum umbraculigerum. The sequence goes on from CATIUR010000003.1 coordinate 5,851,947, forward strand.
ATAACATAGTTTTCATAATAAGTTAAGATCTTCAATTTAGTGAACCCCAGTAGAAGATTTGATCTAAGTTTAAATTTTAAAATAAGAAATTGGAGCTACATTGTATCTACTTTTATCTAAGACTCCTGCCAGTAATTAAATTAGGAAACCAACGGTTGTAGGTACCCAACTAGCGGTTGAATACTTTTTGGCTTTATTAGGAGATGAATTGAGGAATAGTAGAAGTTTCATAAGTTTTTACCACACAATAAGCCCATAAAAAATAACAAAAACTAGTAGCACGTGTTTATATGTTTCTGGACTATCTTTAATTTGTATTTTTCATTTAATTTTAGTTTTTATTTTTATATTTGGTACGTTTAATTTGTTTGCTTGTTTATTATACAATACAGTATAGTACAGCTGAATAATGCATTGAAATTTTTGGAAAATTAATAAGTTTACCTTATTTGTGACAACCGTCGATTTAGGACTATAATTTAGTGCCTAATCAAGTTTTAATACATGTAATTAGTTCTGTGTTAGGCTAATTAATGTATCAATTATTATATATATTGTTGAATATATATCTACAATTATGCGGTTTGTTCAAATCGTACGAGTTTCAATAGAATGAATTTCGATACAATAAATACGGACGTTGGTGACCAACTTTTATTTAATAACGCTTTATGTCAAAAGTATTCTTATTATAATACTTCGTATCCATTCGTACCGCACAATCAGAAAGTTACCAAATTTAAAATGTAAAACGCGCAACCAAATTAACTTACGTTTTTATAATTCAAATATAAAGTGATTAGTAAAATATTTAAATAAAATATAGCGTGATAATTTGTATTTTAAAATGTACCAATTAATATTTAAAACAATTATTTAACGTTTAAATGACGGGGCAAACGAACACCGCACGGAGCGCAGTGCGCGGACTGAAAATGGTGGGGATTCACCAAAACCCCCTCCACTTTCTCTTTTCTTTTCATTTCTTATTTTCTTTCTCTCTCTCTTTCATTTCTTTTCTCTCAAAACCCCAAACACCCAAAAACTCACAAATTCACAAAATAAGCACCTCAAACAACCTCGGATCTTCAAGCCCATTTGGAAATAAACGACCACCTCGCGACGATCTACAATCCTACCTTTCCGGAATTTCATTTCGGCGATTTGTAAGTTTCCGACACAACTCCGAAAACTCTCGTTTTTAAGTTTTATAACTTGCTAGTTGTTTGTATAACCTTGTAATGTCCTAAAATGGGTTGGGTAAAAATATTAGGCCGATCGATGGCCGGAAAACGCGTTTTTGGAGTTGAAACTCCGATCAGACTCCGTACGTCGCATTTGGCCTGGAGCAAATGCGACGCAGCGACCTACGTCGCATTATATCCTCAACGTCGCATATAGCGACGCAGCGACCTACGTCGCATTATATCCCCAACGTCGCATACAGCGACGCAGCCTATTACGTCGCATTGACTTGCGAACGTCGCACATAGCGACGCAGACCTTAACGTCGCAAAAACGAACCTACGTCGCATAAGCGACGTAGCACCCTACGTCGCTATTGACTTAGCACTGTTGACCTTAGCGACGTAACCCTTTACGTCGCAAAACTCTTACGTCGCAGCCTACGTCGCAGGCTACGTCGCACAAAACAGAATCTTCAAAACTCAAAATTTTCGAAGTCAAAGTTACTGTAGCAATTCACTGTAGCAACAATATAATAACCTTTTGAACTATTGTTACAACCGTCACCAACGGGCCGTACGCGTTTTCAAAACATACTTCAAAATCAAACAAGTCGTTGTAACTTGTATCAATTTATTCAAACAAGTCGTTGTAACTTGTGTCAATTCAATCAAACAAGTCGTAGTAACTTGTAACAATACAATCAACCAAATCGGGGAAATTTGGACATTTAGTTAGACAAACAATTTCAATGGTATTCTTTCGAGATACCAATACAATTAATAACAATTCAAGTGTCGTGGACACATTCAGGTTTCAAGTCTTTGGACACCAACACACTGCTAATTACTTCAAGTTTATTAAGTTAAACACATCAGAAACCAGGTGAGTTTCATAGCCCCATTTTCACTGCTTTACAACTAGGGGTGTGATATTACTACTCGATTTTGTTTTACAAGTAGAACGCAAGTGCCAAACTTCAAATACTACATGAGTTTCAAGCTAATCAATTTAAAGTCCTCCATAAGCATAGTCTCTAGTATTTTATAGCGTGAATGTTAGTATATGATATCATATGGGATTGACAATCCTCATCCGGGTTAGCACGCACTAACCGGTCAAACGGATGTATTAGCATTTGGGAAGACGAGTGTTGATTAGGCACTCGTAGGAGGCACTCCAAGTTAGGTTTCCTTAATTGGGCCTGACAAATCAGTTAAGCTCAGACTATGTGCTCATGGACAGTATAACTTTTATTTTGCTTAATTGCATTTTAAATTCAATATAAATCTTGCGGTTCTGACAATTATACATTGACATACAAACCTGTGAGCTCACCAGCGTTTTCGCTGACCCATTTTAGTATATATCACAGGTACCCAGCAGTAGGTTGACTGCACAAGCAGGGATTTCTAGCTCGAGTCAGCATACATACAATTAGAGATTGGACTGCATTATTATATTTTGTAAAAGTAATTATGCCATGTAATCTCTCAATTTCAGGAACCGAGCTAGTGAAATATTATTTTTGATGTAAACGTTAACTTTATTAATACAAGTTTAAAACGACGCATATAGTGGTCGTTCATTATTATCTTTGTGCTTTGTATATTGATTAGTGGCACCCAAATCAAGCTTCCGCAAATCATAAAATTTGGGGGTGTCACATTATTAATTATGAACTTTGTGGGTGTGTTCCCTGGAAATCCTCACGAGAATATAACTCGTCCACTTGGGATACCGAGGGGTTTAAAGGCTTATTGCATATGCTAAATGCAATCGTGATTAACTACGAAAGTGTGGATGTTGTATATTATTTTTCAAGAGATGAAGGAATCAACTAAGAAGATTTTTCTTAGCCGATGATGAAATTTATAATTTCAGTCAGGGGAGTTTTTCTGTTCTATTTTTCTTTTCCCTTACTCACTTTTTGTTTATCATTTTTATACAATGAGGACATTGTATAATTTAAGTGTGGGGATAGGGTTCGTAAGAAAACGAATTTCTTTAATTAAACATTTAAGTTCCTATTGTTCTAAAATTTTGAAAATTTAAAATTTTAAGTGAATAACTAAATATTTATTAGTTAGAATAATTTTGTTAATAGTTTTGTTTTGTATTTAAAAGTTTAGACTTTAATATGGATTAACTGTTTTGTATATATAATGTAAAGCTACTTAATAAGGAAGTGATATATAGTTATATGATATGATGTACTAATAGGCAATCTATATGAAGATTTCTGAATTTTTTTTAAAAAAAATTAATAATATAACTTGTTTATTATTTTATGATACATAATATGATGTATGACATAAAAGTCTTAATTTTTAAATTTATTATGCAATAATTTTATATCTTTTTAATTATGTGAGTACATTTGGGGGTATATATTGATGGTTTCCTCTGTTATACAAAAGTATAGACCTGGTTTCTATTAATATATACTTAAAAATTAAGCAAACGCAAGTCAAAAGTACTTGAAAAGTCTTAAAAATAAAAGATACCTAATGAGGTCGCCAAAATGGTTTGACCAAGTCTGGTTTTGCTTAAACCTGAATCAAGTTATGTCGCTCTGTTGCATGAAAATGCAGACATGTCACCAATGTCTTGATTCTTAAAAATGTATTTCATATATTTAATTGGAATATAAAAGTAAATTGTATAATTAAATTTAAAAGTATATCATATGTGGAAATCATAAGTAATATACATACTAACAATAAAAGGGTATTCAGAAATATGAGTATAGATTGTTTAAGGTGGACAAATATATTAGTAATTATTCATAAGTTATATATTGCACAAATAATAATAATTTTATTTATACATTATAGTTATCTATGTTAATTAAATTGTTTAAATTTTTAATTTATGAAACAGATTTTTAGTATTGGTATTCTGATTCTTAAATATTAGTTTGATGCTTATTTTTAAATTTTATTCAGTTTTCTACTTGAGGACAAGCAGAACTTAAGTGTGGGGATATTTGATAAGCATCAAATAGATAGTATATTTTATAGTAATTTATCCCTATATTAATATACATTTTTATCGCATTTATATGATTTTAGATACTTATTTTGTTAATTATTGCAGAAATGTATTTTAATTGAAGAATGAAGAAAAAGGAACAAGAACGAGACCAGAACTGAAGAATTAAAGCACTAAAAGAAATAAAGATTAAAGACCTTGAAGAAATGAAGACTAAAAGAGTTAAAATGAAGAATTGGGCCAAGAAAACAAAGAAGTCTGGTTATGAAGATTAAAATTCCAAAAATTAAGCCCAAGCTCGAAAATAGAATATTCTGGAATTTACATTCAACCGGCGGTTAGATTAACCAACCGGCGGTTGAGCTTTAGGGTTTAAAGGCGGTACAGACACGTGGAGTTGGACCCTGATTCAAATAACTTCAACTGGCGGTTGGAAGGTCGGCCAGTAAAACTATAAATAGAGGCTCAAATTAGCTTAAACCATATACGATTTAAGAATACTAAAACCGAAAGTTAGGGTTTTAGGACGACTTTAGGTACGATTTTGGAGGCCAAGGAGCTAGGGTTTGAAGGTCTTTAACCCTAGGGAAAGCTGGTTTGCTAATTGGTTCGGTTTCTTTATCCTTGTAACTTTATTAATCTTTTGGGTTATTTTGGATATTGTTTATTTGAATTAATTGCTTATTAGGTTTTCATTATGAATGTTTAAATGTATGTTTATTAGATTTATTATATGAATTATATGTTTATGTTGGAACTATATTATTGAATGCTTATTATACAAGAATTGTCTGTGTTATATTAATATTGATAAAAGTTAATTGATTTATATAGATAGCTTTACTAATCTTGTGAGTTTTATAAATTAATTAATGATTGTCAATTATTAATGTTAAGTAACATTGTAATTCAACCTAATCTTGGAATTGTATTAATAAACTGCTGATAGATCTTAATAAATAGTAATACTTTACTTAATCTTTGGGAGTGTTGCTATATGAAAATTATCTTAATCTTTGTGATTTTCTACATTAGTAATTCACCAATAATAATAGCCAACAAAGCAAATAGACATAAGTTGATATAATACGTTTAATAAATAATTGTTTAAATAGTTATAATCTTTTATCCAATTGAGTATTCTTAAGTTGTTTCTTAAAACTTATCTATTAGAATCTGTATCAATTATAAATATGTTCGTTCAGAACTAAAACGTCCCCCCTATCTTGTATATTATTGTATATTGTATTGTGTATTATTTGTATATTATTTGTATAATAGTGTAATTAGGAATAAATAATTAGTTAGAAATTAAATCACGTTCCCTGTGTTCGAACTTGGACTTACTTATAAAGCTATATTATATGATCAGGATAACACTTGCCTGAATTGTGTGATAGTATTATTTAGTATTTCCTTAATTTAAACTTGTTATTATAATAGCATATACTTAACACATCAGTGTTCGTGAACAATCAAATTTTCTTAGTGAACGAACATGAACAACAAAATATGTTCGCTTATCCGTTCGTGTTCGTTCATTTGTTAGTCAAAACCTTAATAAACGAACACGCACAGACTACGTTCGCGTTCGTTCGGTTCGTTTACAGGCCTACTCTCTGTCGATCCACACTCAGTAGTCTAATTAATGAGTCTTTAGCGTATCTGAAACACCACCAAAACACTCAAGTTAGTAACTTGTATTAATTGTCATTACTTATGTAATATAACACAAAACACAAGTAATCATATCACATTCACATGTTAATCAAATCAACAACCTATAGTAATAATAATATAAAACATTTTTATTAATACTTGGAACTAAAGCAAACAGTCCCTGTAATAGACCATGATCCGCCGGATCATAATAAAGAGTCGCCGGATCAAAGCTTGATCCGCCGGATCCATAACTTTGTACCTACGACCTCGTGTGATCCGCCGGAACATGACCGGATCACAATAATTCAAGACATGATCCGCCGGATCACTTGACTGATCCGCCGGATCCAAGACCCAACACATTGATCCGCCGGATCGCAAGTTTGATCCGCCGGATCACGAGCATTTCCAGTACCTGTGCTTACAGTTTAACTTCCTGCTCGAACCAAAATTTACACAAACCATAATTCAACTTGCAAACTCGACTTATACAGTTTTCTAACATCTAACAAATGACCATTTGCAACTAACAAACATCATAGCATCATTCTAACTCATTGTATAAGCTCAATTTCACTATAATCTCAAATAACCCATTTGAAAACCTTATTATCAAATCAAGAACATATAATCATGGCTTTGAGCTATGTAATCAAATTTCAATTGTCACCAAGTATTATAATCATCAACTAACACTTAATTATCACTTCAATTCAATAAATTTTACATATAACCTAACCAAACTCAAGTTCTTGAAAATATTCAAACTTACCAATTGAAAGAGGTGAAATAAGATGATGAAGATGATTACAACTTGAAAATCACAGCTTGAAATCTCTGAATTCTTGCCTATAATCTTGATTTTGATAGTGAATTTCAATTTGGAATAATATGTGTAAATGTTCTTAAAGTCTCTGAGGTTTTAGGAGGGTAACCAAATAAAGGTTGGTCTTAATTGACCGACTTAACATAAGGGGATTATCAGTACCCGTTCTAACTCTATTGTCTAGAACCTAAAACCATTTTACAGAAAATATTACTTTTATTATTCTTTGAACTAATACAATTTAAATCAAGTAATATTTCTTTAATCACAATAGGTAATATAACCTATTTATCTAAGTTCCAAAATTTAAATAATAATATCAAATAATCTAAATAATGAAATTAAATAATCAGATAAATTCAGAAAAATACCAGGCCGGTTACAACTATCCCCTCCTTATGGAGATTTCATTCCCGAAATCTCATCGCTACTAAATAATCCAGGATATCTGGATTTCATGCTTTCTTCCGACTCCCAAGTCAAGTTAGAACCTAAACTGTGTTTCCATTTAACCAAGACCATAGGTATTTGTTTCTTTCTAAGTTTGGTAATCTTATGATCTATGATTTCTATAGGTTCTTCGACTAGCTTTTGGGTTTGATCAACTTTCAAGTCTTGAAGAGGAAGAATTTGCGTCTGATCTTCAACTTGACTTTTCGTTAGATAACAAACATTGAAGGTATTATAAATACCCGACAACTCTAGAGGAAGATCAAGGGTAACAGTCTGATCGTTAACAACTTTGGTTATTCGAAATGGACCAATATATCTCGGAGCTAATTTCCCTCTTTTACCAAACCGGATTACTCCTTTCCATGGTGAAACTTTAAGATTAACAAAACCACCTTCTGAAAACACAACTGGACGTCTATGCGGGTCTGCATACATCTTTTGTCTATCACGTGCAGCTTTTAACTTTTCTCGGGCAATAGCGACTTTGTCCGCAGTTATCTGAACAATGTCTGGACCGGCAAACTGCTTCTTTTCCGCTTCTAACCAACAAGTAGGAGTACGACAACGTCTTCCATATAGCATTTCGTACGGAGGCATTCTGATACTAGAATGATACGAATTCTTATAGGCAAATTCTACCAATGGTAAATGAGAATCTCATGTGCCACCATATTCAATAATACAAGCTCGAAGCATATCTTCTAATGTCTGAACCGTACGCTCTGATTGAGCATCGGTTTGTGGATGATACGCGGTATTAAGGTTAACACGTGTACCAAATTCTTGTTGTAGACTTTGCCAAAAACGAGAAACAAACGAGGATCTCGATCCGATACAATAGACAAAGGAACACCATGTCTAATAACAATTTCATTAACATACAATTGAGCTAATTTACTGAGAGAAGCTGTTTCATTCGTAGCGAAGAAATGAGCATTTTTAGTCAAACGGTCAGCAATTACCCATATCATGTCATTACCTCTAGAAGTGCGTGGAAGTTTAGTTATGAAATCTATAGTTAGATGTTCCCACTTCCATTCGGGTATTTCCAATTGTTTCAACGATCCATATGGTTTTTGATGTTTCGCTTTTACTTGGGCACAAATGTGACATTGACTAAAAAATCAGGCGATATCCATTTTCATTATCGGCCACCAGTACAAAGGTTTCAAGTCATGATACATACGTGTACTACCCGGATGAACAGTTAAGCGAGACTTATGTGCTTCATTTAAAATCACATCTCTAATACCTCCAAACAAAGGAATCCAAACTCTAGATTGATAAGTCTTTAATCCTCGAGAATCATCAACTAAATCATTCTTTCTTTTCAACATGATCTCAGATTTTAAGTTATGGTCAAATAAAGCTTCTAACTGAGCGATCTTAATTTGATCAATTAACCTCTTTAATCACAATAGGTAATATAACCTATTTATCTAAGTTCCACAATTTAAATAATAATATCAAATTATTTAAATAATGAAATTAAATAATCAGATAAATTCAGAAAAATACCAAGCCGGTTTGGAGGGTGTTACAAAACATGTCTTCAATTATTAAACCGTCATCAGAGTAATCCGTCTGTCAAACATTCCATCATTTTCAAGAACTTTTTGCCCAGCCCAATATGTCCCATCAATAACAACATGCAGAAGGACTGTGGTGGGGTTAGCATAACGCTAAGTGATTGAAACTATAATCAACAGCATAACTTAGCCCAACAAATCTTACAACAAGATATTCGTAAACTCTTAGCATCAATTAGATAACATCTCAATACAATGAGGATCGGTGGTTCTTGAGATATCATAATACCCGGGGATTCTCCAAGAACACTTACCTAACAATCTGTAAGGCCAATACAGAATAGACCGATAGCTTGGTACTAATCTCATACGACCTAATTTCCTATTAACGATAAGTACAAGGAAATTCCTGTCGTCCTCAATAATAACCAAGCCCAACCAACCAACACGTTGACCTCAATACCCAGTGCACAAAGGCAATATATCATGTGATCACATATTTACAACTAATCATGGCAACATGTCAACCAGAACAGTCTATCCACAGTATTATTATTACCAAACCAAATCATCATGGCAAACTACAACAGTAATAATACGTTATCCGTTGTAACCAAACCTGTTACAACTAAATTACACCGAGGATTAAGATTCACTCACCGACTACCTCAGCCATCCACTCAGTAGTCTAATATCACTAAGTCTTCTCCACATCTGAGAATACAATAGAATAACACAAGTTAGTTACTTGTCTCAAATCTATATAATATCATTCCAATAGATTTATATCAATAAATCTCAATCCATATGAATTAACCTAATCATCACAATTATCAATATTCAATCCTTACTTATAGGAAATTTATATCATATTTCTTAATACCATATTTAGTAACCATAACATGATATTACAACATGATATTTAACTCAATTATCAAATTTCTCGAATTATCACTTAATCATGATTAATTATCATGATAATCACCTTTCAACTTTAAATCAAATAAGTTATCATTTCCTTATCATCATTTAACATAATTCATTCTATGATCACATCATAGTTTCATAATCACCCATCATTTTTATGATCATTATGATAACTTTATCACTTTTGTTCATCTTAATCATTACACTATTAACAATATTATAAACTCTAATATCAACAATCCATTAAACCCCAACATTAGGTCTAGTGAATACCTTACAATTAAATTCACACAATCATCTTCAATGATCAATTTAAGTGTTCTTAGCCATAACAATACTAATTATATCGTATAACGCATTATAATCACCAAATTCATCATTAGTCTCAAGATCGAACACATAACCAATTTATTACTTTTAACTTAAGTCATATTACTTATCATCACTAGTGAGTTTATCCCACATCAATTTCACTAATTTAAGCCCTAAATTCGGATTATAAACTATAACCCATCAAAACCCATCATAATCAACAGAACCCTCATAAACACTAGATCAATTTCTTCAATTCTAAGTTAGAGTTTAGATTATAATCACGAATTAAGCATTAACTAACTATTTGGGGCTAAATTTTATAGTTACGATACATGATCTTGGAGTCTCTAGTTAATATTGATAATTATATCTTGGATCATGCATATGTTCAAGATAAAGCTAAGACTAAGGATCTCGAGATTCTATGTTTATATGTTACAGGTTATTAAGATCTTGGATATATCTAGGATCCTTCTTGGATCAAGGATCCCGGTTATGGATGAGTATTTAGGATCCTGAGTACTATAGAAATTTCAGATATACTAAGGATCTCACATATGTTTAGGATCTTAGATGATCAGGATCACGAATATGTTAAGTATCTCGAGATAATATGTTACTAATATTTATTTGTCAGTTTATGTTCAGGATCTTGGATATTCAGGATCCCGGGTGATCAGGATCCAAGATATATTCAGTATCCCAGGATCATGTATTGCTACCTTGTTGTTCTCTTTCCTTTTGACCAGGTCATACGCGGTTTGAGGGATGGATAACTACCTCCGAAATACTTCGAAGGAAACTATTTCAAGGATAATTCAGCATGTGTTCCACATTTGGTCAATATGAACGTTGTAGAAGATCAGATATCTCGGAGAGGATCCCGAAGATCTCGGAGGATCCCTGATTTTTAGAAATTATTGTTATTCAGCCTTAGTATAAATATGAGGCGAAGGTGATCATTTTTAGGCTAACTCCTACTCACTTTTTACACCCAATTACACCCACACTCTGCTCAAACACGTTGATATACCAACACTTAACCATTTTCTTCACCGAATCACATACAAATCACTTAGTTTGATCATCTTCGTGCTCTTTAGTTTGTAATCTATCATTTCTACTTAATAAGATCAACAAAGGCAAGGATCGATTGATACTTCCCGAGGTTTTATGCCGGCGATCAACCTTGATCAAGGGCTTTCCTCGTATATCCTTGTATCGATTGTATTTATTTTACACTTTCATTGTTTAATTTGCATTCCATTGATCTTTTGATCATATATTCTGCATTATCCTGATTTTATCTCACATTTATCATAAGTATACATATTTATTTCATTTGTGATCACGTTTTTATCGTAAAATTAGCATTATAAGTCTGTTTTATGCGTTTTAATTGATCGTAATCATATTTTTATTGCATAACTTGCATTATTCTAAAAATTCCTTGTATCTTACTTGAACTTTTGGAATAATCTTGTTTACAAACACTTGTTTTCATTATAAATCATCTCTTTAACAAGGATCCACGAATCCAAGGATTCAAGGCATAATTTTTATCTAAAATTATTGATTATTCATATAGACAATCGTGTAAAAGCGTAATTGTCTTGAAAGTAATCTATAGCACCCAACCTCACTTTTCTAAATTTGATCACTTAATTGCTTAGTGTAATTTTTGACCAAAACAGTTTGGCGCCCACCGTGGGGCAAGTGGTGCTTTCATAATCAAATTCTTGTTGAAATCCTTGTTAAATCACTTTTTTCAAAGGTTTTCGTCAAAAATGTCGACACAAGGAAGACCTATACCTTCTGTTGTGCCATCATCGACATCTGTGATGACTAATCTACCTCCTGCTTCCCCTCCTTCATCATCACAAGAAGGACCAGAGAATATCTATAAGAGGAGGACTTCCGCAGGATCCACCTTCCCAGGATCCAGGATCACAGATCAGGATCCCGTTATTATTTCTAACAGGAATATTATGGCTTTGTTTTCACAGGTGAAAGAGCAATTAGGACATGTCGAACGGAGTAATGATGCCCTGAAGAAGAATATCGAAAGCTTGAGGAGAAGAGTCAACATTCCTACTAATCAGGATACTACTTATGTTCAGGGCAGGATCCTGGATTACAGCACTTCAGGATCTGCGAGCATTGGAGGAGATTTTATTGCCATGCAAGGAACTACTGGGATCCTTGATCCAGTGTATGCTATGGGGATCTCCGTAACAAAGGATCATGAACAAAATCCAGGATCCTCATCCAGGATCCCAAATGATGGTAACATCTTTACTAATATTATGCTGATGATATGTTTGGAACCAACATTTTGCAGGATCCTGGAGTAAGCCTTATTATGAAGAGAGAGTTGCAAAATTTGAAGGATATGATATCCAATATTCCTGGAGTTGTGCAACCTATACCTGAAATCGCTCCATCAGCCCACATGATCTCAACGTTCGCACCACCTATTTGTGATGCCGAAATCCCGAAAAGATTTCATACTCCTTGCATGAAATTATACAATGGCACAACGGATCCTGAAGAGCATGTAGCCCGGTACCGAGAAATAATGGAGATCGTTCCTATTCCTGCGGATCTCAAGGAAGCGTGTTTGTGTAAAGGTTTTGGGTCCACTCTAACAGGATCTGCATTGAAATGGCTACTGAATGTTCCTCCTTACTCTATTACTTCGTTTGCTCATATGGTTCATTTATTTAATAGTCAATTTCTTGTAGTAGAACATCTGAAAAATTAACCACTGATTTATATAGAATTGTTCAAAGGGCTAATGAGTCTCTTCGAGATTTTGTAGGGAGATTTGGAAGAGAATCTTTGGACATAACTAACCTAGATATGACTACTACAATACAAGCCTTTAAGATGGGGATCAATAGGGATTCTCCATTTTATGAGGATCTTGTGATGAATCCCTGCAGAAACCTTGATGAAGTCAGGAACAGAGCTCTGAGGTTTATAAGGCTAGAAGAGGATGCTTTGATCGAGAAAAGGGTAGAAACTTCATCAACATGTAACAGATCCATCAAGAAGTCATAATCATCCTAATACAGATCCAACAGGAACAAGTCTTATGTCAAAAATGAGGATCATCGGATCATCGCAATTGGAAAGGATGACGAAGAATATCCTAAGCTAACTGATTATTGTTTTTCTGTTGACACTATAGGTATCTTATATGCTATGCAGGGTCTTGAAGATAAGGCGAGATGGCCAAAAAGAAATCATAAAGCCGTCACTTGGAAGGATAAGACTAAGTGGTGCGCATATCATGAGGATTTCGGTCATGTAACTGAGGATTGCATACCCCTCAGAAAGGAAATCAGCCATCTGCTTAGCAAGGGATACTTGAAGGAGCTACTTGGAAGAAAGAAGGATTACGGCCAGGATCATGACAAGGCTTGGGATCCCGAAGCTCAGGATAATCATAGGATCCCACATAGAGCAGGATCACCACTATCGGATGCCAAGGATCCTGATAAATGGTGGAAGCTCGATTAGTATCATCCGCTTGGAGACTTTGAAGAAAATGGGTATACAAGAATCTGGTCCACTGTATTGGTAGGATTCAGTGGTGTAGCAAAGAATATAGTCGGCGAGATCAGATTGCCAATTTACATCGAAGGGTTACCTACTCCTTGGAGGGTAATCAAGCTTGATAGCTTTTAACGGGAAGCGAAGGATTGCTACACAACATCAATGAAATCTACTACCAAGCCTCCGTCAGCATAGCAATCAATGGAAAAAGGCATGGGATATCTTGGCTACAATAAGATAAGATCTAAATGGTAAATCATTACTCATAAACGTGGCAGTATCCCGAAATATGAACGATGCTGCATAAGTTAAAGATCCTGAAAGGTCAGCAACTTCTTATCTATTACTTAAGTAAAAGTCTACTAGATGTTGATGCCAGGTACTCTTATCTTAAAATTTTTTATGTTTGCATTGGTTATCTTGAAATACATTCTATGCATGATAAGATTACTCAATTATTAAATATAAAAACCAGGAATGTCACTTTGAATAACTAAATGATCTTGGAAATTAGATGTTTATAATCCTATAATGAGATTGTAGAAATATGATAAAACTTTATGTTTTGAGTAAACTTTACTGGCGATCTTTAAAACAAAATATGGATACAATATGTTTAATTGAGTTAAGATATGATATTAAAATCACCTTAAAAGTATGATATGCAACAGGATGTTGATTGCAAATTTTAAAGTACCAGTAACGAAATAAATTACGAAACATCAACTGAAGGTTTACAATTAATTAAGGATATCAGTATAAAATATATAGGTGTATGTTAGTTACTAATCATCATTGCAAATATGCCCTAAGGATAGTTAGACTAGTTTTGTATTTGGATATGCTTTAAGATTCTGCAGGTAACTTCGGGATCTTCAACTGATGCTATGTTGATGATCTTGAGTTTGAAGATAATTGGACACATCAGGTTCTGGGGGCAAGTTAGGATCATAGATGTAGTCAATCATTAAAAATTTTTGTTACTGGATTATTATTGTTGCAGTATTTTGAGGATCCTAAAGCATAAGCAAAACTAAAGGATATGCACGAAGGAATCCGTAGAAACTATCCTGGGGGCATACATGGAAACGTTCAGAACCGATGCATCCAATTATCAATCTGTGATCAATACTTGATTGGCTTGGATGCTGGAAAACGGGGGCATGTTGATAGAGAACTACTTTCAAGATCCTGAAATACAATTTGCTTAAAGATTTATCATGTGTAAGTTGAGTATTTATATTCAACATAAAAAGGTACCCCTATGATCCTTAACTTTTTATTAATTTTTATACTCTTTACTAGATATATATGTGTGTATCATAATTATATATTAGTATATGCATGAAAGTTTTTCATAATTGTTATTTTCATTGAATACTGTACCGACTTAAGCATCGGAGGGGTGTTATGCAAACTAACACCCACCTTTACCCGAGATCTTGTATTTGTTGTAGTTCATGCATTTAAGGATCATGGAATGAAGATTAGGGGTTGGCCACCTCTCCTCCGTTAAGGATCCCTGCGGTCCTCTAAGGTTTAGGGGTTTTCACCTCTAGGGTTTATACACCCCGCCAGGTGTGCACGATGTTTGACTATAGAATCAGGGTTGTGGGACCGGTGATGCCTCTGGTACCCGACAATTTCATGACCATTGACCTATAGATCAAATTCTTCCGTTTGTCGGCACTGAGTGCACTAGGTGCCGACCTAAGGTTTGTGTCGTTTTCACGTCACTCTAAGGTTTGTAATGTTTTCACATTACCACACAAGGCTTGTAATGTTTTTGACATTATCTATGACGCACGGTTTGTAATGTTTTCACATTACCTAAGGATAATGGTATTTTCATACCACACAAAAGATGGAATATCCCAAGGATTGGTTTATCCCATGAGTTGATGTAATGTTATCGCATTGCAAAAACATGATTTTGTTGGCTTTGCCCAACCTTAAGTCTATTGGTTATAATGTTTTCACATTATCAAAAATATTCATTCGAAAAAATCTAAGAGTTTATTAAAACTATAAACTTTTCTTAAAGATTTCAAAAGTTATTACAAATAGTTTGACATTTACATGTCATAAAAATTGGTTCATCAAAACTTATCCGAAGGTTTGTAATGTTTTACACATTACCAAAATATTTTTATTGGCGTAGGCTGTAAAAGATTCAAATGGTTGTAATATTATCATATTACCAAAATATTTTTCGGATTTAATCCAAAATTTATGATTGTTATAATGTTTTCACATTTTTTAAAATTCATGAGATTTTCGAAAATGATTGCAATACTTTTGCATTGATTAAAAATCTTGAAAACGTTTATGTCGATTTCAAAGAAAAATAAAAATCATAATATTTTGATACTACGGAGATAACATGAGTGTTTTCATGTTATCGAAATCATATAACAATGTTATATTTCAGGATCATTGGATTATCCCAAGAGTGATCCTCATATCTTCTTTGAACATATCAAGATTTGTTTCAGGATCTTAAGATACAAGAATCCTGAGCCAAAGATCATTAAAATGATCTCAATGTTTACAGGTTATTCGGAAAACATTGACACTATTGTGTCATCATAAAGTCTTAGTAATGTTTTCACGTTACTTTGGTGACCTTTGGTATTGTTACTTTACAGGATATAATCATCATCATTGATGGTTTTTAATATGCTTCTCAAGCTGATGTATGTTGCAGGATCCTGAAATATTGGAATCCTGATTTCAAGATCTCTTAGGTGACGTCTCAAGATATTCTGAGGAAATCTTATCAGAATCCTGAAGTTAAGATCCTATAATGGGATAATCTTCCCATTATCCTGAGATCTGCATTATTCCAAGTGTATCCAGAGGGAATCTCCTCAGGATCCTAAGAATCCGAGTTTTATAATGGAAGAATCTTTTTATTATCCTGTGGCATGTTTTATATACGACATATTCTGAGGGAATCTCCTTAGAATCCTAGAGGTATAAGAGAAGTAAACATGTGATGGGCGAATCTCCCCAGTATCCTAAGAGCTGGATTATCTCAAGTATATCCTGAGGGAATCTCCTCAGGATCCTTGTCATCAGTGTAAAATAAATATGTATTGAGGGAATCTCCTCAATATCTTGAAGACAAGGGATACATGAATCCTAGTTGGTAGCCTTGGTTTCTTTGGCTTCCTTCTTCTTAGAGTTTCTTGAATAACCATTCGAGATTCTGATATTACTTAGGAATTTTGCGATCAAAGGTCTGTTTCAGGATCCTGAAATATTGGAATCCTAGGAACAGGATTATTCTAAATATATCCTGAGGGAATCTCCTTAGGATTCTACTCATGATTATAAAGTAAGTGTATATTGGAGGAATATCTCCAGTATCCGGGAGATAGAAGATAAATAGAGGATGATAACACTCATCAAATGAGAAGGCAGCCTCCTTGCTCCCTTTCTCTCCATCGTATTTATCCATGGTGAGTTTTGCTCACTACCAAGAACTTGTCTTTTCAGATTGTTCAACGAGAATCAAGAGGAGCTTCAGTATGCTCTCTCTCCCCCTCTCTACATTCATCATCCAAGTTTGAGTCTTGCTCATCACTGAAACCCATCTCACCAGGTGTTATCTGTTCGATTCACGCCACCCTTAGTGTCGTTCAATACACTCTAACGGGTTATCCACGTAAATTACGGAGTGTAACGAATCGAACCGACCCAATTCACACTCAGGATTAGTTTATCCTGAATAAAACTCCCACAAGCGGAAATTGGAAGGCTCAAAAAGACTAAATGGTCAACATAAACCACTTGAACACCACCATGGCTAACTGTATCAGGTTAACCTCATTATTGGCACAGCCCAAGTATGTATCACATCGATAGGAATGGGGGCATCCCTTCAGTATCTTAAAGATAGTTGATTTGCAAAGATTAATGAAGAAATGCCATGATCAAGGTCATGAAAATCCATAATGTTTTGGATAAATGAAAAAGCTACGCCAAGCTATTGGGAGTAACATCGCGTAGTCACAGAGAATAATCAGGAAAATGGTGAAAGGAAGCGCGAGTAAACAAACCCAGAGGTTGTATAACATGGAACTATCTCGCTGGATCTCAACCGAGTGATATTAACATCCGATTAAACTCAGGATTCAGGCATGTTTATCGGTTTTTAAAATCATTGTGGTATTTGTTTTGGTCAAAAATTACCTAAAGCAATTAAGTGATCAAAATTAGTTTGTGAGGTCAGGTATAAAAATTACTCTCAAGATAATTACGTAGAAATACGATTATCTCTATTAGTAAGTAAATATTTTTGTGTTAAATACGTAGATCCTTGTTGAACAAACGAGTTAATATCAAAAGTTGAGAGCAGATTAAGGATAATTGCTATTTGATGATAGAAATATAAGCAAAATGTAATTAAAGCAAAATTTAATGACGAATAAGCAAAAACGACACGATGATATACGAGGAAAGCCCTTGATCAAGGTTGATCGCCGGCACAAAACCTCGGGAAGGATCAAACGATCCTTGCCTTTGTTAATATTATTAAAATGAAAGTAATGAATTACAAAGTAAGAGCGCAAGGATGATCGGCAAAGTGAATTTGTGTGTGAATCTAGCTAAGTGTTGATGAAATGATCGTAAAATGAAGAAATAACATAGTGTTTATGTGATTTGCAGGTGTGAGTAGTGATAAAAACGTTAACCTAATCGATCTCCCAAGCCTCGTTTAAATAGTAAGAGCGTATAACAATAATTCCGAAATATCAGGGATCCTCCGAGGAATGATGAAGACCACCAACGTTTCTTTTGACTCTATTCTGCACGTGCATGAGACTTCGTCTTCATAGAATCGTATCAGAACTTCTTCACATAATCTAGAGCATATCTCATTAACGCGTTTCTCCTAAGATCTGGTCAATACTCAAGAAAAACAAACGTGTTATATAGTTCAAGATCCTTAACTAAGATAAGTCCAGGATTCTGAGCTATGTGTACTCCGAGATTGATCATCGGATCCTTAAATAAATATCTTCCTGGTCCAGAATCCTGCATAATTGTGTTAGATAAATATATCCTGAATAGGATCCTGCAAGATAAACAATAACAACATATCCAGGATCCTAACCTGTATCCGTGATCCTGAATGCAGACTGACAAATCATCAATATCCTTTGATACGAATAAAAAATGTAGATGACTTTCATACCTGGGAGACGTGCATATAATGCTAGTTAGGATCCTGTAAAGGTTAGTGAAAATCTACCCACAACAATTGCCCCCGAAGTTGTTACATTTTTAAGGATCCTAAAACGTTATAACTTCTCATAATAACCGCTTAAATCGTGTTAGATGAGATATTTTAAGTGTATCGAAGATCGTGCCCCAACTGTAATGATAACACTCAAACCCTTATCACATCAAACCGTCATCACCTCATCACACAAGTCCCATTATCTTTCATCCTTCTTTTTCACTATTTCAGCCCTTAAGTATTCCGTAACCTAATTCCTCCCCCTGTCTTTCAACAAGAACAATCGGAGCAATTACAAGAGATCAACCATGTCAGGTATCTTTCTTCCTTTCCTTTCTTTTCTGTTTTATATTTTCTTTTTCCTTTGCCCTAAATTCTTTCATATTTTTTCAGTGCATTTCAGTTTATCCGACATTGACTCAGAGATCCCATCCAAAAAAGAGGCAACTAAAATCAGAGCTTCCAGTTTCAAACCTCTTCCAACACATTTTCTCTCCAAAAAGTGAAAAGTTGAAGATTTATATGATATCAACAATCCTTCTTCCAATCTTCTGATAGTAAGACCCCCTCCTTTTAACTCCTTTTAAATAAAGAAAAGCCCAATACTAATTCTTTCATCAGGCCGCAGATGTGATGATAGAAGAATACGCCGATAAAGTCAAAACGGTAGACGCTCTGACATTCGCTCTTAACAAGGGAACCCGTGAATTGGAGAAGGCCAAGCGAAAAATCGAGGGCCTCAAAGCCAAGCTTGCCACACAAATCCAGTCGTGAAGAAGGATCCAATACAAGCACCAATCTACTGGAAGAGATGAAAAGAGACGCCACTATTGCTGTGTTGGAATCCAAGATTTATATGGCCACAGAGGCTGCCGAAAACGGGCTAGACGCTAGCTTGTGGGATGTCAAGGGCTGGAAAGATAAGCTGGAGGAAATGAAAGACAACTATGTCATGAATCCATTCTTCATTGGTCTAGGGGGATCTAAGGTTCTTAAAGGAAGCGCAACTAAAGCACCCTTAATAAAGATCATTGACATCTCAGGCAGAGGAGAGGCATCCAGTTCTAAGTTCATGGAAGACATTGCACCTGCAGATGACCCACTTGACAACGAAGGATCCTCGGGCGAGGATGGCATTTAACTAGCCGGAGCCTGATTTTTATTTTGATGTTTACTTGTTCCTTTTGGGTTTTGTCTGTAATAAACAATTATTTGGGGAGAGATTGACCTGGAATGGTCAATCATGGTTGTGTCGCATGTGGTTCATGTTGGCCACAAGACAATTTTAATTTCTGCACTTCTTTTGAACTCTAATCTTAGGATTGTACAATCCTTAGATCTTTTGCTGCTAATAATATTAGGATACTATCTACAACTCATGTCTTCAGGATACTGAGGAGATTCCCTCAGTATACATATATATATTTGCTTAGAAACAGGATCCTGAGGAGATTCCCTCAGAATACTTCCAGGATAATGAGAAGATTTTCTTCACATTCCAGGCTTCGAGGATCCTAGATTGGATCCGAGATAATGACGGGATAGGGATCCTCAGATTCAAGGATCCTCAACCGTATTTCATATAGACTGGAATTTAGGATTCTGAGACTTCAAGATCCTAAAATAAACTGTTGATAATGAGGAACTCCCAACGAGTAATTCCTAAAACATATAAATGTTAATAATTTGTCAAACAATTGTGAAAATGATAAGTGCCTAAATGTACTATATTTCTATAGTATTTTACCCCATTAATTATATGTTTTTATTGCATTTTAATAAGATTGGATACTGATTTCGTTCATATTTGCGATTAGGTATTAAAATCAAGCTTTATGGAGAAAAGGGCGAAAAATAGTAAATAATTGAGTTAAATGGCGCAATTATGAAGAATCAAGTGGAATTGTGTTTGCAAAGTGAAGACTAGCCCAAGTTTGAGTCTAAAGTTAATAAAAGCCCAATGACCAAGCCCAAATCCAATTGGTTGGTCTTGAGCCCGGATTGTACATTTCGACCGGCGGTCAAGCTGGTTGGTAAGCGGTCGAAACCAAAAAGGGAAGTCGGCAACAGAAAACGCGTGAGTTGACTTTTGAGTAGGTGACATCATTTCGACCGGCGGCCAAGCTTCTTGGTAGACGGTCGAGAGCCGACTTTCGAAGATTACAAATAGAGTTCGGCCAGACCAGTTTTGTGGGATATAATATTTACGTTTTTCATTTCCAATAATGTAGTTTACAAATTTTATTTCGTTTTTAGGGTTAGGTTTTTATATTTTTGAGTCGTAGGTACATTTTGGAGGCACGAAAAGTGACGGTTGGATCCATTTCAACTAATCTTCGAGTGATTCGTCATTTGGTTTGAATATTTTATTAAATATCATTGAAGTATTTGGTATTTAATATTATGATCCGTTCTTATTTGATGAATTGATATTTGTAGTATTTTTTTTAATAAATCTTAGATTATGATTATTGAATGATTTCATTTGCACGTTTATTGAGTTATTTAGTTGAAGACTATTATGTTATCCGTGAATCCTTGTTTATTGGTGCTGTATTGATTGCTTGCTTAACGTGGTTACCAGGATCACTGAGATTGAGTTCCTTTGGTAATAGTAATCATTGATAATTATGAACTTAGGTTTATAGTTATTGCTAAATACGTTGAGTCTGATAGGTTAAGAATTAGTAATCAATATCCCTAAGATGAACAAGACTAATAAGTAATTATTAGTAGGTATTGTTGAGTCATACCACAGGATAATTATAATAGATCGTGAATCCTTAATGCATAATCTAGGGAGCACTCTAGATTATAGGAATTAGTTGGACCCGAAACATTGGCTAGTTCACATTCAACTTAATTTCATTGAAGAATTTGGGTTAAGTTGATATAAAAGAAATCACAACTAGATAATTAACGTGTAAATGTATCAGGATGTATGAATCTAAGGTGAATTATTACATGCTATATGTTCCTTCCATATTATACATTAGTGTTTATTTTATTTTAAGTTTTGTTTATTTTATTTATGTTAATTAGTATTTTATTGTATGTTCTAACGGAGCTCAATCGTTACCCCCTTGGTTATGTAATTTACAAGATTATTATTGCTTTTAATCCCTTTCCTAGTGTTCGACCTGGACTTATCATGAGCTATACTATTTATGATCGGGTATTCTTGCCTGGTTATGTGATAGTAGTAATTGATATTTCCCGTACATTATAAATAATAAAACTAGACGCTGTCACGTACACATCAAGTTTTTGGCGCCGCTGCAGGGGAAAGCGGTTATTAAAAGGAATTTTAATCCTGTAAAGTGTTATACATTGTGTATTATTTGATTGTGAATATTGTGAATGTGTATGTACTTATTGTTTTGTTATTAAGCTAACCATTTTTTGTGTTTAGAAGTATTTAATCTTTATCAATTGATGGATACGCAATTGGATGCGTAAGAAATGGTCAAGGAAATTGCTAGCTTGAAGACTCTTTACCCCCGCTCAACCGATCAACTCATTTTAGAGGGGAGTGTTCTTGTTCCAATTTTCAATTTAAAATTATTTGACTAGGATGTTATCTCATTCGATATGTGCTAGGAAGACAGGTCACGAGAAGGTGCATAGGATTGATTTGTTTTATTTGCACTCTATTAGTCAGGGTAGGAGTGTGAATATCCCTTGGAGATTGGCAGATTGGATGACACATAGGGCCACAGGTACAAAGGCTTCGAGTGTTATTTGTGGTGGCCAGTATGTGACTAGATTGGCTAGGTGGTTCGGTCTTACACAGGATATGTATCAGTCGTGTACTCCTGTTATACCGGGTATGCAGTTTATGGGAGCTCCTAAGCTCCTAGAGATTTCGATTATCATGAGACCTATGGAGGGAGACTTCTATCTTTGGACTCCACCATTACTTCCGGGTGCTAGGCGTGTGAGGAGACGACGTGATGCTGTGACACCCGTCAATTTAGAACTAGAATTTAGTGCCTAATCAAGTTTTAATACATGTAATTAGTTCTGTCTTAGGCTAATTAATGTATCAATTATTATATATATTGTTGAATGTATATATATATCTACACAATTATGCGGTTTGTTTAAATCGTACGAGTTTCAACTCGAATGTAATTCGGTTCAATTAAATACGGACGTTGGTGAACAATTTAACTAAATAACATAACGTTATTTAATGGAACTATTATATCTCAAGGATATTATTTTGTAATATTTCAGTTTAAACAGTATCGTATAAATAACAATTTACTAAGTTAAATTATAAACATGTGCGACAAAACAAAAACGAGTTTAAGTTATAATTTATAACTACAACCTAAGGTACTTTAATAAAAATACTTCAACCAAACCATCGGGAATTTATTCGCATTTTAAAACGCATATCTAAAAGTAACTAATATTAATTAAACGTTTAAATAATCGGGAGAACGAACACCGCACGGAGCACATTGCGTGGACTGAAAAAGGGAAACTTCCACCAAAACCATCTCCATCTTTCTTCTTTCCTCATTTCTCATTTCTTTTCTCTCTCTTTCTTTTCTTTCTCTCCAAACACACCAAAACACCACCACCACCATAATCATCAAAATAAGAACACGAAACGACCTCGGATCATCAAAATAATTACGGAAAAGGAACCACCTCGACGCGATCTACATTTCTTTCTTTTCGGATTTTCAATCCGACACCGCGTAAGTTTCCGACAAATTCCCGAAACTTCTTGTTTTAGCTTGTTTTTACATATCTATGAGTTATATAACATGTATATGTCCAAATATATGAAGAAAACACGATTTTATAGCTTAAAAACGGGTGTGAATTGGGTTTTTGGCAGGAAAAATCTCGACAGTCGGACTTTCTGGGCTGGTGTTCTTCAATGCGACACAAGCCTTGTGTCGCATGTAGTGTCGTATTTTGCCTGTTATGTCGCATAAAAGCCCTTGTGTCGTATCTTGTGTCGTAAAAACCTTGTTGTGTCGGACCTTTTGCGACACAATGTTATGTCGTACCTTATGTCGCAAAAACCATGCGACACAATCGCTATGTCGCTGTTGAATCAGCATTGTACGCTTATGCGACACAACCCTTGTGTCGCTAAGCTCTTGTGTCGCACTTCTATGCGACACAACCCTTGTGTCGCATAACAAATTATTATGTCGCATATTGTGTCGCATAAAACAGAATATTTACAACTTTTTACTAAGTGTCGAGACCAAAATTTTATCACTTGATTTCACCCAAATTCAAGTCCAGATGCGTTTTTCCTTAAAGCAATATAGTAGAAATAAAAATTTTCCAAGCTGACCTGGTAGCTCGACCCCAGCCAGGGGCTCTGCCCCTTGGACCCCGCCAGGGGCTGCCGCCCCTTGGACCCCGCTACCAGGGGCGCTGCCCCTGGACCCCCTTACTTAGATTCCGTAAGCACATTTTTCACCAAGTGTCAAACTTGAACAACTTCAAAACACTTATACGATACAACTTTTCAAACATAATGGAATTTGTTTTTCAAGTATAACGCTTCGAAATCAATGTGGTAACATCAAGATTATTATTACAATTAATCACCAACGGGCCGTACACGTTTTCAAACATACAAGTCAATCAACCAAATCGGGGTAATTTGGACAAGTCAATCAACCAAATCGGGGTAATTTGGACAAACAACTACAAAGGTAGTCTTTCGAGATGCCTAAACAATTAATAACCATCGCGTGTCATGGACACCTTCAGGTTACAAGTCTTCGGACCACACTTCAAGGCAAATCAATCCAAGTTATTAATTCAAACTTTCAAGACTCAGGTGAGTCTCATGGCCCCTATTTTACTGCTTTACATATTTGGGGTGTGATTACGATGCTCATTTTATTTACATGTTGAACGCAAGTACAAATCAATACAAATACTGCATGAGTTGTTTTCAACTAATCAATAAAGTCCTCCATAGCATAGTCTGGTAATACATTTGTAGCGTGAATGTTAGTATATGATATCATATAGGATTGACAATCCTCGTCCGGGTTAGCACGCACTAACTAGTCAAACGGACGTATTAGCATTTGGGAAGACGAGTGTGGATTAGGCACTCGTAGGAGGCATTTCAAGTTAGGTTTCCTTAAGTGGGCCTGACAACTCAAGTTAAGCTCAGACTATGTGCTCATGGCTGTATAACTTTTATTTTGCTTAATTGCATTTTAAATTCAATTATAAATCTTGCTGTTCATACAAACATGTGTTGACATACAAACCTGTGAGCTCACCAGCGTTTTCGCTGACCCATTTTAGCATGTATCACAGGTACCCAGCAGTAGGTTGGCTGCACAGGCAGGGACTATTAGCTCGAGTCAGCATACATACAATTAGAGATTGGATTGCATTATTATATTTTGTAAAAGTAATTATGCTATGTAATCTCTCAATTTCAGGAACCGAGCTAATGTTACATTATTTTGATGTAAACATTTACTTTATTAATACAAGTTTAAAACGACGCATATAGTGGTCGTTCATTATTATCTTATGTGCTTTGTATATTGATTAGTGACACCCAAATCGAGCTTCCGCAAATCATTAAATTTGGGGGTGTCACAGATTGGTATCAGAGCCTAAGGTTATAGTGAACTAGGTTGCATTTAGTGGACCTAGACTATGACCGTTAGGCAGTATTCCCTATTAGGTATAACCAGTTCAGAGATTACAGCATACGAATTTAATTTAACATAGCTTGATCAACTATGTACAATTAAATAAAGATGATGTAAGATCTAAAGAAAGTTATGGCTGAACAGGATACACTAGTTGACTCTGACCTCGAGAGAAACGGGACTCAAAACATGTCTGTGCTAGACACTCAATAGGTTATTATGTGATATACATATATATACATAAATAGACTTCATTTACAATCTTAGGCTATATTATATTATATGAATGTATGCCTCATTCTTTCTAACACTCTGTCTCAGAATGGCAAACACACCACCCAACTCATCCCGTTCTCATCCGTACGAATCACAAAGTTCAAGGGTAGCTAGGAGGAACCCCAGTTTGCCTCGAGCGGGCCCATACCCCAATCAATTCACACTAACGGACTTGGCCGCTAGGCTACACCGTCACGAGCAACAACTGCGTGACATGGACATCGAGTTGCAAGAGACCCGTGAAAACTGGACACTCACCCTAATGGGGCAAGTTGCTCAGGTCTCTGAGGACCACGTAAACGCTATCAACAATATGGACATTCTCGAAAATCGAGTGGGTGAAACCATCGAGACCATGGAGATTGTCCATAATCAAGCGACTGACAATCAAAACGAAATCACTGTCCTGCGATCAAGGTTGACTCAGTGTGAGACACGCCTGAGGGAAACCGAGGAGGCACTCAGAATGGTTAGCCGACTTGCAGAGTCCGTTGACCGTCTCACTGCCTTAATGCCACAACTCAATCTTCGTCAGAATTAGCTTAGGCTGAATCTGCACTCAATAGCACTTTCGTAGGATTAATGTAATTTGACCGGATGAAACAATTCTCGGCACTTTTGGCACAATATCTAAGTCTGTAACTTTTGAATTCAACAAACTCGAAATTGTCTGTAATCATTTAACAACGTAACATCAATTGACAATTTCGTTCGATTTAAACCTATATTATAGAACTATTACACTTGTGATGTGTATATTGTTTAATACATACATCTACCACAATTATCATTCTGGTACAATTTCTTACGTACCTATTGTTTCTTTTCTTGAAGAATCATGCCGCCGAAGAAAAAGAGTTACAGTGAAGCTGAACTCGCTGATGCCGTTACTCGGGTCGTAGCCGACGCCTTGGCCGCTCGGGATTCAACCCGAACGAATGAGGAAACAGCCGATACCACCACCACCACTCCTGCTGTCAAGCCTTGTTCCTACAAGGACTTTCTCAGCTGTAAACCACTATATTTCAAGGGCACGGAAGGTGCCATTGGATTGATCCGTTGGATTGAGCGTATGGAATCTGTTTTCAGTCTCTGCGACTGCACTGAGAACAACAAGGTCAAATTCGCTGCTTACACCTTTCAGGAAGGTGCACTCACGTGGTGGAAAACCCACGCAAACTCTGTAGGCCTTGAGGTTGCAAATCGGCTTCCTTGGGCCGAACTGAAGAAGAAGCTGACAGAAAAATATTGTCCTGAAGAAGAGCTGTACAGGCTGGAGGAAGAATTCTGGCACCTGGCGGTGCAGGGAAGTGATGTTGCTGAATATACCACCAGATTCCAGCAGTTTGCGTTACTATGCCCGAGTTTGGTTGAACCGGAAAGTAAGGGCATCAAGAGATACATCCGCGGACTCCCTGAGAGCATCCAGGGAAATGTCGCCTCATCCAAACCAACCACCACTGAAAGTGCCATTCGATTGGCCCACGAACTCATGGCCCTAGTTGTCAGCCGTGAGACCTCCAACACCTCATCATCCAACAATAACAAACGCAAATCCACTGAACACCACCACAACTCAAACAAGAAAAACAACGCCATCCAAGTCTACACCACCAACTCTGAATCAACCCGCAGCTACACCGGGGGCAGGCCTTATTGTCCCAAGTGTAACTATCACCACTTTGGTCAGTGCAGTACCCCTTGCAACAACTGCAGGAGGTACGGGCATTCGACTAAGGATTGCCGAGCCCCCAGATCCAACCACAACCCCTCTGACAAAAATGCCCAACAACCTAAGTCCTGCTTTGAATGTGGGAACCCAGGACACTTTAGGGATACGTGCCCAAAATTGAAGATTAAGGGCAACAACAACAACAACCGCAACAACAACAACAACCACAACAACAACAACAACAATGCCAAAAGTAGCGCCTTCGTGATCAACTCAGGGGACGCCCGTCAGGACCCGAATGTGGTCACGGGTATGTTCCTCCTCAACAATTTAACTGCTTCTATTCTGTTTGATACTGGTGCCGATAGAAGTTTTATTTCTGATGAATTTTGCCCTCTACTGGACATCACACCCGTTGCTTTAGACGTTAAGTACACCGTAGAGCTAGCAAATGGTAAATTAATAGAAACCGATAGTGTGATACCTAATTGCACTTTAAATCTAGCCGACGAAATCTTCTCCATAGATCTTATGCCTGTTGAGATAGGAAGTTTCGATGTCATCGTGGGCATGGACTGGTTATCCAAGCATCGCGCCGAAATCATTTGCTATGACAAAATTTTTCGCATACCTCTCGCCGTCGGTAGAACCTTGGTCATTCAGGGGGAGACCGGTGGGACGAGGCTTAACATCATATCTTGTCTAAAAACCCGGAAATTTCTGAGAAAGGGTTATCCCGCAATCCTCGCGCACATCATGGAGAAAAAGTCGGAGGAGAAGCGACTTGAGGATGTACCAATTGTCCAAGACTTTCTTGAAGTCTTTCCCGAAGAACTGCCTGGTCTACCACCACCAAGACAGGTTGAGTTCTCAATTGATCTCGTGCCGGGTGCTGCACCGGTGGCGTGAGCACCATATCGTTTAGCTCCATCCGAACTTCAGGAGTTGTCTGCCCAATTACACGAACTTCTGGAAAGAGGATTCATTAGGCCGAGTTCTTCACCTTGGGGAGCTCCGGTCCTATTTGTCAAAAAGAAAGACGGCACTTTTCGAATGTGTATCGACTATCGAGAGTTGAACAAGTTGACCGTCAAGAACCGATACCCATTACCTCGAATCGATGATTTGTTCGACCAACTTCAAGGATCGAGTTGTTATTCAAAGATTGATCTCCGATCCGGTTATCACCAACTGCGTGTTCGCGATGCCGACATTCCAAAAACCGCTTTCCGAACCCGCTATGGGCATTACGAATTCCAAGTGATGCCATTCGGCCTAACCAACGCACCGGCTGTATTCATGGACCTTATGAATCGGGTGTGTAAACCTTACCTTGACAACTTTGTCATTGTCTTCATCGATGACATCCTCATATATTCACGAAACAAAGAAGAACACGCGCAACACCTCAAAACCATCCCCGAACTACTTAAACACGAGGAGCTCTATGCCAAATTCTCTAAGTGTGAGTTCTGGATTCAAACAGTCCAATTCCTTGGTCACGTGATTGACAGTCAGGGGATTCACGTTGACCCATCAAAAATTGAAGCTATCAAGGGCTGGCAAGCACCCACCACTCCGACCGAAGTACGCCAATTTTTGGGTCTTGCCGGGTATTACCGACGATTCATTGAAAATTTCTCCAAGATAGCCTTACCACTCACGACTCTGACCCAGAAAGACAAAAAGTTTGACTGGACTGATAAACAAGAGTCTGCATTCCAACTATTAAAACAAAAGCTTTGCAGTGCTCCTATTCTATCATTACCCGAGGGCACCGATGACTTCGTGGTATACTGCGATGCGTCTCATCAAGGTCTCGGTTGCGTTCTCATGCAACGAGACAAAGTCATAGCTTATGCTTCACGACAGCTCAAGATTCATGAAAAGAATTACACCACCCTCGACCTCGAGTTAGGAGCCGTCGTTTTCGCCCTCAAAATTTGGAGACATTACCTCTATGGCACTAGGTGCACAATCTTTACAGACCACAAAAGTCTCCAACACATATTCGATCAGAAGGATCTCAACATGAGGCAACGTCGATGGGTCGAGTTGCTTACCGATTACGACTGCGAACTCAAATATCATCCAGGCAAAGCAAATGTGGTTGCTGATGCCCTCAGTCGGAAAGAGCGAGTGAAACCACTTCGGGTCCGAGCCCTCAGTATGACCATTCACAACAATTTAAACGTTCAAATTCTCACTGCTCAACTCGAATCCTTGAAACCCGAAAATGTCAAAGATGAAGCCTTGCGAGGCATGAATAACAAATTCGAAATCAAACCTAACGGGATTAGGTATTTCTCAAACCGAATCTGGTTGCCTAAATTTGGGAACGTACGAGACTTGGTGATGGATGAAGCTCACAAGTCCAAATATTCTATCCATCCGGGATCCGATAAAATGTATCACGGTATCAAGGACTTCTACTGGTGGCCGAACATGAAAGCTGAAATCGCCACCTATGTCAGCAAGTGCCTTACTTGCTCCAAGGTCAAAATCGAATATCAAAAACCCTCTGGTTTACTTCAACAACCCAGTCTTCCTGAATGGAAATGGGAACAAATTGCCATCGACTTCATAACCAAACTACCCAAGTCCTCGAGCGGTTGCGATACTATTTGGGTGATCGTGGATCGTCTTACAAAGTCTGCTCACTTCCTAGCAATTAAAGAATCCGACAAAATGGAACGCCTCACCAGAATTTATCCGAAGGAAATCGTGACCAAACACGGTGTTCCAATCTCAATTATCTCCGATAGAGATAGTCGTTTCACTTCACAATTTTGACAATCACTTCAAAAATCCCTGGGTACTCGACTTGATATGAGTACCGCATACCATCCTCAAACTGACGGCCAAAGTGAACGAACAATTCAAACACTAGAAGACATGCTACGGGCCTACGTAGTAGACTTCGGTGTAAACTGGGAGAAACACCTACCATTGTGCGAGTTCTCGTACAACAACAGTTATCATACCAGCATTAAGGCTACACCCTTCGAGGCACTGTACGGTCGTAAGTGCCGGTCACCTATCTGTTGGACCGAAGTTGGGGATAGCCAGCTCACAGGTCCAGAAATCATACACGAGACGACCGAGAGAATCGTCGAAATTCAAAACAAGCTCAAGGCCGCGCGTGATCGTCAGAAAAGTTATGCTGACGTGAGACGCAAACCACTCGAGTTCCAAGTTGGGGATCGAGTACTGCTCAAAGTATCGCCTTGGAAAGGCGTAATCCGATTTGGCAAACGAGGGAAGTTAAATCCCAGATACATTGGACCATTCGAGATCCTCGAAAGGAATGGTCCAGTGGCATATCGATTGCAGCTGCCATCCGAACTCAGCAGCGTGCATCCTACTTTTCATGTTTCAAATCTGAAGAAGTGTCTGTCTGATGAGACACTTATCATTCCACTCGATGAAATTCGAGTTGACGAAAAACTTCACTTTGTTGAGGAACCCGCTGAAATCATGGACCGTGAGGTCAAACAACTTAAACAAAGTCGTATTCCCATCGTCAAAGTAAGGTGGAATTCGCGGCGCGGTCCGGAATTCACCTGGAAACGGGAAGACCAAATGCGACTCAAGTATCCTCAACTCTTCACTGACTCGACATCAAACACGACTTCAACATAAATTTCGGGACGAAATTCTTCTAACAGGGGGAGAATGTGACACCCGTCAATTTAGGACTAGAATTTAGTGCCTAATCAAGTTTTAATACATGTAATTAGTTCTGTCTTAGGCTAATTAATGTATCAATTATTATATATATTGTTGAATGTATATATATATCTACACAATTATGCGGTTTGTTTAAATCGTACGAGTTTCAACTCAAATGTAATTCGGTTCAATTAAATACGGACGTTGGTGAACAATTTAACTAAATAACATAACGTTATTTAATGGAACTATTATATCTCAAGGATATTATTTTGTAATATTTCAGTTTAAACAGTATCGTATAAATAACAATTTACTAAGTTAAATTATAAACACGTGCGACAAAACAAAAACGAGTTTAAGTTATAATTTATAACTACAACCTAAGGTACTTTAATAAAAATACTTCAACCAAACCATCGAGAATTTATTCGCATTTTAAAACGCATATCTAAAAGTAACTAATATTAATTAAACGTTTAAATAATCGGGAGAACGAACACCGCACGGAGCACATTGCGTGGACTGAAAAAGGGAAACTTCCACCAAAACCATCTCCATCTTTCTTCTTTCCTCATTTCTCATTTCTTTTCTCTCTCTTTCTTTTCTTTCTCTCCAAACACACCAAAACACCACCACCACCATAATCATCAAAATAAGAACACGAAACGACCTCGGATCATCAAAATAATTACGGAAAAGGAACCACCTCGACGCATCTACATTTCTTTCTTTTCGGATTTTCAATCCGACACCGCGTAAGTTTCCGACAAATTCCCGAAACTTCTCGTTTTAGCTTGTTTTTACATATCTATGAGTTATATAACATGTATATGTCCAAATATATGAAGAAAACACGATTTTATAGCTTAAAAACGGGTGTGAATTGGGTTTTTGGCCGGAAAAATCTCGACAGTCGGACTTTCTGGGCTGGTGTTCTTCAATGCGACACAAGCCTTGTGTCGCATGTAGTGTCGTATTTTGCCTGTTATGTCGCATAAAAGCCCTTGTGTCGTATCTTGTGTCGTAAAAACCTTGTTGTGTCGGACCTTTTGCGACACAATGTTATGTCGTACCTTATGTCGCAAAAACCATGCGACACAATCGCTATGTCGCTGTTGAATCAGCATTGTACGCTTATGCGACACAACCCTTGTGTCGCTAAGCTCTTGTGTCGCACTTCTATGCGACACAACCCTTGTGTCGCATAACAAATTATTATGTCGCATATTGTGTCGCATAAAACAGAATATTTACAACTTTTTACTAAGTGTCGAGACCAAAATTTTATCACTTGATTTCACCCAAATTCAAGTCCAGATGCGTTTTTCCTTAAAGCAATATAGTAGAAATAAAAATTTTCCAAGCTGACCTGGTAGCTCGACCCCAGCCAGGGGCTCTGCCCCTTGGACCCCACCAGGGGCTGCCGCCCCTTGGACCCCGCTACCAGGGGCGCTGCCCCCGGACCCCCTTACTTAGATTCCGTAAGCACATTTTTCACCAAGTGTCAAACTTGAACAACTTCAAAACACTTATACGATACAACTTTTCAAACATAATGGAATTTGTTTTTCAAGTATAACGCTTCGAAATCAATGTGGTAACATCAAGATTATTATTACAATTAATCACCAACGGGCCGTACACGTTTTCAAACATACAAGTCAATCAACCAAATCGGGGTAATTTGGACAAGTCAATCAACCAAATCGGGGTAATTTGGACAAACAACTACAAAGGTAGTCTTTCGAGATGCCTAAACAATTAATAACCATCGCGTGTCATGGACACCTTCAGGTTACAAGTCTTCAGACCACACTTCAAGGCAAATCAATCCAAGTTATTAATTCAAACTTTCAAGACTCAGGTGAGTCTCATGGCCCCTATTTTACTGCTTTACATATTTGGGGTGTGATTACGATGCTCATTTTATTTACATGTTGAACGCAAGTACAAATCAATACAAATACTGCATGAGTTGTTTTCAACTAATCAATAAAGTCCTCCATAGCATAGTCTGGTAATACATTTGTAGCGTGAATGTTAGTATATGATATCATATAGGATTGACAATCCTCGTCCGGGTTAGCACGCACTAACTAGTCAAACGGACGTATTAGCATTTGGGAAGACGAGTGTGGATTAGGCACTCGTAGGAGGCATTTCAAGTTAGGTTTCCTTAAGTGGGCCTGACAACTCAAGTTAAGCTCAGACTATGTGCTCATGGCTGTATAACTTTTATTTTGCTTAATTGCATTTTAAATTCAATTATAAATCTTGCTGTTCATACAAACATGTGTTGACATACAAACATGTGAGCTCACCAGCGTTTTCGCTGACCCATTTTAGCATGTATCACAGGTACCCAGCAGTAGGTTGGCTGCACAGGCAGGGACTATTAGCTCGAGTCAGCATACATACAATTAGAGATTGGATTGCATTATTATATTTTGTAAAAGTAATTATGCTATGTAATCTCTCAATTTCAGGAACCGAGCTAATGTTACATTATTTTGATGTAAACATTTACTTTATTAATACAAGTTTAAAACGACGCATATAGTGGTCGTTCATTATTATCTTATGTGCTTTGTATATTGATTAGTGACACCCAAATCGAGCTTCCGCAAATCATTAAATTTGGGGGTGTCACAGATGCACAGCCACAGGTTGAGATTGCACCCGAGGAGCAGCATGCAGATATTCCACCACAGCCACAGGTTCATCAGGGTCCAGTCTATGACATGTATCACTTACAGCAAGAGATTGGTAGGATGTATGATTTTCAGCAGCAGCAGTTCCAGCAGATGCAGACATATCAGCAGCAGCAGTTTGAGCAGATGCATCGCTATCAGGAGCAGAGGTATCAGCAGCAGCAGCACCATTATCGTGAGCAGCAGAGATAGTTTGATTATTCTACTTCTTTGGTGCACCAGCTGTTTGATTACCATCAGCTTTCTTATGATCCATTTGTACCATCTGAGTATGGAGGACCGTCAGTTGTTCGCAAAGATGGAGAGGATGGTGACAGTGAGTGATGTGGTTAGCTAGTATTTTTACTTATATTTTATTTTTATTTTTATTTTTATTTTATTTTTATTTTTATTTGCTGGATGACTGTACTAATATTTTAACCTTTATTATTCTGAACTTATTATGCTATGCTAGTTTATTTTTCAGGATATAATTTATTTCATGATTTTATTTTTGAACTTTGTGGGTGTGTTCCCTGGAAACCCTCACGAGACTATAACTCGTCCACTTGGGATACCGAGGGGTTTAAAGGCTTATTGCATATGCTAAATGCAATCGTGATTAACTACGAAAGTGTGAGCTGTTGTATTTTTCTAAGAATAAAACGTCTGCCGAACAACTTGCCGCGGACATTTTGCTTCAAATTCAGGGAAGTCTTATTTTATTCTTTTCTCTTTTTCCATTTTTGTTTTAGTTTTTGTACAATGAGGGCATCGTACATCTTTAAGTGGGGGATAGGGAGAGAAAAGAATTATGTTCCACATACTTGTCCTTAATAAGAATAGATAATTGTTTATCCCACTAAGATACACAAGTAAAAGGTTATAAATTGCCCGTTTTTCAACCGAATTTTTAAATTTAAATTTTTGTTTTTCTAAGGTTAATTTATTTTGTAACAATGAAGGGTGAATTAACGGTTCTTGAGATTTAAAAGAAAATGTTGATGAGCAGTTTATATATAGGTTTTTGAGCCTTTAAGTGAAAATAAATAATGTAGATGTTACTTTTAGAGGAACTTTAGTTGCGTATGACTTTTGTCTTAATTCCCGTAGGAATAGCATGCGATATAAAATATTTTTTAATCTAATTAACTTCATTTGGGGTATATACTGGGTGTTGTTTCCTCTGTTGTACGAAAGTACAGACCTGGTCTCCGTCAGTATATACTATGAAAAGAGCAAAAAGAGTTTAAATAAACTCATAAATCTTAAAATGTAGTCAAATTATGTCGCTCTGTTGTACTAAGGTACAGACCTACCACCAATGATTTGACTAAAATATCTTGCTAAACCAAAATCAAGTTATGTCGCTTTGTTGTGTTGAGGCACAGACCTGTCACCGCTGACTTGATTTGAAAAATGATTGTTTTAATTAGATCTCTTGAATATATGTATTAGCACGTTATGAATATGGGAGTATGCAATTACTGGGAATCTAAGGGAAATATCTACGCGAATAATAAGAGTTGAGCTCAATTGCTTATGTATAGATTGTTTATGTGGATTATATAACTCTATAAGAGAAAGGATAGTTGTAGACTGTTACACTTTCATAGTTTCATAATAAGTTTTCTTTAGAGATAACAGGTTTTTAAATTTAAACATTTGAGTTGAAATGGGGCAAGATTTATGTAAACCCTTTGAGTTGTTTAGATTAGTGGTGATATGAGTTTTTTTTTATCGATAGTCTACTTGAGGACAAGTAGGATTCTAAGTGGGGGATATTTGATAAGTGCCTAAATGTACTATATTTCTATAGTATTTTATCCCATTAATTATATGTTTTTATTGCATTTTAATAAGATTGGATACTGATTTCGTTCATATTTGCGATTAGGTATTAAAATCAAGCTTTATGGAGAAAAGGGCGAAAAATAGTAAATAATTGAGTTAAATGGCGCAATTATGAAGAATCAAGTGGAATTGTGTTTGCAAAGTGAAGACTAGCCCAAGTTTGAGTCTAAAGTTAATAAAAGCCCAATGACCAAGCCCAAATCCAATTGGTTGGTCTTGAGTCCGGATTGCACATTTCGACCGGCGGTCAAGCTGGTTGGTAAGCGGTCGAAACCAAAAAGGGAAGTCGGCAACAGAAAACACGTGAGCTGACTTTTGAGTAGGTGACATCATTTCGACCGGCGGTCAAGCTTCTTGGTAGACGGTCGAGAGCCGACTTTCGAAGATTACAAATAGAGTTCGGCCAGACCAGTTTTGTGGGATATAATATTTACGTTTTTCATTTCCAATAATGTAGTTTACGAATTTTATTTCGTTTTTAGGGTTAGGTTTTTATATTTTTGAGTCGTAGGTACATTTTGGAGGCACGAAAAGTGACGGTTGGATCCATTTCAACTAATCTTCGAGTGATTCGTCATTTGGTTTGAATATTTTATTAAATATCATTGAAGTATTTGGTATTTAATATTATGATCCGTTCTTATTTGATGAATTGATATTTGTAGTATTTGTTTTAATAAATCTTAGATTATGATTATCGAATGATTTCATTTGCACGTTTATTGAGTTATTTAGTTGAAGACTATTATGTTATCCGTGAATCCTTGTTTATT
The DNA here is from genome assembly GCA_949592205.1 of Helichrysum umbraculigerum. Classification (NCBI taxonomy): domain Eukaryota; kingdom Viridiplantae; phylum Streptophyta; class Magnoliopsida; order Asterales; family Asteraceae; genus Helichrysum; species Helichrysum umbraculigerum. The sequence continues at coordinate 5,888,249 of CATIUR010000003.1, forward strand.
GGTGTTGTATTGATTGCTTGCTTAACGTGGTTACTAGGATCACTGAGATTGAGTTCCTTTGGTAATAGTAATCATTGATAATTATGAACTTAGGTTTATAGTTATTGCTAAATACGTTGAGTCTGATAGGTTAAGAATTAGTAATCAATATCCCTAAGATGAACAAGACTAATAAGTAATTATTAGTAGGTATTGTTGAGTCATACCACAGGATAATTATAATAGATCATGAATCCTTAATGCATAATCTAGGGAGCACTCTAGATTAAAGGAATTAGTTGGACCCGAAACGTTGGCAAGTTCACATTCAACTTAATTTCATTGAAGAATTTGGGTTAAGTTGATATAAAAGAAATCACAACTAGATAATTAACGTGTGAATGTATCAGGATGTATGAATCTAAGGTGAATTATTACATGCTATATGTTCCTTCCATATTGTACATTAGTGTTTATTTTATTTTAAGTTTTGTTTATTTTATTTATGTTAATTAGTATTTTATTGTATGTTCTAACGGAACTCAATCGTTACCCCCTTGGTTCTGTAATTTACAAGATTATTATTGCTTTTAATCCCTTTCCTAGTGTTCGACCTGGACTTATCATGAGCTATACTATTTTTGATCGGGTATTCTTGCCTGGTTGTGTGATAGTAGTAATTGATATTTCCCGTACATTATAAATAATAAAACTAGACGCTGTCACGTACACATCAGAAAACAATTTATTTTTCGAAACATGTCGTGATCTTAAAAAGATTTTGCGATCCTTAGATCAAAACAGCTTTTGATAATCATGAAAACATTAGAGCTAATAGAGTTATTTATTAGGCTTAACCAATGAAAATTTTGATAATGTGAATACATTATAACCATTGGATAGTTTATGAAAACTATAATTGTGACACGTAAATGCCAAATCGTTGGGTAATGTGAAAACATTACAAACTGTGCGTATTACATAATGAGAAGTCATTACAAGCCTTATGTACTTGGGCTACGCCATTTGAGACATGAAAATGCCTAACCAATTGAGTAATGTGAAAACATTACAAACCTTAGAGTGACGTGAAAATGACACAAACCTTAGATAGATACGTATAGTGCACATCAGTATCGACATTCGTTAGCGCTTGATCTATAGGCCAATGGAAATGAAGTTGTCGGGTACCAGAGGCATCACCGATTCCCTAACCGTGGCACTATAATCAAACATCGTGTGCTCCTGGCGAGGTGTCAAAACCCTTTTCGTAGAGAGGTGTTTATCCGTACGGAAACCTCTAAACCTTAGAAGATCGCTGGGATCCTTAACGGAGGAGAGGTGGCCAACCCCTAATCTTCATTCCATGATCCTTAAGTATATGAACTACAACAAATACAATATCTTGGGTAAAGGTGGGTGTTAGTTTGCCTAACACCTCTCCGATGCTTAAGTCAGTACAGTATTCAATGAGAATAGTAATAATAATGAAAAAATTTTATGCATATATTAATATATGATCATAATACACACATACATATATATATTAGAGAATAAAATCAATGAAAAGTTTAGGATCATAGGAGTACTTTATATGTTGAACAAAAATATTCTATAGAGTTTCAAATGAATGGCATTCCAGGATCTTGGAAGTAATTCTCCATCCATATTGGCCAACCATTATGCCCCCTTTCCAGCATCCGAATCTATCAAGTACGGACCTTCCCACTTTGGTGCTAGCTTTCCTTCCATAGGATTCTCAGTATTTTGAAATACCTTTCTCAATACCAAATCTCCTACTCGAAACCTTCTTATCCTAACTTTTTTGTTGTAGGATCTTGAAATCCTCTGTTGGTATGCTGCAACCCTGAATTTAGCACGATCCCTTAATTCATCCACAGTGTCCAGATCCTGAATCAATGCTTCCTTGTTTGCTTCCAAAGTCTGCATCCGGGATCTTGCCGTCGGGATCACCATTTCTATCGGGATCACAGCCTCAGATCCAAACACCAAAGCAAAAGGAGTTTGCTTAGTTGCCTCCTTTTATGTGGTCCTATCAGCCCATAAAACAAAAGGCAACTCTTCAGCCCATCTCCCTTTCTTAGCATCTAGCCTCTTCTTAAGATTATTGATTATGATCTTGTTGCTAGACGCCACTTATCCATTAGCTTGAGGATGGACTGGTGTTGAAGTTATCATTTTGATCCCCCAACTTTCACAAAACTTAGTCGTTCTTCTTCCAATAAATTGAGATCCATTGTCACATACTATTTCTGCCGGGATCCCAAACCTTGTGAGGATATTTCTCTTGATGAATGAAATAACATCCTTTTCCTTCACTTGAACAAATGCTTCAGCTTCAATCCATTTTGAGAAATAATCCGTCATTGCAAGCATAAACACTTTTCCTCCTGGAGCAACATGTAGTTTTCCAACAATATCCATTCCCCATTTCATAAACGGCTATGGTGAGATAATTGGATGCATCGGTTCTGCTGGCTGATGATGGATGTTCCCGTGTCTTTGACAAGCATCACATTTGCGAGCAAAATCCATGGAATCCTTCTTCATTGTAGGCCGGAAGTATCCTGTCCTTAAAGCTTTTGAAAATAACGCTCTGCCCCTAGAATGATTCCCACAATCACCTTCATGTATATCCTTAAGGACTGCTTTTGCTTCAGGATCCTCAAGGCATCGCAATAATGGTCCTACAAGTGATTTTTTATACAATATACCATTCTCAATAGTAAAACGAGATACCTTTGACCTGAAAGCTTTGGGATTGTTTTCATCCTTAGGGATCACATCATGTTGTAAATATTCCATGATTGGTCGAGTCCATGATCCTGACTTGCCCCCAGAACCTGATGCATTCACATTATCTCCAGACTGAGGATCCTCAACATCACAGACTTGCTCCTCGTTGAAATCCTTATCAGCGATGGCGGGCGCTGCAATATGTATAATTGGTATTTTGACATCCGGTGTGATCCTTAAGCTTGACCCCAGATTTGCCAAAGCATCCGCTTCAGTATTATCTTCACGTGGTACCTGTTGGATGTCGAAGATCTCGAAGCTACCTGCAAGATCCTTAACAATCTCCAAATACGCAGCTAATCTATCTACTTTTATAGTATAAGATCCATTATAATGATTAGCAATTAACAATGAGTCAACATACACGTTCAAGTATTTTATCCCAATATCCTTAGCTAATTGTAATCCCGCAATTAATGCTTCATATTCTGCCTCATTATTTGTAGCTTGGAACTCACATCTTATGGCTTGAGGCATGATATCACCTTGCGGTGACCTTAATACAATTTCTAATCCAGTTCCTTTTACGTTAGAAGCACCATCAGTATATAATGTCCATCTTTCACTTATTTGGTTTAGTTCTTGTACTTCTAAATCTACTTCATTTTGAAGATCACTAGTAAAGTCAGCAATAAAATCTGCTAGGGCTTGAGATTTAATTGCGTTCCTAGGCTCATAGATCAGATTATAAGCACTTAATTTTACAGACCATTTAGCTAAACGTCCTGATGTAACATCCCAAAATCCAAAAGTAATATTGTGAATAAAGTAATAGTAAATGTTTTAAGTTATTTTTACTCTAGGTGAAATAAAATAGTAATAACTGTGAGTCGGTTTTAAAGTTCCAGACAATGATAATCACGGGAATAAAATTAATACAGATATATCTGTTATTATCTACATGTATACGTATCATATTTATCAACTCCTGGAAACCCTCAGAATCTTCAAACTCGTATTAACCCTAAACCCTAAACTGAAATCAATTCAAAAACACCAAATCGAAGCTAGAGAATCATGGTTCTTCAAGGATTAATCATCACTAACATAAGGTAATCTCTATTCTTGAATTTCTAAACCTAGAATCTTGATTTCATGGGTTTTCATGGAGATTTATGGAATTAATGATTTAAATACGAAATTAAGCTTGAAATATGTTAAATTGGACTTAGTAAAGCTTATTAGTGATTGAATTAACACTAGAATGAATTAAAAATCAAGAATCTTGAATTGTGTTCTTGGGGTTTTGGATGGATTTTGATGAAATAATGGATTATTGAAATATAAGGTTAGTAATCAAGTGGGTTTTGTATTTAGAATGATGAATTGATACTAATACATCTTAAATTGGTGGGTTTTGATGAATTAATTGAATTATATGATTGTAATCAAGAAAGTTTGATCATATTAATATGATTTGGTATTAATATACCTTAACTAGTGTTTAAAAATGGGTATTGAAGTATGAATATGAGAATTTAAGTATTGAATTAAGAGAATTATGAAATAAGGAAGTATGGGTAATATGACCAATCCAAAGGAGTGATGGATTGATAATATTCATGTATTGATTTTTATGATTTCTAGTTGTTAAATGTGTCATTGTATCTATGTGTTAAATAATAGGTGATCAAGAATGGTGGCTCTCCTATTCGAGTGTGAAATCATACATTTACCTTAAAAAGGCAAAGGTGAGTGATACAAGGACTACTTGAATAATGATTGTATGTTTCGGATTGCTTACGAGCAAGAGATTCATACAATCGTTTGGAATATTGTTTGTCCCTTCTAGTTGTTTTTATTGTTTGTTTCTTATAATTGTATCTTATATGTGTTTCTATATTGTATCATGTTTCGTATCTTAAGAAATATTGGTTGTTGACCATAGTTGTTGATTGTTGTTAGTAGTTGAGTTATTTGGAAATAGTATAGTATTATGTGGATTATTGAAGTATGTGGATTATGTGAAATTGTAGGATTATGTGAATTAGGAGAATTATGTGTATTAGGAGAATGATGTGAATTAGGAGGATTATGAGAATTATGTGGAGTATATGGATTTAGTATTGTAGAGATTGCTTATTACGAAATAAATGAATATCACGAAATAAGTGCTTGGCACTATTTGGTATCTATTAAGCTTGGTATCCATACGGGATTGGTGCCATGCTTACTTGTATCTATTGGATCATGAATCCATACGAAATATTGCATAATCTTTATTGTTGTTCAATAGTTTCTATTTAAAAGAAATAAGTAGCTATTAATGAATTGTATCTTGTTGGTGAATTATTTATTTAGTTGTTTGTATACTCACTAAGCTATATGCTTACTCGTATCAGTGATTATGTTGTAGGTGTTTGGTTCGGTTGAACCAATTGGATGAAAGGTGATTACAAGAAGTAAGTGTGGATTGAAGCTTGTTGTGACATTATACAAGTTTCACATTCTATTGAATTGTCGTTTTGTATTACCATTGTATAAATCGCCCAAAGGATTATGATTTTGATATAGAGTGTCATCAATTATATTGTGTTGATTTTTGTAAACATTAAATGTTAGTATTCATATTGGACCAAATGTGATGGAATAATATTTCTAAGCAATATGATTTCATAAATTGTAATATGTAAGTCTTCTAAAAAAAAAAAAAAATCTGTTGAATTCCGGGCGTTTCACCTGACATTTCTGGTTTTCTCAAAACGTTTTTAACAGGGTAATTAGTTCTTACATGTATGGGGTGTGTCTCGAAATAATGCCTAAGTTTAGTTGATGCCATGACCAATGCAAGTATAAGTTTTTCGAGATGAGAATACCTGGTTTCAGCATCTAATAGGCTTTTACTTACATAGTAAACTGGATGTTGTTGTCCTTCATGATCCTTCACTAGCACCGCACTTACAGCACTTCGTGACACTGATAAATAGAGAAACAGCGGTTCCTCATTCTCAGTCTTCATCAATAAAGGAGCTATTGACAAGTAATCCTTTAGCTCTTGAAACGCAGCTTCGTGCTTTTCTCCCCATTCGAACTTTTTATTCTTCTTTAGGATATCATAGAATTCTTTGCACCTGTCTGAGGATCTTGAAATAAAACGGTTCAGAGCTGCTATCCTTCCCGTTAATCTTTGTATATCCTTCGGGCTTGATGGAGACTTTAGATTTAGAATAGCTTTGATCTGTTCTGGGCTAGCTTCTATTCCTCTCTTGGTCACCATATATCCCAAGAACTTTCCTGCCCCCACTCCAAAGTGGCATTTTGCAGGATTAAGCTTCATGTTGTAGTAATCCAGGATGTCAAAGGCCACCTTGAGATCCTGAAGATGATCCTCAGCTTTTTTTGACTTTACTACCATATCGTCGATGTATACTTCCATTGTGCTTCCCAATTGGTCTTTGAACATCATATTGACTAGCCTTTGATACGTTGCACCTGCATTTTTAAGACTAAAGGGCATGGCAATATAACAATATATACCTGTGGGGGTTATAAAGGCTGTGTCTTCCGGGTCTGAAGGTTTCATCTGAATTTGTTGAAATCCTGATGAAGCATCCATAAAGGTTAGGATCTCATGCCCAGCTGTAGCATCCACCATCGAATCTATATGAGGCAACGGAAAAGGATCCTTTGGGCAGGCCTTGTTGAGATCCTTATAGTCCACACACACTCTCCATTTCCCATTCTTCTTTTGTACCACTACCACGTTTGCCAACCATCTTGGAAACTTTACTTCCCTTATCATGCTAGCAGCAAGTAATCTTTCAACGTCTGCCTGGATAATAGCATTCCTTTCCGGTGAAAATTTTCTTCTCTTTTGTTGGACCGGCCTGAAACTACTATCAATTCCAAGTTTATGAGTTATAACATCCTTAGATATACCTACCATATCCTCTGGTTTCCAGGCAAAGGTCGATCTTCTCTGATTCAAGAATTTTATCAGATCCTGCTCTAGATTTTTTGGGATGCTTGATCCTATAAGCACCTTTTCTTCAGGATCCTTCAAGCTCAGTGGCACTTCTTTGACGTCCTGCTCCTTCGTATCCAGGACATCCCATGCCTTGCTCTTTAATTGCTATGCTGACGGAGGCTTGGTACAGGTTTCATCGATGTTGTATAGCAATCCTTTGCTTCTTGTTGGTCACTACTGATCTTGACCACCCCCCACGGAGTTGGTAATTTGATTCATTGATGATATGTTGAGGGTACTGCCTTCATATCATGCAACCAGGGTCTCCCTAGGATAATGTTATAGCTTGACAGACAATCCATAACGCAAAACTTTTGAATGGAGTTCACCCCCTCAATGTAAATCGGCAACTTGATATCACCAACTGTGTTCTTCACTTCTTCATTGAATCCTACCAACACCGTGGATCTCGAGGTGATCTCCGACTCTGGAATACCCATTCTTTTCAAAGTTTCTAGACGGATGATGTTGACTGAGCTTCCTCCATCTATAAGGATCCTTCGCACAAAATGATTGGCAACATAAAGAGTAATAACCAAACCATCATGATGAGGATCCTGAACGTCTTTTAACTCATCCTCATCAAACGCTATTATCCTTTCGTCTTTCTTCATGGAAGTTCTTGTAGGTTTATATGGTTTATCTGACTTGGACTCCCTTGCGTGCCTCTTAGCTGCGGAATAAGAAGTACCACATATGTCAGAACCACCAGAAATAAAATTGATTACCTTGGCATCTGAAGGTGGGGATCCTGCTCTGGTAAGGATCCTGCGATTATCCCAAGGCTCAGGATCCTGAACTCTGTCATGATCCTTCGCGTGATCCTTCTTTTTTCCAAGCAGATCCTTCAAGTATCCTTTGTTGAGCAAATGACTGATCTCTTTCCGGAGAGCTATGCAATTCTCAGTTGTGTGGCCGAAATCCTCATGGTAAGCACACCACTTAGACTTATCCTTCCACGCGTAGGGTTTATCATTCTTCTTTGGCCATCTTGCCTTGTCCCCTAGATCCTGCATGGCACACAATATATCTGTCGTATCCACAGAAAAATTAAAATCAGTTATTTTAGGATATTCTTCGTCATCTTCATCAATAGCATTCACGCGACGATCCTCATTTCTGGAATAAGGTTCATTCCTGTTTGATCTGAACGAAGATGAGTCTGATTTCCTGTTGGGTCTGTCTTATGCTGATTGAGTATCCACTCTCTTCTGTATCATCGCGTCCTCTTCCAATCTGATGAACCTCAAAGCTCTATTTCTGACTTCATCAAGGTTCCTGCAAGGATCCATAACAAGATCCTCATAAAATGGGGAATCCCTTTTGATCCCCATCTTAAAGGCTTGTACAGCAGTAGGCATATCCAAATTGGGTATGTTCAAGGATTCTCTCCCGAACCTTCCTACAAAATCTCGAAGAGACTCATTAGCTTTTTGGACAATTCTATATAAATCAGTAGTTAGTTTTTCAAATGTTCTACTGCAGGAGAATTGATTATTAAATAAATTAACCAAATGAGCAAATGAAGTAATAGAGTAGGGAGGAACGTTCAATAGCCATTTTAGTGCGGATCCTGTAAGAGTAGAACCAAAGCCCTTGCATAAACATGCTTCTTTAAGACCAGAAGGGATTGGAATGATTTCCCTCCTCTCCCTGTATTGTGCAATGTGCTCCTCAGGATCCTTCGTCCCATCATATAACTTCATATTGGGTGTTTGAAATCTCTTCGGGATCTCAGCATCACAAATAGGTGGTGCAAATCTTGAGATCCTGTGTGCTGTTGGAGCAACTTCTGGAATTGGTTGTACAACTCCGGGGACGCTTGATATCATATCCTTCAACTTCTGTATTTCTCTTGCCATTATAGGGCTAACTCCAGGATCCTGAAAATTGTTAGTCCCAACAGTATTATTAGAGGTAAAATTATTGAACATATTACCACCGTCAGGAGTCCTGTATGAGGATCCTGGATTAGATTGTTGACCCCTTGATGTAGAAACTCCTGTAGCAAATATCGGATCTGGGATCCTAGTGCTCCCTTGCATAGATATGAAATCTCCTTGGTGCTCTGCTGATGAAGGAGTGCCGAAATCAAGGATCCTGCTTCGAATAGGAGTAGTGACTTAAGAAACCGGAACATTGCTCCTAGCTCTCATGTCCTCCACATCCTTTCTCAAGATTTCGTTGCTTCTCTCCACTCGTTGAAGCTGCTCTTTTACCTGCGTAAACATAGACACAATATCCCGGTTAGCAATCATAACAGGGTCTGGATCCGATAAGAATCCAGCCCCCAAAGATGTGGATCCAGCCGACGGTAGCCTTGTATAGACATTTTGTGGCTGTTGCTGAGATGAAGTAAGAGGTGGAGCAGGAGGGAGAGTGGTTCTAGCAGAAGATGATGATGACATGGTAGATGATGTAGATCGTCCTTGGCTCGACATTTTTGACAGAAATCTTTGAAAAAGATGGCTCAACAGGGATTTTAACAAAAGCTTGATCAAGAAAAACACCAATTGCCCCATGGTGGGAGCCAAATTGTTTTGGTCAAAAATTACCTAAAGCAATTAAGTGATCAAAATTAGTTTGTGAGGTCAGGTGTAAAAATTACTCTCAAGATAATTACGTAGAAATACGATTATCTCTATTAGTAAGTAAATATTTTTGTGTTAAATACGTAGATCCTTGTTGAACAAACGAGTTAATATCAAAAGTTGAGAGCAGATTAAGGATAATTGCTATTTGATGATAGAAATATAAGCAAAATGTAATTAAAGCAAAATTTAATGACGAATAAGCAAAAACGACACGATGATATACGAGGAAAGCCCTTGATCAAGGTTGATCGCCGGCACAAAACCTCGGGAAGGATCAAACGATCCTTGCCTTTGTTAATATTATTAAAATAAAAGTAATGAATTACAAAGTAAGAGCGCAAGGATGATCGGCTAAGTGAATTTATGTGTGAATCTAGCTAAGTGTTGATGAAATGATCGTAAAATGAAGAAATAACAGAGTGTTTATGTGATTTGCAGGTGTGAGTAGTGATAAAAACGTTAACCTAATCGATCACCCAAGCCTCGTTTAAATAGTAAGAGCGTATAACAATAATTCCGAAATATCAGGGATCCTCCGAGGAATGATGAAGACCACCAACGTTTTTTTTGACTCTATTCCGCACGTGCATGAGACTTCGTCTTCATAGAATCGTATCAAAACTTCTTCACATAATCTGGAGCATATCTCATTAACGCGTTTCTCCTAAGACCTAGTCAATACTCAAGAAAAGTAAACGTGTTATATAGTTCAAGATCCTTAACTAAGATAAGTCCAGGATCCTGAGCTATGTGTACTCCGAGATTGATCATCGGATCCTTAAATAAATATCTTCCCGGTCCAGAATCTTGCATAATTGTGTTAGATAAATATATCCTGAATAGGATCCTGCAAGATAAACAATAACAACATATCCAGGATCCTAACCTGTATCCGTGATCCTGAATGCAGACTGACAAATCATCAATATCCTTTGATACGAATAAAAAATGTAGATGACTTTCATACCTGGGAGACGTGCATATAATGCTAGTTAGGATCCTGTAAAGGTTAGTGAAAATCTACCCACAACAGTATTTTTCATTAAAACTTGATGAAGAACAGATATTCGAAGCCATTATAAAGTTTGAAGTCATGCAAATAAAGTATGAAAGGGTTTATGTTTATCAAAAAATCAATCAACGTGGACATGGTTACCAATGCACGGTAATATCTTGCCTCATTTATTTAATGTTTATTTGTAGAAGTTGTGTCACCATCAGGGTCCTGAAGGTAACACAACTTGGGGGCAATTGTTTGGGGCTAAATTTTATAGTTACGATACATGATCTTGGAGTCTCTAGTTAATATTGATAATTATATCTTGGATCATGCATATGTTCAAGATAAAGCTAAGACTAAGGATCTCGAGATTCTATGTTTATATGTTACAGGTTATTAAGATCTTGGATATATCTAGGATCCTTCTTGGATCAAGGATCCCGGTTATGGATGAGTATTTAGGATCCTGAGTACTATAGAAATTTCAGATATACAAAGGATCTCACATATGTTTAGGATCTCAGATGATCAGGATCACGAATATGTTAAGTATCTCGAGATAAGATGTTACTAATATTTATTTGTCAGTTTATGTTCAGGATCTTGGATATTCAGGATCCCGGGTGATCAGGATCCAAGATATATTCAGTATCCCAGGATCATGTATTGCTACCTTGTTGTTCTCTTTCCTTTTGACCAGGTCATACGCGGTTTGAGGGATGGATAACTACCTCAGAAATACTTGGAAGGAGACTATTTCAAGGATAATTCAGCATGCGTTCCACATTTGGTCAATATGAACGTTGTAGAAGATCAAGATATCTCGGAGAGGATCCCGAAGATCTCGGAGGATCCCTGATTTTTAGGAATTATTGTTATTTAGCCTTAGTATAAATATGAGGCGAAGGTGATCATTTTTAGGCTAACTCCTGCTCACTTTTTACACCCAATTACACCCACACTCTGCTCAAAGACGTTGATATACCAACACTTAACCATTTTCTTCACCGAATCACATACAAATCACTTAGTTTGATCATCTTCGTGCTCTTTAGTTTGTAATCTATCATTTCTACTTAATAAGATCAACAAAAGGCAAGGATCGATTGATCCTTCCCGAGGTTTTATGCCGGCGATCAACCTTGATCAAGGGCTTTCCTTGTATATCCTTGTGTCGATTGTATTTATTTTACACTTTCATTGTTTAATTTGCATTCCATTGATCTTTTGATCATATATTCTGCATTATCCTGATTTTATCTCACATTTATCATAAGTATACGTATTTATTTCATTTGTGATCACGTTTTTATCGTAAAATTAGCATTATAAGTCTGTTTTATGCGTTTTAATTGATCGTAATCATATTTTTATTGCATAACTTGCATTATTCTGAAAATTCCTTGTATCTTACTTGAACTTTTGGAATAATCATGTTTACAAACACTTGTTTTCATTATAAATCATCTCTTTAACAAGGATCCACGAATCCAAGGATTCAAGGCATAATTTTTATCTAAAATTATTGATTATTCATATAGACAATCGTGTAAAAGCGTAATTGTCTTGAAAGTAATCTATAGCACCCAACCTCACTTTTCTAAATTTGATTACTTAATTGCTTAGTGTAATTTTTGACCAAAACACTAACAATTATACAAGTATTACAAGCTCAATTTCAAGTTAATCAAGCTAATTTCATCAAATACTCAAAACCCCTATTTTCTAGGTTTATGGAAATCGAGAAATTGAGACTTACAAGATGAATAGAAGGATTAGAAGATGATAATCCATGTTCTTGAAGATTGAATTCAAATTCTAGGGTTCCAATTTGATGTTAGGAAGTGATTATTGTGATTTAATCTAGGGTTCTTCATGTATGTATGTACGTACGGTATGTATGTGTATAAAATCAACAACCGACTTAACATAGAAAGCTTAGTTTATAAGAGTTAAGTTTTATTCCCCGTATTTATTATTGTCTGGAACTTAAAAACCATTTACGGGGAAACATCATTTTCTTTTACCGTCAACTAAGTTAAATTAAAACAACTAATAAGTTATTAACCACAATAACTTATTCGACTAATTTCTCAATTAATTTTAAATAACAAAGCAAAACTATTTTCTGACACATTAAATAAAAAATTACAGTCAGAAAATATTAAAATATTACTAGACCCGAGAACATGCTGTTACACTTTATTACTAAATAGTAAAAAATATAAATAATTTTTTTGTTGACAGACAATTTTCCAAACATGTTGGGGGGTGATTTTGTAGGATTCTTGAGAGCGTGGGACAAGACGTGACCGAATTTGTGTAAGGTGACCATGTTCTCATTTTGTTTATTGGATAATGCATGAGTTGCAAATACCGTGTCTTTCGTAAAATCAATATTTCCTTAAATTAGGCTTAGAAAGGAATGGTCTAATGCATAGTGATCAAGCAACTCGCTTGTTTGTTGGAGGAAAGTCTGTTTATCACCAAATATTAAGTATAGTTTATCATTATATTTATTGTTGCTTTAATTATTGGTGTGGTTTTCTACTATAGCGAGCATAACCTAGCAGGTTTTTAATGGATGCAAACAATATAGAAATCTCATCAATAAATATATCATAATTTAGCTGATCATACTTCAAACGAAAACAAAGAAAATAATTACACATAGTAGCCTTTCACTTCCCTAATTATTGAATTAAGTCGCCCATTCGAGACGATAAACATTTGACCATTCTTTTGATCACAAGTCTTTTATCTATTAATGCAATCATTAAACACATTCGTCGCGTTCATACTCATATCGTTCGGATTATATTTTATGTCTTGCCTCATATGATAAAGAGAACTTACTAATTAACGGTTTCTCGTATTGAGAATACAACTTAGTCCTGACGTGCATATAATGAAATTTAAATTACTTTTGGTGGACAATTTCACGAATTTTGCGGGTCCTACACCGTCATTATACGTCTACTATATTTGATTTCATATTTTCTTTACTCACGCGTAACATCAATTAAACTGTACCTAACTATTTTTTAAAACACCCTAACTACAGTAAATCATTGAAAAGCCTCGCAAATTTTGTTTTAAGCAAGTTAATAAATAAAGGTAAATGTTAAAATTCAGTCATTGTTAATAGTTTTTAATATTTTGTTGTTCAAAAAAAGTTATTAATATTACAAGTTGGTAATCTTTTAAAACATTATTAACCAGATCCAATCGTTCTAGCAAGAACGTAAAGGTACTGATTTTTAATATAGTTCACCCCAAAACAACATTTGAAACCCAAGAAATTACCTGTATGCGCAACAAAATTGTCTATTAGCACTTTAATTCTAAACAACAAAATTGCAGTGATTATTGACACGGTAACTTGTGATTAATAAAGAAAATGCCAAACAACTTAATTGCAATTCTTTCATTGGATGCCTTGCATCATAATAATCTTCAGTTTATTGATCTCTTTATTCTCTTCGATCGAAACGATCAGTTTTTTAGTATTTCCTATAGTAGACTTTTGATTTCAAAATGAGATAGTCAAGTTGTAGTTATAGTGAATGTCCCTTGACGTGGATCTTAAGGAACGAGTCAATCCAATCGTTTGCGGAATAAACAATTAGATAGTATAACCAAACCAACAAATAATCAAACGCACTAAATATCAAACCGAATGTTCTTTTATTGCTTATAATCGATCAGGTTACAAAGGATTTTGACAAATTGCGTCTAGGGTTTTTCGTCAACCCTAAAACTGAAAACGAATTTCGTTTATATACAAAATCTGGTACCTGCGACGTCACACTCAATGTCGCAGGCCCAGGCCCATGTGACGTTAACAACATCACAAGCCCAAAACCTGACGTCGTTCCTGCGACGTTACACACAACGTCGTAGGAGTCAGGAAATCTAATTCTATTAACTAACTACGAGCTTGACCAACTGACAGACACACTAACATGTACCAACAAACTCCCCCGTGTCTTCAGCTTGGTCTTCAAAGTTTTCTTCAATCAAACCCAGCCCGCAGGAAATTGTCCATCAGCGTGAATTCCATGAATCACACAAACAGTAACAACTCTGTAGAATTGATCAGCTAACCTTGAGTTGAACTCATTATTTCGATTCACTCGAATCCGATCATCGTAGATTTTACGCAAGTCTTTTTCATGAAAGTTTATTAAACTCATCGGATCAAATAATCTGAACGTAGCTTGTCTCAGATTCCAAATACCTCCATATTCTGGCCACGGCTCTGAATCTGGAACGAAAGTAATAACCGCTTCACCAGTGTGTGGATCTAATTCCCATTTAACAAATCTGCGAAGAAAACCGTAGGGAACTGGTTCCAGAGGTATATCAGTCAAACAGTCAGCTAACGGATAATGTACTTTAACCATTGGCTGACCTGTAACTCGATCTAACCTTTTCTTATAAACATACCGAGTACCAAGAATTGGTTTCAACTTGTTATACTTCTTGGCTCTAACTACTTTACGCAACTCTTTCTCGAAAAACTCAGCATATCCATGTTTGAACGGATTAATTAATTTAAACTGAGCTAATCTATTGATCTCTCCTTTTGGCAAAGTGCTCAGTTTATTGAACCTTAATTTGAAGTATTGAAAACCATCCAATCTTTTAATCATAAACAAATTCCTCTAAACTTTCCAGCTCTTGATCAAACCTCTATAATCTCCACTTACCCCATAAGATTTACACTTAACCAGTAAAGATAACGTAGATCTACCCTTAGGCCACCATTTCTTGTTTCTTTCAACCTTTTCCTCAGCAGTCTCATTTTCTACAGCAGAAGATTCAGTTTCAGGACCTGCTGATTCAGTTTCAGGTGCCTCTTGAGCTGGAGGTTCTGTTGTTGTAGATTCTGGAGCTGTCTCTGCATGAGAAGTACTAGATTCTCCACGAGAAGCTTTTGCAGGACCCTCTTCATCTTCACTCGAATCCGTTGCGATAAACGGTGCATCATCATAAACTTCATCAGAATCTAATTTTTCATCCTCAACAGACACATCATCATCCATATCAAACACATATTCTGATTCTATCGTTGAACCAGCTTCATTGACCATTCTTTGAATAAAAGATAAATCTGCGAACGAGTAATCAACCGCTAATGGTCTCGGCTGTCCAGGAATATCATCAACAGAGAAATAATCTAAACGTGGTACGCTTTCATTAACACCAAATTCAAGTACAGGGTTGGGGTTTACAGACTCAGGTCCTATTGACTCTAAATTGGGTACCCCGGACCCAGACTCCCCCAATGCAATAGACCTAGCCTCCAAAACATTAACCCTATTCTGCAGTTCCGCAATCTGCTTTGATTAAACTTCGATGATGGCAGACTGGGAAGCATTCTTTTCAGTTTGTTCTTGCAACATTCACTGCATCTTCTGCATATCATCCATCATCTTATGCAAAAATGCAGGAGTGGGCTCAACAGCCAAAGCTTGCTGTGGTGGAATCACTGGAGTACGAGCAGAAGAAGTAGATTGACGAGCACGGCGACAAAGAGTTTGAAAATCTTCATTGGATGGATAATCACCGCCTCGAATGCGCTTTCCAGAATCCCTGGGAATGTAACGTCTTCCCTCTTTCAAACGACGCTGGATTCTTTTGAATCGTTATGGATTATTACGTCGAATATCTGCCATCTGTGATGAATGCGGAACCGCACCGTCAGAATTAGAAGGTGTCGCACCTCCATCCTTAGTTCTGATAGTTGCAGAATCGTCAGAAGATTCTTCAGTGGTATCGTGATGAGAAGCTAAATCTACCGGAACATCCTCAACACGTCCAAATTGTTCAATCTGAACCAACACATTTTCAAGTTGCTCCCCCGCAACCTGAACTGGTATATCAACGAAAGGTTGTTGCGGTTGCTGAGCCGGTGCAACATCCAGATATTGAGGATCTGGAGGTGGTACATAGTTTTCATTTAGAATTGCACCGAATAAGGGAACATCCCTTGGTGCCTGAACCCCTTTCTCATAAGCTGAACAAACCGCGAAGATGCGGTTCATCATCGGTGATATCTTCAAAGTATTATCCACATCACCCTGTGCCAGAAGTGCTGGAAGATGATGATTGATATGTAGCTGAATAAAACGAGGATATAACAACCATTTTTGATTCCCAGCGTTTGCGTTGTCTACCATAGCCTTGAAAATAAAACCAGAATAGTTGAACGGCTTGTTGTAGACCAGAGCTAACATGGCAGAGGCTAGACTTCGACTCATACCATCTGTTCCAGCTTTCCTGTTACCCAAACAAACAATAAAGATATGCATGAGATATCTCCAAACCCGTGTGAGATTAGCTTCGCGGTATTGGTCTATAGGAACGCCCGGATATCCAATTCTTTGCATCGCTCCAGCTATAAAATTGGGATCAAAGTTGACAGGCATGTTTGGTTGATCATTCAGCTGGAAGAGTTCCTGAATGCTTTGCTCCGTTATCGTGATTTGAGTATCGAGAACTGTAGAAACCAACCGAGTGACGTTGTTCTCAGTGATAAAGGTAGCATTTCTCAAGAATGGAGCAATCAGATTCTTGTAAGCGACAGTATTATCTGAGATAACATGGAAAACCCTCGAACGGCGTAAGAATGCAATCATCGGGCGAAACGGTTCCGCCTTATCCAATGTATCATCTAAAAATGTAGCCGGATTGTGTCGTGCTTCAAGTGCTAAAGCAGATGCCATATCTAAGTGTGCGTAATAACGAGGAGAACAAGAAAACGCAAGTAAATCACCACGAAAGCCTTTTAAAGAACAAAATTGAGTCGAAAATCAACACGGGTACGAAGTCGCACAGACGGCGTCGCAGGTACTATTTGAAATAGTGTGACGATTGACGTCACGTTGGAAACTATATATAGCCCAACCCTAAAATGCGACGTTAAGTGAAACGTCGCTAGCGACAGCAGTGCTGACGTCGTAGAGAATTCGAATCGATTTTGTGTTTGTAAACAGTTAAGTGTTAATCTCGTTTATAAATTGCAAATGAGAAATGACTTGGGAAAATAACATAGAAATAAAATATAACATAAAAAATAATAATAAATAAAAAAAAATCTTTTTGTAATTTTCCTTAAAAAAGTAAGAATAAAATACATAAGACTTACTAACACTCTGTTTTTGGGGACGAAGTTGTTTGAGTCCGATTAGGGATCATATCAGAATAACATGCAATTATTAGGAATAGCAAGTGTTATTTCGATTATCAGTATATTTGTCCACTCTAAATTTACTTGGCACACTCAAAACACCTCTTATAAAAGTTATTTCAAGATGATTATCGGTATTTTATGTCCATTTAAACATGTTACATTCGTGTCTTCGGGCTAACCTTTTATTATTAGTATGAATATTTCTTTGTGGTCCCCACCATAGACATACCCCTTTAACCCAGACATGAACATAGTTTCCAAATTCAGAAAGGATATAGGAAGATCATTTTTAAGAACCAAGCTAGTGTTGACAGGTCTGTACCGAAGTACAACAGAGCAACATAACTTGATTCAGGTTTAATCAAAACCGATCGCAGTCAAACCGAACTTGAACTTTTCAAACGGCGACCTTGTTCAGTATTTGATTTAGGTTTAAGCAAAACCAATCGCAGTCAAACCGAACTTGAATTTTTCAAACGGCGACCTTGATTAGTATCATACGATTTAAGATTTCAAGTGCTTTGACTTGTATTTGCTTAACCCTAAGTTTATACTGACTGTGAGCAGTTATGTACTTTCGTACAACATAGGAAACAATTAGCGTAAACCCCCAAATTATTTCAGATAAAAGTTCCAAAGTTATAAATATGTCCAGCTACGCTAAGGAATTAAGACATTTTGTCGTACATCACACGGTGTTTACCACAAGATCATAGACATGTATTAGACTTACTTTTTAACAACCCAGAGACCGGTGTGTATCATGCCTACCAATACGTCGTATGATGAAGATAAGTTTCAAAAAAACTGTTTTAAATGCGTCAGATAAACCTACTGACACATCCAAGATAAACCTTAAAATTCCATTTTGTGCATGTCACCCGATGTACTATCATGTCCCAAGTAGTTTACAGACACAACTCAACGTCTGTTTTATAAATGTAGCAACCGTGCAGTTTCTTTAATACTAAGGAGTATAAAGAGTGGCCGTTGCGAAAATTTATTATTTATTTATTTTTTTAAATAAAGATAAAACTTTCCAAGTCACAAATCACTTTTTAATTACAAAGAACCGTAAACCAATCATGTTTACAAGTTCATCAAATCGAGCACGCGAAAAAGCTTTTGTAAATAAATCGGCGTTTTGCTTTAAGATGTCTATTTGGACAAGATCTATCAGATGTTTTTCATAGCAATCCTATATAAAGTGGAACCTAAGTTCTATGTGTTTAGTCTTAGAGTGCTGTACGGGATTGCGTGTGATAGATATGGCATCAGTATTATCTATGTGAATAGGAGTCATAGTAAGAAGTAACCCGTAATCGCGTAGCTGATGCTGAATCCAAAGAACTTGAGCACAGCAACTTGCAGCAGCCACATACTCAGCTTCTGCTGTAGAAAGTGAAACCGTAGTCTGTTTCTTGCACTGCCACGAAACCAAACACGATCCTAGAAATTGACAACCACCAGTAGTTGACTTCTTATCTATTCTGCACCCGCCATGATCCGAGTCCGAATAGGTAGTAAGGGCGAATGTTTTCTCATTTGAGTACCAAAGACCAAGAGTAGGTCTAGCTTTGAGATAACCAAAGATTCGCTTTACCGCCTTCATGTGTGACACCTTGGGCCTTGCCTGATAGCGGGAGCAGATGGATACAGCGAACACAATATCCGGTCGTGAGGCAGTCAAATACATGAGAGAACCTATCATTGAACGATAGTCCTTTTCTTTGTAATCTTCTTCCTCCTCAGCAAGTCTAAGATTGTGATTGAGCTCAATGGGAGTCCCATAGGTTTTACAATTGAGCAAGTCATATCGAGTCAACATGTCATTGACATATTTTGACTGGTGGATATAAATACCCTTAGCAGACTGCTCGACTTGTACACCTAAAAAGAATTTGAGCTCCCCCATTGCACTCATTTCAAACTCAGACTTCATAATTTTCTCGAAGTTGTTGCACATTTCCTCGTTAGTAGAACCGAAAATGATCCAGTAACATATCTTCTCTATCCCCAGAATATTCTCGACGAATGAATAGAGTGCTATCAATATTGCCCCGCACAAAACCATGCTTAATCAGATGTGTTGTAAGCCGTTCATACCAAAGTCTCGGTGCTTGATGAAGACCATATAATGCCTTGTTCAGTTTGCAGACATATTCTGGATGAGATGGGTCTTCAAAACCTGGAGGCTGCTTAACATACACATCCGTATCTACTTGTCCATACAAAAAAGCACTTTTGACATCCAGTTGATTAACATGAAATTCTTTGAAGGATGCAAATGCCAAGAAAATGCGAATTAACTCCATTCTAGCAACAGGAGCAAATACTTCATCATAATCCAAGCCCTCAATTTGACTGAAGCCTTGAACAACCAGACGTGCTTTATTACGAATTACAATGCCCCGATCATCCATCTTATTTCTAAATACCCAACGTGTGCCAGTTAAGTGAGCACCTTTAGGTAACGGAACTAATTCCCAAACTTGCAAGTTCTTGAATTGTTGTAGTTCCTCTTGCATTGCCTCGACCCAGGATGGATCTTTTAAGGCCTCATCAACCTTCTTTGGTTCGATTTGCGATAAATGACACGAATTTATGTTGGAAACAAGACCCAACAGTTGCTGAGTCTGAGTCTGTTTTACTTGTTGTCGTGTCTGAACTGGAGCATGAGGATCACTAATAATATTATTGATGGGATGATTTGTATGAACACGAGTCACTGGAATGACATCAGGCACAAGAACCACATCCAGATTATTTAAATCACCCTCAGTGGCAGGAACAGCTGTTGGCTCGGGAATAGTGGTACTTTCAGTTGCCCCATCCTCTTCGTCATAAGGAAAATAACGAGAGTAATCCGTTTCCTCGTCCTTTCCTCTTGCGGTTCCTCTAAAGAAGGCATGTTTGGATCATATGGAAACTCCTTTGTATATATACTTTTGGAAGTAGTAGGAGCTTCTGAAGAAGATGGTGAAGGTGTAGATGTGGATGCGGGTGTTGGAGTGTGTGTTGGAGTGGGTGTTAGAGTAGGTGTTGGTGTGGATGTTGAGGTAGATGTTTGGTTGGATGCTGTTGTTGGGTTTGGGTCAGATGGTTGAACTGAAGAATCAGGAGTTTCTTGAGAAAGACTGATTCCATGTAGTAGGGTGACCAACTCTTCCTCTAAATCTTCTTCAGGTATGTTGAAAGAGTTAAAGACATCCGCATAATTGAAAAACCAATCTGGGCCCGTTCCTTTAGGAGGATCCGTATAACGCAAACATTTCACTACAAAATGCTCCTCAATCCTGTTGGTTGATTTGTTAAAGACTCGTTTATTTGGCGAATTGACAGGGAATCCAAGGAAAATGCCCTCGGTAGCCTTATCGTCAAACTTGGAGACTTTATCCTTTGTAATCATGATCAAACAGGGACATCCAAAAGGTTCTAGAAACTGCAGATTTGGCTTACGGTTATTAAATAACTCGTAACAAGTTTTATTTCTTTTCTTAACCGTAAGAACCCGATTCAGAACATAACAAGCTGTGTTAACAGCCTCAGCCCAGAAAATTATCGGCAACTTGGAATCAGCTAACATCGTTCTGGCAGTCTTGATGATTGTTCTGTTCTTTCTTTCAGCGACCCCATTTTGTTGTGGAGTCCGTGGAGCACTAAATTGATGCTCAATCCCTTTCGAAGCACAGTACATCTCAAGAGTTGAATTTCTGAATTCAGTTCCATTATCGCTTTGCAGTCTCTTAATACTTACTCTACTTAAATTAGCCAACTTATCAAACAGATATACTAAAACATCCGCAGCTTCATCCTTTGTAACCAGAAAATAAACCCAGGAAAATCGTGAGTAATCATCAGTAATTACCAAGCAGTACGATTTTCCATCAATACTCCTTGTAGAGATTGGCCCGAACAGATCCATGTGTAAAAGCTCCAACGGTGCATCAATGGAATTCACCTGCTTAGACTTATGGGACTTCTTACGGAGTTTTCCTTTATGACAAGAAATATAGTCATCTTTAAGAGCAAAAGACTGTTTTGGTACTCCTAGCACAAGGTCATTCTTGGTCAGATAATTCATTTTACGGAAGTGAATGTGTCCCATACGTTTGTGCCAAAGCATTGATTCATTTTCTGAAGCCTTAGACAACAGACATGTGTACTCATTTGTTGTCTCCACGGTTCTCATATTCAAAATTTATGTGTCATTCTTTCTTGGTGCTCTCGGCAACACCCATTCTTCTGAAATGACATACCCAGGCTTCAAAATAACACATTATGTCTTTGTGAACGAAGTTGTGTAGTCCTTATCACATACCTGTGAAACACTCAGCAAATTGTGCTGAAGCTGTTCCACGTAGTTCACATTCTCAAAGCTAACATTTCCATTAGTTAGCGTTCCTCGTCCTGAAATCGTTCCTCCTGTATCTCCAGTAAAGGCAACATATCACCCTGAGTATGGCTTATTATCCACAAGAAGAGACACATCGCCTGTCATGTGTCGTGAGCAGCCACTATCCACATACCATTCGCTATTCTTAACACGTTCCGACTGCTACAACACATAAAAGTAAGGAGATTAGTGAGAAACGGTGACCCAAGCCTTTACAGACTTAGGTCGATCGAGGTCATCAACAATAATCACATCAGATAAAATTTTATTTAGAAACAAATAAGATTTTTCATCTGATGTGGTATTGTTGACAACTGAAGAATCAACAGAGGATTCTTTTCGTTTCCAAACTTTTGGTGGTTCGGAATTAGACTTTGGAGTGATGTTGAGCTTTTGAGTTTATAAAGGTTTTTGCTCAACATTACTCTTCTTCTCAACCGGTTTGGGAGAGTTTGAATAATGCCTAGATGGAGAGTGGGAACCCGATTTTCTAAAAACATTGGTTCTAGGCATATCTTTCCCAAAACGCTGATTTGAGAGTTTTGGACAGTCACGAATCAGATGCCCCTGTATCTTACAGTAGAAACAGGAACGTTGCTCAACAAATGGTTGAGGTTGAGGATTTACTGACGGAGGTGGAGAAGCATTTCTTGAACATGCACATTTAGTACACGTTTTCAGAGGTGCTTTCTTAGGTTGAATAGTTGAAGTGGAATGTGTGTCAGAAGAAACTTTATTGGTATTTACAATTACATTTCGTTTCAAAATCTTTAAAGGTGTCTGTAAAGTGTGAAATTTCTCATTGACAACCTTTCTTTTTATTTTTTATTTTGAACCTTAACCTCAGGTTCATCTTGTAGAATTACATTTTCAACCTTAACTTCAATCTTTTCAACCTTAGGATATTCCTATTCAGTAATATCCTCAATCTCAATATCCTCCTTAACACTAACTGGAGGTACACTATCATACTTAACAAACTTTGGCAAAGGATACACTGGCCTTTTTGTTTTCTCCTTTGCTGGTTTCTTTGCTTCTTTAGATTTTAGCCATAAAGAATAGTCAGCGACAAATTCTTTGGTGCCTTCCTTAACAGGCAAAGGATAGAGATTAGTAGGTTGTGGGACTGCATGATACCCCAGTCCCGCCTTACTTTTCTCTGTCCTTTGCTTATCAACAATTTCATCAAAGACAACTTGAGAATTTGAGAAACTTGAGATTTTCTTTGTAAAATTATCAGACTCAGCTTTTAATTCAGAAAGTTCTTTATTCAACAGCTCAATTTCTGTTAAATAGATTTTAATGGCATCCTGTTGACTAAAAACTTTAGATTTGAAAGTTTCAGTGTCTAATTTATAAGCCTCTACCTATTTATCATAAAGTTTCTCGTTTGCCTTTAAAAACTTATTCGATTCAGTTAGTTTTACAACCTTTTCTCTTAAGTTCTCATTCTCTATCTGGCAAATCTTTAAAGAAGCATCTAGAGTAATACATGAAACATAATTTAAAGGTTCCTCAAGTTCATTTTGTACCTCAGGAACGATGTGAGCCATGAGACCTAGCTGATATTTCTCAGCTTGTGCAGTCCAATCTATGTTAATAGGCGCAAACACCACTAGAGCATCCGTAGCTCCAGTCTTAGCTTTCTCCTTTTGAGGGGTCTTGGGAGGATCAGACTTAGTGAAACCTGAAGGAGGCATCTTGGGTTTCTCACATTCACGAGAAAAGTGTCCCAAATTTTGGCAATTGTAACATCGGACCTTGCTCTTATCGAAACCAAAACCTGATTTTCCATTTCCCTCCAAACTCTTACGTCCAGTCCTTTGCAAGAATTTCTGTACCCTCCTTGTGATCATGGCTATGTTCCAGTTCAGATCCATTTGCTCAAGATCATCATCATCCAGCTGGCCATAATCTTCCTTAGTCAGCGCCAATGTGGTGTTTGGTTGTGAAACCAAATCCTTGTAAGAGCTAAGGAAGGCGGTATAAATGGCAGCTTGTTCCTCAATGGCAGGTGTAATAGGAACCTGTTGGGTTTGTGAGCCCTGTGAAGTTCCAGCTAAATAAACCGAAGAAGAACCGCCAGTAGAATCAGATGATGAGTTGATATCAGACATGAAAGCCATGCCAACATGAGACTTCCCTTCATTTCCCTTTCCACTATAGAGAGATGACTCCTGAACAAATCCCTCTGACTTACACTCTTTCTTCTTTAACTCCATTGCATGTGCTTGGAGAATCCCAATCAAGTCATCTAACTTCATGGTATCCAATTCTCCACTTTCCTTTATGAATTGAACTTTGATATCCCAAGCTTTAGGTAGAGCATCCAAGAGTTTCTTGTTAACCTCACCATCATTCAGAGTATAACCACCTTCATTCAACTCACTAACCAACTGTGAGTATCGAGTAAACAACCTATGTGCTGTCTCATTAGGAAGAATATCGAATAGATCATATTGCTTTTTGATTAACTCCAGCTTAGCTTCCTTGTACTTATCATTTCCGCCACACCTGGTTTCAATCGCCTTCCAGAGATCAAACGTTGTTTCATGGTGTTTAAATAACCTCAAGACATCGAGAGTTAAACACATACAAATAGATGAATGTGCTTTCCTTTCAGTTAAAAACTCCTTACGTTCTTCTGAAGTCATTGCCTTAAAGGTTTTAGCAGGAGGAACCCCCCGGTAGTTACCCTCAGCAACCGGTTTCTCATATCTTTCTGATATGGGTCCCCACAATTCTGGGCAATGAAAGTCGACATATTGTTCATATCTCGACCTCCAGTAAGAGTATTCCATATCAGGAGCAAAGAGAGGAGGTTTACTGCTACTACCCACATCACTACCTTGCTTAATCATTTCCCTAATGCTTTGAAGATTTTCGAAGTCCATTGAGAATACTTAAACAAATTTCAAACAATCTGAAACTAGCGACGTCGTAGATAACGTCGCACAAATCTGATGCGACGGCGAGAGTAACGTCGCAAAAGCAAACGATTCAATTAATAATCAGAAACAAGCGATGTTGAAGATGACGTCACAAAATTTCACTACGTCGCAACGTGACGTCGCAATAACCACTTAAGGTCAAAATAACGACGTTGCCCACGAAGTCGCAACTAACATCGCAAAGACCAAATTAGGTCAAAATCAATAACGTCGCAGGCGACGTCGCTAATGATGTCGCAAAGTCGCAATCAGCAGCGGCCAAAAACCCTAAAATCGAAAATTTTAACCCTAAACGATTTTCACGAAAAACAAACGACGAAAACCTTCAAGTAAATCCCAGAAACGCGATCGAACACCTATAAACAAAAAAAAAAACAAACGTAATATCCACAAAATCAATATGAATATTACTTTTATCAATCTCAAACTCGATCCGATACGCAAAAACGAGCAAACCCTGCTCTGATACCAGTTGAATGTCCCTTGACGTGGATCTTACGGAACGAGTCAATCCAATCGTTTGCGGAATAAACAATTAGATAGTATAACCAAACCAACAAATAATCAAACGCACTAAATATCAAACCGAACGTTCTTTTATTGCTTATAATCGATCAGCTTACAAAGGATTTCGACAAATTGCGTTTAGGGTTTTTCGTCAACCCTAAAACTGAAAACGAATTTCGTTTATATACAAAATCTGGTACCTGCGACGTCACACTCAACGTCGCAGGCCCAGGCCCATGTGACGTTAACAACATCACAAGCCCAAAACCTGACGTCGCACCTGCGACGTTACACACAACGTCGCAGGAGTCAGGAAATCTAATTCTATTAACTAACTACGAGCTAGACCAACTGACATACACACTAACATGTACCAACATATAGAGTCCTCATCTCCCACTCATCACATTTGCATTTAATTAGATGTTAATTAGCATTTTTTAACTCAGAGGCTCGTAGCAGCTTCCATGTGAAAAGCTCTATAATCGGATCTTAATTAACTTGACACTATTTATAACAATAATTATATATGAAAAAATAAAAACAGCATTCAATACACTGCTCATGCATGGGGAGATTTATATGGTGTACGTACATTTGTACAATTATGGCTTTTAACATCTTGCTAGTTGTTGATTTATAATATTCTGCCTTTCAAAAAAAAAATTACTTGCTAGTTGTTGATTTATAATATTCTGCCTTTCAAAAAAAAATTACACTGCACATGCTTTGAGCTTCAAAGCACATTGCTCGGCTACAAAGCTGGCTACTATGGACTATATAAAAAGCAGACAATGACGTAATAATATAATTATTTGAAGTCTCCTGTAATTGGCTAATTAATAAGTCCACTTATTGGTGTTTATTACGTATCCTTATTCTAAGCAATAACGTGCCATGATTGATCAACGTATTTAAATCGTGGAACGTACAAAATTACAAATACCCAATATGTCAAGTTTAATTGGAAAACTCATGCATTTTCATAAAATGAAGTGCTAAAGTTGTAGTTAAAGGGTATTGAAATATACAACATTTTTTTAATTCATACACCAAAATCATGCACTGCAGTATTGTACAGCACTGCTCCAGAATGCGTAAAAGGTGGTGTATCAATCAAATGATATGTTGTATTTATCACTAGCCATAGTTAAAGTATCACGATCAATCTCTGTCTCAATTCGTACCATGTATCTATCTATCTTATATACAAATTGTCTATGCCGTTGATATCACTATAGCTGATTTGGCACACTCTCATGCCATTTCCATGTTGATGTGGCTCTCTCAAGAGCATTTGCTGATGTCATCCATTGCATTAAACCATTTACCTTTAATTTCCATTATTATTATACCTACATTTATTTATTAAATTTCGATTTACGTTCAAGCATTAAATTTGTTTTTCCTACTACCAAAAAGCAACTGCAACAAGCAACTGCAAAAAGCAAATGCAAAAGCATCTTTAGTATCTTTATTATACCTACATTTTTCTCTTTAATTGATTTCAATAGGGTTAGTTCTGAATTCGATATGCAAAGTTGTTATGATCATGATTATTTGGTACTCATACGATATAACTGTATGGGATTAAGAAGGATATGCACATTTACTAGAACATGTGAATGTATCTATAGGAGTTTGTTTTAAGCTTATGATGTAGTAAGTGAAATTGTTCCATGTATAGCTAATATTTGATAGTAGGTACTATTTGTGAAGATATAAGAGTTTGTTTTAAGCTGTGCTAAAACAAAACATTGTGTTATTATAACATTGTTTCGAAACTGCAGGCACTAACTGAAAGCTCATTAAGGTAATGATATTAAATTTTTTAGTACTTATGTATTTGTTTGCTAACACAAGCTCAGTTTCACATTAAGTTTAGGTGCTAATTTTTTATGCTACTTGCTAGAATTTGAGGTCCATCTAGAGATAAGTACAGGTTCATTCGTGTATATACTTATATTTGTATAGTTTTGGGTCCATTTATATAGTATAGATTCTTTGAAACTTATGTACCACTTAGCATTTTGCAGGTAATGACATTCCAGGCCTTGGAGAGGATAATGAATAAGAAACATGTTCCATTGATGCTGTGTGAGTATATCATAATTTTGTAAGTAAATAAAAGTATATGTGGCTCTTTGATGCTCTTTATTTGGTTTCATGCCAAAGTTCTCACAGCTGTATATATATGATACCAAAAATGAAGTGGATGCAAATGGTGGTGCAAATGGGCTTTCTACCAGCTTATAGCTTCTTAGCTTATTAGGGCTTGATATGCCCATTTTGTGAAGCCGAAAACTTGGAGATTTTTGAAAATATAATTTCAAAGTTATAAGCTAAAAAACTAATAAGCATAAGCTCAATCACATAAGCTACTATAATACATATGTGTTAATTGTAATGGTTATTTTGGTTTTTACAGGATTCTAGCAAGTTTGTATTCAGGGACACTCTGCATTTGGAACTACCAGACACAGGTACGAGACTAGATTAGCGAATATTAGGATATTCAAGTAGTCACCGAGTTTGACCGATACTTATTTATGCATGTTTTCTTGATGTATACTTCTTATTAGACTATTAATGGTCCAGCAGAGAAGCATAGTGGTTAGGGCACTATTCCATTTAGGGTGTATACCGTGCATGTTGTGAACGGAGTTATTACCGTTTCATTGTATAGATGATGTGGTTAAGCTAATGCATTTCTATTAGCTATGCGGTCAAATTGTTGGCAATAATATAGTAACCACATGGAGCAGAAATGTTTTGATGTGAATCTAGCATCCTCTAAAAGTGCTGGACTAATAAATGCTCCGCAAACCAACTAGAATGCAATTACTATTGAACTTCATGTGTGATATATTTGTTTCTGTTACTTATGACTTCAAGTTTAGTTCACTGGTTTGACAATGATGGGTTTGAGTGGCTATTGCAAAGGACTTGACGTGCTGGTGCTTTAATTGTAGGTTTCTTCATTGGAACACATGCCATGAGAAGGGAATATGGTTCTACATATGTTGTCGTTCTTATGATGAGACCAAAGAAAAAAGGGAAGTGCTTTTTTGTTTGGAAGTATATTGCGGTTACAAGATAGAGGCTAACTTGGATTGTTCGACTTCATTGGGTCAAATGCATAGACAGTAATTTATTGTTGTGACAAATTTATAATAATTATTGGTAAAGGTTTTTTTATGGTAGTTAAAGAAACAAATCTATACTATGGGTCTGTTTGGTAAAATAGATGTAGGCTTTAAGTTATAGCTATATGTTGAAGTTGTAAGGTGTAGTTTTATTTGTATAAAATTGTTTGCAAATGTTTTAGCCACATTTCTGGTGCAAAATTATAAAATTGATGCATTCTAAGTAAAACCCGTGTATATTAATATATAGATGTAGTCTTCTACTTGACCTTAATGTCTTAAGTTATCATCAAAACTGACTATAACTATTGATAACATCAAATAAGTACTATATTTATATACTATTTTACCCTTATATCTATATACTTTTAGTATAATTGGCTGATAAATGATACTTATTTCGTTCATATTTACAAAATAGGTAAAAATAGAGCTTAAATTAGAAAAGGAACGAAAATGAGTTGAAAATGAAGTAAATAATGTAATTTTTGTATAAAAGTTAATTTGACTTAAATATAGTTGGTAGAAAATGGTTAAATGAGTTATGTAAATAAATAAAGTTCGTAAATATTTGAGTTTGAAAAGTTAAATGAGTTGAGCAAAAATAGTTAGATTGTATATTTATTGGAGTTTACGAGTTGAACCAAATAATTAGTTGGGCTAAGTAATAATACAGTTAATTATCATAAAATTAAATATGTAGCACTAAACTCACATTAGTACATATGTTATATATAAATTTAAATTATAGTATATAATAATACTAGTTTTAAGTAGTTAGTAATAATAACAAATAATTATATTAGTAAATAATTAATAATTTTAATTATTGTTGTTATAGTTCACGTGATCAAGTGGAAACGAGAAAAGGCCAATTCGAGGATCTAAGTCCAAGAAAGTGGGCTGACGTGAAGGTTGAGCCCAAAGCCCAAGTCCATGCGCAGCCTGGCCCAGTTCGAGATAGCAGCCCAAATCCTTTGGCATTAAAGGGAAATTAAAAAAAATACCATTTTTTTTGGAGATATATATCGTTTTGCCAAATTGAAAAAAAAATTGACGATATACCACATGAAATCGCAAATCGCAAATTTGCGATTTGCGATCCCGCGTCTTGCGTTTGCGACCCGTTCACCGTGCGAGCCGTGGCTGGGATCAACATGCCATCGCAAATCGCAAAGGGCAAGCTTGCGATTTGCGATTTGCCTATGCCGGATATTGTGCCAACGCCGAGTCGTGAACGAGCCGTGTACGTGAACTAGCCGTGTACGAAATCAATGCCGTGTACGTGAACGAGTCGCAAATCGCATGTTTGCGATTTTCGATTTACCTCCGGCACCCGATGAAAAAAAAAAGCATTTTAAACCTAACTCGTTCCTCATTCTTACACAACCACCCCCGCCGCACACCACCCCGACCTCACCACCCCTACCACCATTCCACCCAACCACCATCGCAAATCGCAAGATCCTTTTGCGATCTACGAATCCGTCACCACACCCCTCCGGCGCACCTCACCCCGCCATCGTTTCCCCATCCTCCGCCACCACCACCCTCCACAGCGCACCACCACCACCACCGCCCTTCGTCCGTAGTATCACCGCCACCACCCTCAGCCACACCTTCGTATCACATCCAAAAAACCGGGTTTGAAACCAAACCCGGCCACGCACCACCGCCACCACTCACCGCCTCCGTTTACTCCGTGAAGATGTCCGATTCTCAGGTATGCTATTGCGTAGCTGTTTTGCTATTATAGTTTTTGTATGTACCGCGTTTGAATCGTTTTTTATGCTATAAAATGTGTGTGCACACCACGTGCTCGATGAAATGTCCCAATGAAAAATAACATCATTTTTTGATAATTTGGTCCTCTAGGTTCTACGATGATAGGTTAATGTTCTAGTCGTTAATCTTATCTTATATATAATTGAATCACGGGGGCACCAACACTAGTTTACATACATTCGTAGAAATCACATAGAGTTAAATATATGTATTATTTGCGGATATAAACTTATGTATGATTTATGGATATCACAACGATAGGTTAATGTTGTATGTATAAGTATGTATGTATATGGATATAAATATATGTATGATTTGTGGTTTTGCGGCGGGGTACCTTATATGTAAAAGTATATGTTGGTTTATGGTGGTTGATAATAATAAAGTTTGTGTTATACATATGTTAGGCGAGGGAACACATATTTCATATTCGTATTGAAATACTAAGTGGTGAGCATGAGCGTTGTTGTTGTTAGAAATGAATATTCTTAATATTGTTGATAATGAAGGTATATGATTTGTAATTGTCGTTTACACTACGCATGAGTCAATCGACTAAGTTTGAAATTGATTTATTTTGATATTGATCTATTTGATTTGAATTTGGAATGATGAGTATTGATCGTCATATTATATTTTTTAGATTTGATTTCGTTTTAGGGTGAGTCTTGATTGACAACTTATTATTGCTATTGATGATTCTTAATTAATGTATGAAATTTATAACTATTTAATTTCCGCTTAGTAAATTAACTGATGTAGTTATTAAAACCATTCTTAATTAATGTATGAAACTTAGTTTTATTGACAAATTAAAATAGTAGTTAATATGTTTAAGTAACCATATGTCTAGCTTGATAATTGTTGAAATTATCAAGCAAAAACATTTAAGAAGTTGGAATGCAATTTTATACAGGTTACGGAGTACTTAATAATGGTTGAAATTCTGATGACTTGATAAGCTAATATATTAGCTGGTTTATCCGTTTTTAAGAAAGGACATTTCTAATTTTTTATAAAAATTCTTTTATCGTTTCCAATTATATATACTAGATTATAAATGTTTTAATAAGATAGTAATTTACCGTTTAGTTAATACAACATCTAATACACATAGTATATCTATATCTATACTACTTAATAATTTTGATCAAAAGTCATACGTATATACATCAAGTTATCTAAGTAAATATGTTTGATTTCACTAAAGCTGTAGTTTTATTGCGTGTTATTAAGGTATCCCTGTTATTAATAATGAAACTTGTTTGCTTGATTGATTATTTTGCAGGACATTTTTAGTGCAAAACTGACTTTGAAAAGCTAGTTGACTATTATTACCCATATCAGGTCCGCGTTGACAGAAGATCAAAAAAAAGATATTTAGAGATCATTGTTTTGGGCATTGGTTGGATGCGAAGGCTCTGGAAAATGACCCGGGTTTTGTACATCATATACTACAGTTTCGACGAACGGAGCGGCCAGGGCTAAAGCACCCTCGGGCAGAGGTGGATGAGTTGTGGTTTAGGTTAACCGATGACCATTTTATACGATTCGGTCGGAGGGAGTTTTGTTTGGTGACTGGTTTTCGGTTCGGTCCCAATGAAAGGATGGCAGATCATATTCCCATACATGTATATATACATATGTATATATATATATATATATATATACATGTAAATGTATATATACATATATATATGTATATATACATGTATATGTATATATACATGTAAATGTATATATACATATATATATATAGTTCTGTAACCAAATTAAACATCCAAACGCGATCCGGAGAACAAAGCGGGATCGCGTTTCCAAGAACAAAAATTTTGATAACGAAATACACATGAAAACGCGATCCGGAAAAATTTACTGGGATCGCGTTCCATAGACCAAAAATTCTGTAACCAAATTCAACATACTAACGCGATCCGGATCCCACACCTGGATCGCGTTCCTATGTATTTTCAGACCTGCAACTTTATTACAATTTTCTGAAATTCAAACGCACATATCTCCCAAACCGTAAAGAGTTAGAATCTGAAATTTTGCAGGCACGTTCATCCAATCATAATGCAACTTTCCATTTTTACACTTTTTATTAATCGAAGTAAGTTTGATATATGTGATCAAAATGTTATCAAGTATCTTGCTTGTTATGAATCATTGAATTATGTGTTTACATAGAAATTACATTAAAACTGGATGGTGTGAAATAGCCTAAGAAGGAAGTGTGTATGACATAATCTGACGACGTCTGGCCAACGTAGTTATATTATGCTATTCACATGGAATTGTTGAGGCTGTTCAATATCAAAAAGATTTAATGTAATTTTAGAAAGATAATATTGAATTGTATCAGATAAAGACAGAAATATGTAAGCCTATGCCTTATAAATGAAAATAGTATCAATATGAGGTGATTTCAGTATGGAATATAGAAATAGTAAACCACTAGACTATAGTCATAATGTGGTACCTATTATAAAAGAAATAAATGTTAGTCGAAATAAAACATGCGTTTGCCCCTAAACTATTATCTTATTATGAATTCTGTTATTAAAAGTAGTATGATGAATCTTAAGTGGGGAAGAATCTTATTAAGTGACATGTAATAGGTTAACAGAAATAGAATTTGATTGCGAGATAACATAATATAGAAATATTATTATGGCTTTATGATTGATCATTGCTAATTGCAGGTAGTACTGATCCTGTATTAGAGTTAATTACGAAATATGATAATATTGATAATCATACTTTGCTGACGTAGCTAGTATGATAATACGAAATATGTTGTTGTTAGTACTCATGTTAGTGTAGCTGGTGCTAACCTGGGTTGTGTCTAGTATCTATCTTAGTGTGAATTAATGCTAAATGATTATGTAATTATGGTAATATATGAGTACTAGCTTACTGGCCAGTTATGATTTGAATTAAATTCTTCATTGTTGAAATATATATTGTGGTTTTTATAACCACTAATGTGATAATTATAAAGAAATAAAATTGTTATGTATTTCACTTATATCAAATGATTACGTGTTTCAAAGTATCTATAGAACTAATAATAACAAATGACCCAGAAAAGTGGTCAGTATGAAATAGGATATATGCACAGTACATGTGCGTGGGTAAGAATAGAAGTATGCACATTCATTGAAATGTGAATGTGGAAAGAATTCAAAACATGTATCTATATTATAAGTTAATCAAAGGGGTGACGTAGGCTATATGTATTAGTTATGATGAAATAATTGATATTATTACATATTGTACTTTGTGCTAGTAAGAGAAATAGAATTAAAAGCGAAGTTAGGTGTTTAGGATTTATGGATTTAATTGAAATATACCCTAGATATGTGCAAATTAATGAAATAAAACGTATATATATAAGAGAATTATTAAGCATACATATCTTGTGTCTATTTGGATAGAAATATATGTTTACCTATCTAAGAAATATGTATAATGTATCTGTATATAATAAAAGATGATTTATGTAATATACGTATTAAGTTGTCTGGAACTAAATGAAATAGGAATAAAAGAGATTTCGTGGATATATGAGTGGTGTATAGTATCATCTATGAAATAAACGCTTCCGCACCTGTAGAGAAAGTATCACTACGAATCTAAGTAAGTGACATTCGTGAGGACACGAATGAAATAAGTGGGGGAGATTTGTAACATCCCAAAAAAAAACTAAAAGTAATATTGTGAATAAAGTAATATTAAACACCCCAATATTTGAGGTATTATTTTAGTGTATCCAGAAATATACATCTTTTGAATTAATATTAACTAAATAATAAGATATAATAGAAAACGTATGTCGGTTTTAAAGTTCCAGACAATGATAATCACGGGAATAAAATTAATACAAATATATCTGTTATTATCTATACATGTACGTATCATATGTATTATTCCAGAAAACAAATCCAGAGGCTTCACAAATGAAGAAAAATCGCTAGAACCCTAACCCTAAATCAAATTCACTTTCAAAACATGATATCAAAGCAAAGAGACTCGAATTCAACAAGGATTAAGCATCTTGAACACAAGGTAATCATGATTCTCTTCTAAATTCGAATTTAAAATTAGGGTTCATGGGAATTTCGAATTTTATGAAGTATTAATGGATTTTAATACGAAATTAAGCTTGAAATATGTTGAATTGGACTTAGTAAAGCTTATTAGTGATTGAATTAACACTAGAACGAATTAAAAATCAAGAATCTTGAATTGTGTTCTTGGGGTTTTGATGAAATAATGGATTATTGAAATATAAGGTTAGTAATCAAGTGGGTTTTGATGAATTAGTTGAATTAGTTGAATTATATGATTTGTAATCAAGAAAGTTTGATCATAGTGATATGATTTGGTGTAAATACACCTTAATTAGTGATTATACATGTTGTTGGAATATGATTAAAGGTTTTTGAAGTATAATTACAAGAATTGAAGTATTAACTTAAAGAATTATGTAATTGGATGAATTATGATTATGAGATTGATTATGATTAAATGGATAAATATGAAATAATCATCTAAGGTGGATATTTAAATAATGAAATAAAGAGAATTATGAAATAAAGAATTTTATGTAATATGATCAATCCAAGATGGGCTATGGATTGATAATGTTGATGTATTAGTTATGATGATTGCTAGTTATTAAATGTGTTATTGTATCAATAGGTTATATACTAAGAGATCAAGAATGGTGATTTAGCTATTTGGATGTAATATCATGCAATTGCTTAAAAGGCAAAGGTGAGTGAT
The DNA here is from genome assembly GCA_949592205.1 of Helichrysum umbraculigerum. Classification (NCBI taxonomy): domain Eukaryota; kingdom Viridiplantae; phylum Streptophyta; class Magnoliopsida; order Asterales; family Asteraceae; genus Helichrysum; species Helichrysum umbraculigerum. Next base: position 5,923,380 of record CATIUR010000003.1, read on the forward strand.
ACGAGGACTATTTGAATAATGATTGTATGTTCCGGATTGCTTATGAGCAAGAGGTTCATACATTCGTTTGAAATATTGTTTGTCTATTTTCTAGTTGTTCTTATTATTTGTTTCTTATAATTGTATCTTATGTGTATTCTATAGTGTATCATGTTGCGTATCTTAAGAAATATTGGTTGTTGACCATAGTTGTTGATTGTTGTTAGTAGTTGAGTTATTTGGAAATAACATAGTATTATGTAGATTATGTGAATTTGTAGGATTATGTGAATTAGGAGAATTATGTGGATTTGTAGGATTATGTGAATTAGGAGAATTATGTGAATTAAGAAGATTAGGTGAATTAATTGGAATATATGGATTTAATATTGTAGAAATTGAATATCACGAAATAAGTGCTTGGCACTACTCGGTATCTATTAAGCTTGGTACCCATATGGGATTAGTGCCATGCTTACTTGTATCTATTGGATCATGGATCCATACGAAATATTGTCGAATCTTTATTGTTGTTCAATAGTTTCTATTTCAAAGAAATAAGTAGTTATTGATAAATTGTATCTTGTTTGTGAATTATTTATTTAGTTGCTTGTATACTCACTAAGCTTTATGCTTACTCGTATCAGTTGTTTTATGTTGTAGGTATTTGATTTTGTTGAACCAATTGGATGAAAGGATTCAAGAAGGTAGTGTGGATAGAAACTTGTAATGTTATTAGACAAGTTTCTTATTCTATTGAATTATCGTTTTGTATTACCATTGTATAAATCGCCCAAACTAATATGATTTTGATATAATGTGTCATTGTTGTATTCATTTGAATATGTAAAATCAAATGTGATGGAATAATTTTTATAAGCGATATGGTTTCATAAATTGTAATATGTTTATAAAAAAAAAATATATATATTTTCTACTGAAATAGGGGCGTTTCAAGTTGGTATCAGAGCGATGGTTTAAGAGAATTAGGTAATCCACAATAGGATTGCTTAAGCTTAAACCAATATGAATTACTTGAATTGTTATCTTAATTGTGAGTAGTAATAGAATTTATTGAATTGATATGATTCCTTGTAACGAAATATTTGATGGTTAATAAGTGTAGAATTAATAATATAAGGTTTAATGAGGTCTAGAACCTTATGTAATAGGATTTGAAATTTCATGATTTGTTAAAATAGTAATTAGCCTAGTTGTTAAAAAAAAATGTATCTTTGACTTGAAAAAGTCAATCTGGAATATGAGGGTTTCAAGTTGGTTATTAGAAATATTATATAGTGATAAATGTATTAGATGTGGAAATAAGTGAGTATTGATCATAATTATAGTGAGGATTTTGATCAATGTGTCAAATATTGTATTTTGGTCTAAATAAGTGATCATGAATTAAGAATTGTAATATATTGTTGAAATGAATTAAATTCAAGAGTCAATTAGTTGAATTGGGTTAGATTTTGTGAAAGTGTCCAAATGGACCCCTAAATGGGTCAAGGAGTCAAAACATGATAGAATGGGTGTATGAGAGTGATGATTATGCCCATAAGTCACAAATGGATATAGGAATATGTTGGCAAAAGACCAGAATCTAAAACCAAGTGGTTTGGAATATGAGTTGTCCACTAAATTGGTCCAAAATGACCATAATTTGGTGAGACGTCCGTTTTCTCGTAAAATGTGAATTTTGAAAAAGTGTAAAAATGGAAAGTTGCATTATGATTGGATGAACGTGCCTGCAAAATTTCAGATTCTAACTCTTTACGGTTTGGGAGATATGTGCGTTTGAATTTCAGAAAATTGTAATAAAGTTGCAGGTCTGAAAATACATAGGAACGCGATCCAGGTGTGGGATCCGGATCGCGTTAGTATGTTGAATTTGGTTACAGAATTTTTGGTCTATGGAACGCGATCCCAGTAAATTTTTCCGGATCGCGTTTTCATGTGTATTTCGTTATCAAAATTTTTGTTCTTGGAAACGCGATCCCGCTTTGTTCTCCGGATCGCGTTTGGATGTTTAATTTGGTTACAGAACTATGGAACGCGATCCTGAACACGTTCCTGGATCGCGTTAGTAAGTGGAAAAAGTTTTTTTTTCGATGTTCGACGTAATATTTGACGTAGAAATTTCCGTTGGAAAATTTCGGTGTCCGATTAAGACGAAATTTACAAGGTCACTCGGAAACGGCCCAACGGTCAAAGCTCATCGCTTCGCCATGAGCCCTGTCAGTTTTCGACACTTCGGGGTCATTTAGGGCCCGAAAATGACATTTTATTGTTTTTCGGACCTTATTTTGAATTTTTGACTTATGTTTCGAATTAGTCTTTTGTTTCTTTAAGCCTCAGGGATCATTCTGTTGAATAAATGTATCATTAGAGCCTGTTTTTACGATGTTATGCGAATTTTGAGTATTGATTGAATTAAACGAAATATGAAAATAATTGTATAAGTATTTAAGGAATAGTTGAAAACTTTAATCAATGATTAGGAAATATGGATTGCTTCCTTAGGAAGAATATGGAATATGTGAATTGATAAATATGTATTTGTTAGTATCATTGTATATTGTGAATTTTGTATCATGATATGCTTTTATTATGAATTGTGAATTTGAGTTTTTGTGTAGAGAATCTTTGTTACGAAATATTAATTATACGAAATATGTGCTAAGCACAATGGTATCTTATGGATTGTGAGTCTATTTGGGAGTTTAATCTCTACCTAAACTCAATTGTTATTTGAGTCTGATTATATGTATAAGTGTGAAATAAACAATGTGAAATAACGATATGATTAATATATGACATCATTATGTGATTAGTTGCTATGTGATTAGAAATATATGTGTTTAATTGACTGATGAATGAATCAGAAGATGAATTCATCAGAGACAAGTTGGAAGGTGAAATAAATGATATTAACTGGAATATGTGAAATTTCTTGTTTATGTGAAATTTATTAATCGAAGTAAGTTTGATATATGTGATCAAAATGTTATCAAGTATCTTGCTTGTTATGAATCATTGAATTATGTGTTTACATAGAAATTACATTAAAACTGGATGGTGTGAAATAGCCTAAGAAGGAAGTGTGTATGACATAATCTGACGACGTCTGGCCAACGTAGTTATATTATGCTATTCACATGGAATTGTTGAGGCTGTTCAATATCAAAAAGATTTAATGTAATTTTAGAAAGATAATATTGAATTGTATCAGATAAAGACAGAAATATGTAAGCCTATGCCTTATAAATGAAAATAGTATCAATATGAGGTGATTTCAGTATGGAATATAGAAATAGTAAACCACTAGACTATAGTCATAATGTGGTACCTATTATAAAAGAAATAAATGTTAGTCGAAATAAAACATGCGTTTGCCCCTAAACTATTATCTTATTATGAATTCTGTTATTAAAAGTAGTATGATGAATCTTAAGTGGGGGAGAATCTTATTAAGTGACATGTAATAGGTTAACAGAAATAGAATTTGATTGCGAGATAACATAATATAGAAATATTATTATGGCTTTATGATTGATCATTGCTAATTGCAGGTAGTACTGATCCTGTATTAGAGTTAATTACGAAATATGATAATATTGATAATCATACTTTGCTGACGTAGCTAGTATGATAATACGAAATATGTTGTTGTTAGTACTCATGTTAGTGTAGCTGGTGCTAACCTGGGTTGTGTCTAGTATCTATCTTAGTGTGAATTAATGCTAAATGATTATGTAATTATGGTAATATATGAGTACTAGCTTACTGGCCAGTTATGATTTGAATTAAATTCTTCATTGTTGAAATATATATTGTGGTTTTTATAACCACTAATGTGATAATTATAAAGAAATAAAATTGTTATGTATTTCACTTATATCAAATGATTACGTGTTTCAAAGTATCTATAGAACTAATAATAACAAATGACCCAGAAAAGTGGTCAGTATGAAATAGGATATATGCACAGTACATGTGCGTGGGTAAGAATAGAAGTATGCACATTCATTGAAATGTGAATGTGGAAAGAATTCAAAACATGTATCTATATTATAAGTTAATCAAAGGGGTGACGTAGGCTATATGTATTAGTTATGATGAAATAATTGATATTATTACATATTGTACTTTGTGCTAGTAAGAGAAATAGAATTAAAAGCGAAGTTAGGTGTTTAGGATTTATGGATTTAATTGAAATATACCCTAGATATGTGCAAATTAATGAAATAAAACGTATATATATAAGAGAATTATTAAGCATACATATCTTGTGTCTATTTGGATAGAAATATATGTTTACCTATCTAAGAAATATGTATAATGTATCTGTATATAATAAAAGATGATTTATGTAATATACGTATTAAGTTGTCTGGAACTAAATGAAATAGGAATAAAAGAGATTTCGTGGATATATGAGTGGTGTATAGTATCATCTATGAAATAAACGCTTCCGCACCTGTAGAGAAAGTATCACTACGAATCTAAGTAAGTGACATTCGTGAGGACACGAATGAAATAAGTGGGGGAGATTTGTAACATCCCAAAAAAAAACTAAAAGTAATATTGTGAATAAAGTAATATTAAACACCCCAATATTTGAGGTATTATTTTAGTGTATCCAGAAATATACATCTTTTGAATTAATATTAACTAAATAATAAGATATAATAGAAAACGTATGTCGGTTTTAAAGTTCCAGACAATGATAATCACGGGAATAAAATTAATACAAATATATCTGTTATTATCTATACATGTACGTATCATATGTATTATTCCAGAAAACAAATCCAGAGGCTTCACAAATGAAGAAAAATCGCTAGAACCCTAACCCTAAATCAAATTCACTTTCAAAACATGATATCAAAGCAAAGAGACTCGAATTCAACAAGGATTAAGCATCTTGAACACAAGGTAATCATGATTCTCTTCTAAATTCGAATTTAAAATTAGGGTTCATGGGAATTTCGAATTTTATGAAGTATTAATGGATTTTAATACGAAATTAAGCTTGAAATATGTTGAATTGGACTTAGTAAAGCTTATTAGTGATTGAATTAACACTAGAACGAATTAAAAATCAAGAATCTTGAATTGTGTTCTTGGGGTTTTGATGAAATAATGGATTATTGAAATATAAGGTTAGTAATCAAGTGGGTTTTGATGAATTAGTTGAATTAGTTGAATTATATGATTTGTAATCAAGAAAGTTTGATCATAGTGATATGATTTGGTGTAAATACACCTTAATTAGTGATTATACATGTTGTTGGAATATGATTAAAGGTTTTTGAAGTATAATTACAAGAATTGAAGTATTAACTTAAAGAATTATGTAATTGGATGAATTATGATTATGAGATTGATTATGATTAAATGGATAAATATGAAATAATCATCTAAGGTGGATATTTAAATAATGAAATAAAGAGAATTATGAAATAAAGAATTTTATGTAATATGATCAATCCAAGATGGGCTATGGATTGATAATGTTGATGTATTAGTTATGATGATTGCTAGTTATTAAATGTGTTATTGTATCAATAGGTTATATACTAAGAGATCAAGAATGGTGATTTAGCTATTTGGATGTAATATCATGCAATTGCTTAAAAGGCAAAGGTGAGTGATACGAGGACTATTTGAATAATGATTGTATGTTCCGGATTGCTTATGAGCAAGAGGTTCATACATTCGTTTGAAATATTGTTTGTCTATTTTCTAGTTGTTCTTATTATTTGTTTCTTATAATTGTATCTTATGTGTATTCTATAGTGTATCATGTTGCGTATCTTAAGAAATATTGGTTGTTGACCATAGTTGTTGATTGTTGTTAGTAGTTGAGTTATTTGGAAATAACATAGTATTATGTAGATTATGTGAATTTGTAGGATTATGTGAATTAGGAGAATTATGTGGATTTGTAGGATTATGTGAATTAGGAGATTTATGTGAATTAAGAAGATTAGGTGAATTAATTGGAATATATGGATTTAATATTGTAGAAATTGAATATCACGAAATAAGTGCTTGGCACTACTCGGTATCTATTAAGCTTGGTACCCATATGGGATTAGTGCCATGCTTACTTGTATCTATTGGATCATGGATCCATACGAAATATTGTCGAATCTTTATTGTTGTTCAATAGTTTCTATTTCAAAGAAATAAGTAGTTATTGATAAATTGTATCTTGTTTGTGAATTATTTATTTAGTTGCTTGTATACTCACTAAGCTTTATGCTTACTCGTATCAGTTGTTTTATGTTGTAGGTATTTGATTTTGTTGAACCAATTGGATGAAAGGATTCAAGAAGGTAGTGTGGATAGAAACTTGTAATGTTATTAGACAAGTTTCTTATTCTATTGAATTATCGTTTTGTATTACCATTGTATAAATCGCCCAAACTAATATGATTTTGATATAATGTGTCATTGTTGTATTCATTTGAATATGTAAAGTCAAATGTGATGGAATAATTTTTATAAGCGATATGGTTTCATAAATTGTAATATGTTTATAAAAAAAATATATATATATTTTCTACTGAAATAGGGGCGTTTCATTAAGTATGACATTGAATATGCTAGGTGGGAGAGAGACACTTTCAAAGATAAAGTCGAGTTGTTATCTAAGAAACTTACTGAGGTCACATGTGAAAGAGATAGTATAAGGCTTGATGTAAGTAAATTAGAACATGCTTCAAAGAGTGTGAATAAACTTATTAATTCACAGATTCATGATAAACTTAAGACTGGATTAGGATACAATAATGTACCTCCACCTTATAATCACACCTACTTTCCTCCCAAAAGTGAAATTGATATCAATTCGCTTAAAAGAGGAATGGAAGATGAGGTTAAAAAGGCTGATCCAATTAAAAGTTTATCTGATGATGATCTGTTTGTAGAAGGTGAAGTTAGTGACTGGACTGAAGAAGATGATCAGAGTGATAGGACATCTGATAGTGAGAAGAGTGTGAAATCTGAATCATCTAAGTCTGAGTCAACATGTGAGGATGTGAAGAGAGTAATTACTAATCTAGTTGTTAATCTTAAAACTGATAAACTAGAAGAGGGTAAGAAAATGTTTAAGGAAAAGGTTAAACTGGACTTAGAGAAGGTGAGCTTGAATACTAACAAATCTAAACATGGGTTAGGATATGTTAGTAATACAGTTAACTCAGTTACTAAACCTGTTGTTGAATCTGTTGTGAATAACTGTGTGAATTGTAAATGTAAAGCAAGTGCTTCTTCTTCACAGAGTTTTCAAAATCAAAAACCCAGAGGTAATCAAAGAAATTGGAATCAAATGATTTCACAAAAACTGGGTAATAATGTTACTGTGATTAAAGAAATGTCTTGCTTTATATGTGGAAAAACGGGTCATCTTAAATATGACTGTTATCATAATCCTGAGAATGTTCAAAGGATTAGAAAACAGTCATGGATGAAAGCAAATATGATTAACAAACAAAATTTTCAATCAAAAGTTGATCATACTGCCAGAGTTCAGAAGATAAACTCAAAGGCTACCATGTTAAACACTGTTACAGGTAAATCTACTGCAGCAGTAATAACAAAATTAGCCAAAAGCTCAAAGACTAAAACAGTGGTAACTGAATTCAAAAACAGTGTTAACAAAATTAACACTGAATCTTCAATTGGTAAAACAGTTAAAACTGTTAAGCCAAAGAACACTGTTAAGTCTAAAATTAGTTGGATTTGGACACCTATTAAGTCTGATAAATTAACAGATCCAACTACCAACAGTGCTTCACAATCAATAATCTTTAAGAAAGTTGATTATGTGAATGCACATGGGAAACCCAAAGCCAAATTTGTTTGGGTTCCCAAGAGAAATTAATTCTCTTTTTGACTGTTTGTGCATGGCAAGCCTAAGAGCTTATGGCATATTGATAGTGGATGCTCACGGCACATGACTGGAGACAAAGAAAAGCTGCAGGATTTTAAATCTTTTGATGGAGGATATGTAGCTTTTGGAAGCAATCCAAAAGGAGGAAGGATCACAGGGAAAGGAACAGTTCAGAGTGAAAAGCTAAGTTTTGATAATGTTTATTTTGTGGAACAACTGAGGTATAATTTACTAAGTGTGAGTCAAATCACAGATAAAAAGAACCCAGTTCTTTTTACTGACACTGAATGCCTTATCTTGTCCAAAGAATTCAAAATACTAGAAAACATGATTTTGATGAGAATTCCAAGACAAGATAATGTATATAAGTGTGACTTAGTAAATATGACACCTCAACCTGATTTAAACTGTCTTATTTCTAAAGCAAGTGTGAATGAATCTGAACTGTGGCATAGGAGGATGTGTCACATGAATTTCAAAACCATTAATAAACTTGTCAAAAACAAGCTTGTTAGAGGTTTGCCTGAAAATGTCTATTCATGTGATGATCATTGTGTTTCTTGTCAAAAGGGAAAGCAACACAAATCCTCATTTAAGTCCAAATCTGTGAACACAAATAGCACACCCTTACACTTATTGCATATGGACTTATTTGGACCAACCAGTATAAGTAGTATGGGGAAAAAGTCTTACTGTCTTGTGATTATTGATGATTATACTAGATTTACATGGGTTTTCTTTCTTAGGACAAAGGATGAGACAGGTGAAATACTTAGATCATTTATAACTAAGATGGAGAATCAATTGGATAAAAGAGTAAAGATCATCAGAAGTGATAATGGAACAGAATTTAAAAATCATGAGATGGATAAATTCTGTGAAGTTAAAGGTATTAAGAGAGAATTTAGTGCACCTAGAACTCCTCAACAAAATGGAGTAGCTGAAAGGAGGAATAGGACACTGATTGAGGCTGCTAGAACCATGCTATCTGATGCAAAGCTACCTATGTCTTTTTGGGCAGAGGCAGTTAGCACAGCTTGTTATGTTCAGAATAGAGTATTAGTTGTTAAGCCTCATAACAAGACACCATATGAACTGTTGTTTAAGAGAAAGCCTTTGGTTAGTTTCTTAAAATCTTTTGGGTGTCCTTGTACAATCTTAAATACCAAAGATCACTTAGGTAAGTTTCAGAGTAAGGCTGATGAGGGGATATTTGTTGGTTATTCTATTCAAAGTAAATCTTATAGGGTATTCAATCAAAGGTCCAGAATCATAGAAGAAACAGTGCACATTACTTTTAATGAAAACACTGTTAATCCTGAGGGAAAAGGTCCTGAATCACTGTTTGATATTGATGCACTTAATACTGCTTTTAGATATACAAATGTGGATACTAGTGTAGGTACAAGTGCAGGTACAAATGCAGGAACAGGTGATGAAGAAGGTAGAGCAAAATCAGGAATATCAGTTGGAAAGAAGAATGATTCATTGGAATATATATTATTTCCAATTTGGTCTCCTGATCCCCCAGAAGTGTTTGATACTGATCAACCAACGACATCACAGGATGTGGAAACAGGAAAATCAGATGAAACATCATTTTCTCATGTTAATGATTCTGATAGACCTGTTATTGAAGACAGTACAGAAGACAGTGATATGAGTCCAGTACAGAAGTCTACAAAGGCAGGTGTGAATGTTGATCAGACACCTACAAAGCATCTTGACACAGAGCAGGAACAATTGAATTATCTACATTTGATGAGTTCTACTCCTTTGTCAAAGAGAATTGCAAGAGAAGTGTCAAGTAGTGAGTCTGGGCAAGAAGGAAATTTTACCAACTTAGAGGAGAGTATTCAAGAAACAGCAGCATCTAAATACATTTCTCATAAAGATCATCCACTTGAGAATGTAATAGGAGATATTGAATCAGCTGTTAAAACAAGAAATCAAAGTCAGGTGTTTGAAGCTTCAGCAAATGAGGTAGAAGTAAATCTTGATACAGAAGCTGTTAATACTTCTTTGTTTGCCTGTTTTCTGTCTCAAACAGAACCAAAGAAGGTTACTGAAGCTTTGAGAGATCCTAGTTGGATTGAAGCTATGCAAGAGGAGTTGCTTCAGTTTAAGATTCAAGAAGTTTGGACATTGGTTGATTTGCCTAAAGAGAAGAGGGCAATTGGTACTAAATGGATTTTCAAGAACAAGAAGGATGAAAGAGGTATAGTGATCAAAAACAAGGCTAGATTGGTTGCACAGGGGTATTCACAAGAAGAGGGGATTGATTATGATGAGGTTTTTGCACCTGTTGCAAGGATAGAGGCAATTAGATTGTTTTTGGCTTATGCTTCATTCAAGGGATTCATTGTGTATCAGATGGATGTTAAGAGTGCTTTTCTGTATGGCACTATACAGGAAGAGGTCTATGTATGTCAACCACCAGGGTTTGAAGATTCTAAATTTCCTGATAAAGTTTTCAAACTGGATAAAGCTCTTTATGGCTTACATCAAGCACCTAGAGCCTGGTATGATACTTTTTCAGATTATCTGTTGCAGAATGGATTCAAAAGAGGTGCAATAGATAAAACTTTGTTTACTAAAAGAATTAAGAATGATATACTACTGGTTCAAGTTTATGTAGATGATATCATTTTTGGTTCAACAAAGGATAGTCTTTGCAAGGAGTTTGAATCATTGATGCATGAAAAGTTCAAGATGAGCTCCATGGGGGAATTAACATTTTTCTTGGGGCTGCAAGTAAAGCAACAGAAAGAAGGAATCTTTATTCATCAAAGTAAATATGTGAATGATATACTGGATCGGTTTGGGTACAAAGATGTTAAAGTTGCAAGCACACCAGTTGAGACAAACAAGAAATTACATGCAGATCTTGAGGGGGAGAGTGTGGATGAACATCTTTACAGATCAATGATTGGGTCTCTTATGTATCTCACTTCATCAAGGCCTGACATCATGTTTGCAGTGTGTTTATGTGCAAGATTTCAAGCTAATCCAAAGCTATCACATCTTCTAGCAGTCAAAAGAATATTTAGATATTTGAAGGGTCAATCAAAATTGGGCCTTTGGTATCCAAAGTTTAATTCTTTTGATCTGATAGCTTACACAGATAGTGATTATGGAGGAGCTAATCTGGACAGGAAATCTACATCAGGAGGTTGTCAATTTTTGGGAGAAAGATTGGTTTCATGGCAATGCAAGAAACAAACCACTGTATCTACATCTACAGCAGAGGCAGAATATGTAGCAGCTGCAAGTTGCTGTGCTCAAGTGCTATGGATTCAGAATCAGATGCTAGATTATGGTTTTACCTTTCTTAATACTCCTATTTTTATTGATAATAGCTCTGCAATCAGTATTATTAATAACCCAGTTAAACATTCTAAAACAAAGCACATTGAAATCAGATATCATTTCATTAGAGATTGTAATGAGAAAAGACTTATTCAAATTTTGAAAGTTCATACTGATAATCAGTTTGCTGATCTGTTTACAAAAGCTTTTGATGTAGGCAGATTCACATTCTTGGTTACTAGTATTGGAATGATCAATTTGTCATAAGTTATTTCTCTTGTTACTGCTTTCTGTGAATAATATCTACTGTGATTTCAATTTGGGTTAATACTGATTTGTTAATTAACACTGACTGTGTGTAATGTGTATCGTTATCACTGTTTCTTAATTTTATTTAAACAGTGGTAATAATCACTTCACCACTGTTGGTGTATCGTTAACACTGTATACTTGTATTATTGTTTGGAATTACCACTGCAGGTTATATTGCTATGTCTTGGAGTCTAACTTATGCAGGTGTTTATGAAGTTTTTACTGCTTGTGGAGTTAGCTTTCGGTAAAAAAAAAAAAAAAAAAAAAAAAAAAAAAATTCAACCACTGCTTTGTTTATATGTTTTTGCTAGAACTGAAGTACTACTTGTATTAAGTTAGCACTGCCTTGGTCGGTTGGTACTGCTTGTACAAGTTAGCACTGCTAGCTTTATTATGTAAATGATGCATTTGAGAAACCAAGTGTTGATTACCACTGATGGTTATTTTCACAATTATCACTGAACGTGTTATATTTCTTAATTAACACTGTTTTAGTTATAATTGGGGATTTGGTCAATTTAGGGTTTACAACTGATTTAATTTCAGTACTTAACTCTCAACACTTAGGGTTTCTCATTACGCTTTCAAAATTACACATACAAACAACTGCGCTTAGTCTCATCGATTTTCGATTCTGTAAAATCATCTTCGATTCTTCTCGATTACTTGATTTCTTATCATGGCATCGACTTCGTCTACTGTTCAACTACCGATTGGAAAAGATCACAATATGATTGCATTCTTAATGAAACCTGCAGAGGCAAACGAGTATGTGGAAATCATTGATTTCCTTCGTGCTTCACATATTCGTCATGCTCTCACTGTAGCACCCAGAATATCTCACGATCATATCAACAATTTCTGGGTGAATGCATCAATAGAAGAGGAACAGGGGATTAAAAGAATCGTTTCAGAAGTTATGGATACACGTGTTGTAATCACAGAAGCTACTGTTAGAGCTTCCTTACAACTAGATGATGAGGCAGGTATATCATCTTTAGAGGATACTGTTATGTATGATACTTTACGATTAATGGGTTATGAGGGCTCTTTTGAAATTTTTACTTTTCAGAAAACCTTATTTTCTCATCAGTGGAGGTTTTTAATACATACAATTTTACACTGCTTATCATCTAAGAGATCATCTTTTGAGCAGTTTGGAAGCAACATTGCTTATGCAATTGCTTGTCTTGCAACTGGTCAAAGGTTTAATTTTTCAAATCTGATTTTTTCTGGTATGCTTAGAAACATTGAGCAGCCAAAGATTAAATTTTTGATGTATCCACGTTTTGTGCAGTTGTTCTTAAATGAACAAATTCCTAATATAACTGCACTTGACAAGATTATTGGTATTGTCTCTTTTAAACCAAAAGTTTTTGTAAATATGAAGAGAGATACTAAATTTTCTGGGAAGGTTACAGCATTATTTTCTACAATGCTTCCTGCACCTTCCACCACAGCATCAGTACTACCAACTGAAGCTGAACCAACCACTGAGAGAATGGTTTCACCCACCACTTCTCAACCCACAGTAGTTGGGGGTACTAAAAGAAAACAAGGGACCACAACAGCTAAACCTTCTAAAGCCAAAAAGGCTAAAAAACAGGCATCTGAGGCTGCTGCTGCTCAGGTGTCTCAGACAAATGATTCATCACAGCAGATGATCAATGAGGAGGAGGATGATCATTCTGAGAGGGCTGCTTCTACTGCTTCTAGCCCACTGGCAGAGCAGGACAGAAGTAACATTAATAAGACCCAATCAGAGGCAACACATGGACATGATTCTACACCTGTAGATGATCCTAGTGGTCCCAGTACCAAGAACCAAGGGGACTTTGATGATCATGCTAGGCATGAGTCAGAGTTTGATGATGTCAATGATTCACCAAAGGAGTCACATCCTGAAGGTGTTGAGGCTAGAACTAACTTGGAATTGACGAAAATGGTTGATTATGTATGGGCTGAGTTTGTACAGGAGAGGAAGAAGAATAAGGCTAAGGATGAAGTTATTAATCAGTTGCAGAGGAGAGTGCAGCAGTTAGAAAGGATTGTAATTAAATGTTTGAAGAAAGGGAGGAAATATGTGGTTCATGATACTTCAGAACCTGAGGAGACTTATAACTTTCAACAAAATGCTTTCAAAAAGGGGGAGAAGGTCTGGACAAATTTAGGTGATAAGAGGAATAAGAATGATAAGGTTGTGTCTGATGATGAAAAAGTTGATGAAGAGATAGAAATGGAACAACCAGTGGATGATGATTTTGTGCATACACCTCCAACATCATCTACAGAGCCAGAGCCAGAGATAAATGAATCAGTATATGAGACAGTGGAAACAGAAATGAAGGAATCAGTGGCAGATGAAGATAAGTCTGATCATACTGAGGTTATTGGGTCAGTGGAGCAAGCTGAAGAGGTGAATTTGGATGATAAGACTGAGGAGTTAAAGATTGATGAGGATGATGGAGAAGAGGTGAGTAAACCTGAGATAGCAGTTGAAAAAGAAGAAGTAAAGACTGATGTTAAAACTGATGCTCAACAAGTTGAAAAGACTAGAAAGAAGAGCATTCCAGTTAAAACTGCTAAAATGACTGGTACAGGAAAGAAGGTTGAAACTCCAAAGAAGAAATCTTCACAACAACCATCTTTGCCTGGATTTCAAATTAGAGAACCAGCTGCTGCTCCTGTTCAACAGAAAGAATTGCCAAAGATTGATCCAAAAGATAAAGGCAAGGGAAAACTGGTAGAAGAACCAAAGAAGAAAAAGCAAAAACCAGTGCCACCAGAAGTAACTGCACATGATACTGAATATGCTCAAAGGTTACAGGCTGAGATAAATGCAGAGGGATTGATTGATGTTGAGATTGAGGAAGGAAAGTTTGTGAAAATGACAAAAGAGCAAGTGGCAGAGTGGGATGAATATTTATTGAAAGAACAGAGACAGGATGATATTGAATATCTTGTAGAGCAGCTTAAGAAAAAGAAAGCAGAGGAAGCAAGAAAGAAAAAAACTGCAAAACCACCAACAAAAGCTCAAATGAAGAAGAACTTAATTGCAAAGTTGAAAGGTGGATATATTCCTTTGAATGCTTTGAAACAGATGAGTTTAGAGAGATTGCAGGAGTTATGGGATAAAGATGAGTTGAATCCTGATGTGATTGAAAAGAAACAAACAGAAAAGAAAGAAGCTGAGAAGAAAAAGCAGGAAGTTGAAAAGGAAAAGAAACAGGCTGAAAAGGAAAGAAAATTGAAAGAAAAGGAAGAAAAAGAAAAAAGAGAAAAGATAGAAGCTAAAAAGAGGAGGAAAGATGAACTTGAGAAAAAGAAGAGAGAGTTAGATGAAATTTCTGATAGAGAAAGGGATATTGATGAATTGAAGGAGTTTATTCTGTTACAGACTATAGAATCTGAGGTAATTAATGTTGAATTACCTGGTATCATTGATTGGTCTATAGAGCAATTTGTCAATCCTGTTAAGATTCACAAGATTAAAGTTGAAAGAGCAGATGGAAATGTATCTTGGTGGAGATCTTTTAGGGATTTGATAAAGAGAATTAGTAGGACTGATTTGGTGAGAATGTATGAGATTGGGATGGAAAAGAATTTAGATTTGAAAAGATTTGATAATCTGGTTGAAAAAGTTACATGGCATTGGATTAAAGCTATGTTTGAGCCAGAAGAGTTTCCATTTCAGTTTGCTACTTTTAGCAAGGTCAGAAATTGGATTTATCATGCCAAACCTGGAGTACATCAGATTGTTATGGAGGATGCAGTGTTTATGTGGTTATTGACAGATAGATTTTATGATATAAATCTGAGATTTTTGATGGGCTTGAGAAATGCAAGACTACAAGCTGCAGTTTTAGATGATGTAGCTCTGGAATTGGTATATATGGTGATGAATCAGATTCATAAGAAGGAGGAGATTGATAGGAAGAAGAGAAGAAATGCCTAACAGTTTTGAAAGAATTTTGTGAAGCTTATAATGGATGATTAGAAGAAACTTAATGCTGTGAAGGACAGATTAAGTTTAGGGGGAGATTGTTGGGTCAAAACTGTTTCAGGTCTGAGTTGAAGTTCTGATGAGAAGACAGAGTGCAAGTGATTAAAACTGTTTGCTTTGAAGGTTAAAACTGTTTTTATGAAGTTACAACTGATAGAAGAAAACTGATGAGAAGACAAGTGTTACAACTGTTTGAAGATAGATTACAACTGATAGTTATGTGTCTGTAAGTAGTTAAAACTGCTTATGTATTAGTAACTGTTAGTTATATATGAAACAGTTAACACTGATTATGTATTTGTACTTGGTCGCATATTACAATTGAAGCAGTTACCACTGAATGTGTAACAGTTACAACTGTTTACATCAGAATGGTAGTTAAAACTGTTTATGATTTTGTGATAAGTATGAGTCGATTATGGAAGTTATTTTATTACATATTTGTAGGAGATTGTATAGGACTCTATATGTTATAAATAGAGATCCTTTAGACCTAGATAGGTTAATGATTTTTGCGCAGCTTCAAGGTTTTCTGTAACCCTAATACATCAAGTGTATTCGTCTTATATCATTAATAAGATTGAAGCTTTTGGTATATTGTGTGTTCATTAAATTAATTAATATTCGTTGATCTTCTTAATATTATTGAGTGTGATTTCGCAACTTCTCGATAATATATTCAAAGCTTATTACGGAAGATTGTTTATTAATTTAAACAGGGACTAACACTGCTTTTTTCTGCGAGCAAGTTCTCGGTTGCACATGAGTTGCGCCGAAGTATGCGAGATCGTCGACGTGCTCCGGCTAGACTATCGCCGTATGTTACACCGACACATCTTAAACGACTTTTGCAGAAACCTTTGAAGGTGCATGTGGAGGAGAATGAGGAACCACCACCAGTTAATTTAGGGGTCGATGATGAGAGAGTGCTTACCGAGCCGGTTGAGCGGGAGCTTGATAGACAGGTTACCGACCCGGTTGAGCCGGCTAAGTCGGTTGTTGATCGAGTGGTTACAGAGCGTGGAAAGAAGTTGAAGCGTCCGGCAAGGAAAGGTCGGCCAAGAAGGAGTTACCCGAGGACACCTTATTGGGCATGGTTGACAGTTTGGTGAACGAGAATGGTTTTCTCACTCCTCCACCCCCTGTGATACGTCAGACTAGAGAGATTGATGAACCATCCACAGTTGAGGAGTTGTGTACGAGTGAAGGCTCGGTGCGTTGTATGTTTATTCGACCGGACATGACCTATGTTGATATCACAAAGGATTTTTGGGGCCGGTTGTACGGAAATGTCGATAGTGGTTACTTAGATAACTTTGTAAGTTTACGAGTTCATTTTTTTAAACAAACTATGGCATATTACAAATGTGATACTAACCTTGTTTTATCAATTTTTTAGCATATTGACGGTTGGAGCTATCTACTGATGTGGTGGAAATATCGAAACTGGACTCGACCATCTCAGCTTGACAAGAGATTGAAATGGACAATTATACCCATCGGTTTTATTGATATGATAGGAGCTTTCAAGAACTACAAGGAAGACCAAAAGAAAAAGGTGCTGAAGAAGAAGGGAGATCATTTGGTTGCCGAGCCGGGTAAGTATATATGTATGCTAATATGTATTTATATATATATATATATATATATATCCGATACATATATTAATTTTTATATAGAGATGGTAATATAAATATCCCGATTATATTATAGTGGTGATATTTAGACGAAAATTGATGAAACTTTGATGATGCGAAAAGCTGAAATATTAGCTGGCTTTCAGTTTTACGAAAAGGACATTTCCAATTTTTTTTTTATGTATATTAGCTGGCTTTCAGATTTTAGCTTAATTATTAGTTGTGTCTATCTATCAATGCAGGTGACAAAAATGACAAAGATGCCAATAACAAAAAGGACCTGAAGAAGAAGGGGGATGATGTGATTGTCGAGCCTGAGCCTGGTAAGTATGTATGTATGTATGTATGTATGTATGTATGTATGTATGTATGTATGTATGTATGTATGTATGTATGTATGTATGTATGTATGTACATATATATATATATATATATATATATATATATATATATATATACGTACGATGAAACGACAATTCGAATTGTTTTAAAAAATACTTTTTTGGTTTTTTGCAACTAGTATTTAATATAGTTTTTGTCTATTAATGAAGGTGTCAAAACTGAGAAATCATCCGGACCAGACTACAACTTGTTGATGGGATATGCTAACGGCAAACGTTCCCCATACTCTCCATGGTGGACCTGCGAAAAAGTAAGTAAAGACAGGACTAACAAACAATATAAGTTGATACATATTCACATTTCCCTAATAAAATCCTTATATGTAGGTACTTATGCCGGTCAACATCGAGGGTAGGGATCATTGGGTTCTAACTGTATTGGATCTGCATACTTGGGATGTCTGGGCATATGATAGCTGTACAAAACTGAAATGCAACAAGGAACTACTACAAATTGTTGAAGCCTTAGGTCAAAATGTAGTTAGATATTTAGACGCCATTGGCTATTGGAGGCATGTTGATGAAGAAAAGCATTTTACGGGTGATACCACTGAGATTTTTACTCACATGATGGAGGATGTGCCTCAACAGGCTGGGTATCTAGGCGATTGTGGGGTATGGGTGTGCAGAAATATGGAGATGGTTGCATATCTGGAAGACTACAGGGTGAGTGGGGAGACTGATTTGATTGCTGCGGATTATAGGCGGCGGATGATTGATACTTTCTTTAGTGCGCGTTTTGATTGGGAACCGGCGGATGATTGATAGACTTACGTGTAATGAAATATTTTAACAATTATGTAGTAGTTAACAATTATGTACTAGTTAAGAATAATGTAGTAGCTAACAATTATGTAGTACTTAACATGTGCCCTCGCAAATCGCAAATGAATTTTGTGATTTGCGATTTGCGAGTGACCTTACCTTATCCACCTATGAGATTTTCTGACATTACATCCATTGTTGATAAGATTTTCGATGAGATTTTCTGACATTACCTTATCCACCTATGTAGATTTTCCGGATAACCTTATCTTGATTTCGCTTTAAATAGACATCTAAACATCAGTCTGCATTCATCATCAAATTATTATCTATTTCAATTATTTAATCAGTTGGTAACAGAATGCAACTGATTGACCTTAATGTGTTTTTTGGGGGGGAACTACGTGATGACAATAAGTCGTATGAAAATGGGGTGAAAAAAACATTCGTCGATTTCGATGTTAATGAGTTTGGTCTCAGTAAGTTGTTTTCCTACCTTAAGGAAAATATAAATTTCGCGTTTAGTGATGTATACTACTGTGAAGCCGGCAATCTTCAAAATGCTGGTGCTCGTATGCTTCTGTCGGATGAAAACTGGAATACAGTAGTAAAACATGCAAAAGAATGTTGTCAAGGTATTGACCTATATCTTGTACACATGGATGAAGAACCCGAATTGAATTTCAGTGAGTATGAGAGTGATGACAGCAACGCACATTACTACCGATGAACGTTCCGAGTAGGGAATCAAACGGCAAACAAATTACTCTGGGATGTCATGCAAATCGAAATTATCTTTCATATGTTGTTATGTAGGATTTAAAGTCTAGTATGTATGTTTTTAATTTCAGTGCTTATGTTATCTTTTAAATTCTAGTGTGCACATCACAATTATGTACTAGTTAACAATGTTATTTATGTTTTTATTATGTGTAATGGCTTTTGATAAACTTTATATCGTTATCCAAAAATATATAATGTTTTCTAAAATTGTGCGTTTGGGTATCAAATAATATGGTTGGTAAAACGTGAATTTTACAAATTGAAACGATGCGGGAGAATAATATTTACAAATTGCTGCGGATTATATTGGACACGTTTACGATTTGCGACTGACCTTATCCTTTGTTGATAAGATTTTTGGTGAGATTTTCTGACATAACATTATCTACAACTTACCTTATCCGTTGTGGGTAAGTTTTTTTTGGATATTACCTGACTTTTTAGGGATTTTGTAGATTTTTTCGGATAACATTATCTCGATTGAAATGTACTTATAACATGACCTCAACCATTTGTAAACACATTCACAACCAAATGTAAACACATTTTCCATTTGACAAAATTTCTTCTTCAGTTCCATTAGATAAAATTTTCAGGTACGAGTTCTGATTATTTTAGTTTTATTTACTTTCATTATGGAAAAGTTCAAAGTTTTTATATGTTATGGTGGTCGTTTTGAATATATTGATAACTTGCCGATGTATTTGCCAATAGAGTGTAGTAGAGTGCCATTAAAACTTCCAGTGGCACCGGAAAAACCCATGACATGCAAAGTATTGTTGAAAAACGTTTTAAAAAAACTTGGTCTGCCACTTGATACACCAGTTTGTATGAAATATAAAGTAGATCGGTATGTTATTGATATAAACGATGATGCTGATGATTTTGGAGATTTTTTGTGCCATGCAATTAACAATGCTCCGATAAAAATTTACATTGTCGATAATGTAAGGAATGTTTCGGGAATGGGTAGCAATCAACCTGGCAGTAGTAGTTATGGCATTCAACAACAATTTCACCAACAATTTCAACAACTACACACTAATGAATACAACCAACAACACCAATATCAGTCATTTCAACAACCCTTTCAACAATTTCCATTTCCTTTTCAACCACAATATCAATTTCATTATCATGCTGCTCCACAAAACATGCCGATGCATAACTATCATGCACAACACACACAAGACACATCTTTTAAGGTAGATGAAGAAACCCAAGATGATTCTAAATATCAGGAGAATGTTCACTATGATCACACTAATTCAGAATACTCTGTGGAGGAGCCGGAGGAGCCGGATCCACATCCTGATGATTTTGATCATTATGATGAAGAAAATGTCAATCCACCTAAGGATCATGACCATCTGTTTTGTAATCACATTGTTACTGATGATGAGGATGATGAGGAGGATGAGCTTGATCCAAGAGATACATACGACAAACCAATACCACAAAGAGCAGCATAAAAAGACATATTAAGGAATATGCAATCGCCTTTAGGAAACGAAGAAGAAGAAGTTCAACAACGACCGGTGACCATGTACGAGACATCTAGTCGAGTTCGAGAGGGCCAAACATTTGAAACCAAAGAAGAATTTCTTCTCCAGTTGCATACAAAGTGTCTCGAAGAAGGTTTTCAAATTAAACTGAAGAATTCGGACAAGAAAAGGTACTCAGCAAAATGTATCTTGCCTAATTGTGATTGGAAGATTAGTGCAGCGTGTATCAGAGATAGTCACAACTTCCAAGTTAGGAAGTTACGTGATGTTCACACTTGTTCGCGTACTCAAAACATGCCTAACAGCCGTTCTGCGAGCAAGAAAGTGCTTGGTAACATCTTAAAAGAGGCGACGAGTTTGGAAGGACGTGTATACCGAGGCAAAGAGATCAAACTTGATATGACTGAACGCTTTAAAATAAGCCTTACATACAACCAAGCATGGAGAGCAAAATGCTACGCTATACAGTTGTTGAGAGGTACTCCAGCTGAATCGTTTACGAAACTTCCCATTTATCTCCACAACCTAAAGTTATATAACCCGGGGAGCATTACGAATCTCCGTACAGACAAGGAGAATAAATTTGTAATGTGTTACATGTCCATAGGTGCAGCTGTAAGTAATGAATGTTGGTTTACATCTTATGTTCGCATACGTACATTCATATATAATTTATTTGTTATTTAATCTGAACTTGCAGGTACGTTCTTTTGTCAACCATACACACCCAATTATCATCGTCGATGGTGCCCATTCGAAGGGGGGTTACTTGGGCACTAACTTGATTGCCGTGGCGATGGACGGTAATAATGGCATCTTGCCACTAGCCTATGGAATTGGGGCGGGAGAGACGTCCGACGTTTGGACGTGGTTCTTAGGAAACTTACGAGACGCCATTGAATCTGCAGGTGAGATTAGCAACCTGACATTCATCTCTGACAGGGCTCCAGCAATTACATCCGGCATCTCTGCTGTGTTTCCAGAGGCATTTCATGCCTTGTGTTGTCGTCATCTGTTGATGAACTTGAAAAGAAAATCTTCAAAAGTCAAGCACTTCGAATGGCATTATTGGAAAATGTGTAAGGCGTACCGTAAGTCAGATTTCGATCGACATTATGATGCCATTTCTAGACATTTACCGGCGTCAACTAAGGTTCTTACGGACGTGGGAAAAGAAATATGGTCACGGCATCATTCAACAAGGACACGATATGCTTACCTCACAACTAACAGTGCGGAGTCCATTAACGCCATGAGCAAGCATGCAAGGAAACTGCCGGTCACAATGCTATTGGAGTTTTTCCGATCTTCAGTACAACAATGGTATTTCAAACATCGGAATACTGCCGCCGCTGTTACAACACCTGTCACACCATATGCGGAGCACAAAATAGGTCAAAGGGTTAACAAATCGCTGCGCTGGAGGGTTAACCCATCGACAAATATGATATGTGAGGTGGTGGACGGGAAAAAGAATGGGACAGTCAACTTGGAAGCGAGAACATGCACTTGCATGCAATGGCAATTGTCAGGTTTACCTTGCGGACACGTATCGGCAGTGACCCGTCACTTTCATATAGACAACGTGTCCGCCTTTGCAGAGAGGTATTTCACCACGGAAACATATCGAGCGGCCTATAGTGAGGCTATAAATCCACTACCTCATCCTTCAGAGTGGGCCGATCCCGGTAATCTGCAGATTTGCTTGCTGCCGATACTTTTGAAAAGGCAATCTGGTCACCCACCTGGGCGTGCACGCATTCCTTCTAAAGGAGAGGAGAAAGGAAAATACACAAAGCAATGTAGTCGTTGCAAGGAACATGGTCATAGTCGAGTTAATTGTATGGCTCCATACGATAGAACAGACGAGCCAAGCCGATAAAGAACCACAACAAGATCCAAGTCAAGGTCAAAATCAAGATCCAAATCAAGATCGAAAAAAGTGAGTTCTCAAAAATATTCATATAAAAAATAACATATTACATTGTATCATTAATGTCATCCTCAAATATTTACTTGCAGAAAACGTCCACAAAATCAACGAACAACCATATCGAGGACGAAGCTGCAACCACGTCTCAACCGACTCAGAGCTATCCAAATGTTCATTTGAGTGACCCTTAAATTATTTATAATAGAAAACCTATGCTATGTACTAGTTAACAATGTTATTTATGTTTTTATTATCGTGGTTAATTTGAGTGAATGAAATTGCTTGTTGTTCATTTTTACATGTTTTAACAATACTAAAACATCTTTATTACATAATGTTTAACGTTACATAACAATTAAATGGACACTAAATAAACAGCTTATATAAGGATTAACATAATTTGGCAAACATCCAATTGATTGAAACATAGATACGAATTACAAGATTTGACTAACTACTCACTAATTGAATAACCGTCCTGCACTTGAAGAACCAGTATTAATTTTAGAAATTCGTACTGGCATTGTTTGATCAGAATTTGAGAAATGTGTCAGATCGTTACGTGTAACATACACCTCAATTTCTTTATGTATTTTTGCGTAGTCAGTAATCTGCTTCAGTTGGTCGACATCATCAGTTATCAATTGTAAACCAGTATCTAGATCTTTATCAGGCTCTTTAAAGTAACAGAACCATTTCTCTGGAGCCCAATAACCTAGCTCTTCCAAAGTGTAATCCAGAAATTTCGTGGAAAATTCATCGACATCTACGCAGTCAATATAGGTCAACAAACCTTGCGTGTACATTCTTTTTGAGCCCTGAAAGTGTCCACCGTGATGAAAAGAGATTGAAAACAATTTGGGAACTTCTGCGTATAATTCTTCAGTAAATGATTCTTCATTTATAGATCGGAATTGCCAAAAATGACCTGATTGAACCATTTTAAAAATTTTATTTCGTATTTTCTAAGAATTCGTGAAAAACTTGACAATGTGTTACTGCTTACAGTCGTAGTATTTATAAATGGCAAAAGATCACGGAAAATCTTATCCAGAAAAATCTTATCCAAAAACCTTAAATCCCGCAAATCACAGAAAATCTTATCTAGAAATCTTATCCAAAAATCTTAAATCCCGCAAATCACGGAAAATCTTATCCAGAAATCTTATCCAAAAATTCTGATCCAAAAATCCACTTATCCGGATTATAATATATATATAAAAAAAATGATGTGTATATATATTAAAAAATAAATATTAAAAAATAATATAAATATATATGATAAAAAATAATGTGTATATATATAAAAAATAATGTGTATAATAAATAATGTGTCAAAAATAATGTTTAAAAAATAATGTGTATTTATACAATATTAAAAAATAATATGATATATAAAAAATAATGTGTAATATATATATATATATATATATATATATATATATATATATATATATATATATATATATAATGTATATTTTCAAAAAGATGCGTATATATAAATAAATAAAGTACGTACATCAAAATGTAAAAAATAATGTAACATTGGGGTTTTTTTAGCGGAGGTAAATCGCAACTCATTTACGTCATCGGTAACTCGTTCACGTATTGTTCACGACTCGCAAACACATTGGCAAATCGCAAATAGCAAAGTTGCGATTTGCGATTTGCGATGGCTTGGTAACTCGTTCACACCTCGTTCACGACTCGCTAACAGGCTAATATCTCAGGCATTGGCAATCGCAAATCGCAAATTTGCGATTTGCGATGGCACTACCACTCGTACACGGCTCGTTCACTACTCGAGAATTGGCCAACTACTCGGGCATAGGTAATCCGCAAAGCGCAAACTTGCCCTTTGCTATTTGCGATGGCATGTTGATCCCGGCCACGGCTCGCTCGGTGAACGGATCGCAAACGCAAGACGCTGGATCGCAAATCGCAAATTCCTGTGGTATATCGTCAATTTTTTTTCGGGATGGCAAAACGATATATATCTCCAAAAAAATGGTATTTTTTTTAATTTCCCGGCATTAAATGATGATTGGTTCGGTGGAAGCTTTTGAGCCCAAATAAATGTTGAGTCGGTGGAACAAACTTGTACAGTACGACTAGGAGATCACTTTCTCATATATATAGATGCGCCAGAGTAGAGGTAGGCGACGACAGATAGATACTTTTTCAATATATTAATTTTAGGGTTTTTTAGAATTAGAATTTTAGGTTTATTTTGGAGGCACGAGAAGCTAGGTTTGGAGCTTTTTCATTTTAGTTTCAAGTGGTTCGTCTTTTGGTTCGTATATACTTTCGTTTATTTTAATATCATTGATGATTTTGATATTTTATAATCTGAGTTTTATATGTCAAATGATGAATTAATATTTAGTATTTGTGTAGTAATGAAACTTAGATAATGATTATTGAACGATTTCATTTGCACGTTTATTAAGTTGTTTGGTTGAAAACTATTATGTTACTCACGAAACCTTGTTTATTGGTAATTGCTATTGATTATTTCTTAACGTGATTAGTAATATTGAAGTGATTGATTTCCGTTGGTATTGTTAGTTATTGATGGTTTATAATTCTAGGATTTTTAACCATTGCTAAATATGTTGAATCTGATAGGTTAAGATAATAAGATTTATGCAATTTAAAATAAACAAGACAATAAGAAATTATTAGGTATTGTTGATTCGTACCACTAGAGTTAATTATAATAAGTTGTGAATGTTTAATGCACAATTTGGGGTAAAGCACACAATAGACTAATAATCTTGTGACATTGGATCGATGTTTAATGTGGATACTTAGATTGTAGAAATTAGTTAGACCCGAACCGTTGGCTAATTTACTTTCAATTTGGATTCTTTGATTAGTATTTAAGTTGATATAAAAGAAATCACAATTAAACAATTAACGTGAAATGAATCGGAATATATGAATCTGAGTGAAGTTATTACAAAATTACTTATTCCTTCCTATTGTTTTCTATATTGTTATTTAATTATTATTTTAGTTTAAAGTTTTATTTCCTTCAATTTATTATTTTATAAACAAATGTTCGCACGGAACTAAAACACCCTCATATTTACTGCTTTAATTGTTTAATAAATTCCAATTTATTTGTAATTGACATCCGTTCCTCGTGTTCGACTCGGACTTACCGACTCTATACTTACATTCGATCAGGTATTCTTGACTGGTTGTGTGAAAAATATTAATTAGGTATTTCCATATATAAATTATAAAACAAGACGCGCTTTCACACGCATCAAGTTTTTGGCGCCGCTACCGGGGAGCGGTTTGACTCAATTGAATAAATTGGAATTTGTTTATTTGTTTAATAGTTCTTTTGTGTTAATTTTGGCTACTTAAGTTGTTAGAAGTTTTGGTTAATATTTGTAGCATTTTGTTTTTAGTTAGGATAGTTTAGTGTCTTGTTCTGTTGGCTGGATAAGTATATCGCAGGGAGTATATGACCCGAACATCAGAACCCAACCCAGCCGTTCCATTCGCAGAACCTGAACGCGCTGTCTCTGCACCGCCTACTTCACCGTTACACAGCCCATTTCCTGAAGACGAGTACGAGGTGTTTAATAATAATCTTTACACCCCGGTGACTTTCGGCTACCATTCGGATTACGAAGGCGAATACGGAGAGTATCACACTAGACCACCAACCGAATACCCAAGTGATCGATCGAAACCAGGTTTAGAAATGGCAGACGACATCGCCAACATGACTCTCGATGAATACTCAAGCAGAAGGCGTAACGACCTTGGCCCAGGAGTAGTGAGGCCCGCAATTGCGGAAAACGTAGAGTTCGAGATAAAGGGGCAATTCCTAAAGGAGCTTAGGTGAGACAACTCTCCAAATTAGGTACTAATTAATTAACTGCATGTGCATTCTTACGCTAATTTCCTGAATTAAGTTTAAACAAAACTTTTGGACGTGGAATAAGTCTAGCAAAAGCCCTAAATAATAATACGATAAGTATTACAAAATTTATAAATTATATAATTACATATTATATACGATAAGGACTAACAAAAACGTGTCCGAAAAACATTACCAAAATGTTCCCAAAATTATTTTATGAGATTATGTAACTAAAATAATATGTAGAAAAATTTCAAATTGAAATTTTATGGTGTTATGGACACCTAATTAACGCGTACAAAATTATAATGTACATATTATACAACAGTCAAAAATAATGCGAATATCAATATTCAGATTATATAATACGAACCAGGGGAGCACCTACAAAATAAAGATATAAAATATTAAATTTTATATTGCACTAGTTATACCCGTACCCAAAATTAACGGATTAAAAATACACAACTTAAACTCAATAATTGTAAGACCGGTTCTGTGGAATACCATGCCGTTGAAAACTCATTGTTGTACCTCATTTTATATATTTACTTCCTCTCATGCCTTAGACTACAACCACCATTTTCCCCAATAATGCACCTCACTATTCTTTGATCTGGAAGTTGAAACACAAGTTGAGCAGGAGCAGTAACAGCTAGCAGAAGCAGCAGCTTCTTCGTACTCCCTCTTCACCATCATCATACGCATCACATCCCTCAATCATCAACATCAAACTACAATCATAAAGTAACAATAACAAATACGGAGTAACAGATATATCATCATCACCACCATATTAATATCATCATCCTTGGATCATAAGTCATCATCAAAGATCACCATCATCATCCGGTTCTTCCTCTTGGAAACCATTGTAAGGAATAAAGTTCTATATCATTTCCTTGATAAATTTATGATTATGATTATAAATGCATTATGATTTTTTTATAATGACTGTGATATGTTTTTGATGATGATATATGAGAACGTGAAACCAAGAACACATCTTGTACCAAAGTTTTAAAAAATAAAATAAAAAAAAAAACAAAAAAAACAAAATAATACATGATATATATATATATATATATATATATATATATATATATATATATATATATAACTAGTTTCATAAAAGTTAACAACATTCCATGTAGCTTAGAGCATTCACAATGGAGGTCTATACAAATGTCCATGTCTATGTGGAATGAGGAGGTGTCTATGTGGAATGAGGAGGTGGAGTCCATACATAAAGCTTGCATTATTTAGAGAAGTTCATAGGATGAAGTCCATACACATATAACTAAAGTCCATGCACATGGACAAAAGGAAAGGGAGTCCATAGCATTTAAATATAACTTAAATAATCAAGTAGGATCTATTTATGGACTTTATGAAGTTTATAGGAGAAGAGTTATAAGTTTATAGTAAGTGGTGGTTTATAGAAAGCTGATGTGGCATGACGTGGCATGTTATGGACTTGGTAAAGTCCATAGCATTAGAGATGGTCTTAAGTGGTTAACACCTTTAGTTTGAAAGGAATGGTCACAGGATCGAATCCTGTGACCTGTTCTAATTACAATCTTTTTTTTCCGGAGTAAACTGTCATTAATATACAAAACTATGGTGATTTAAAAACAAAGGCTACAATGCCCCGCTGGTTGAGACTCGTGGTTTGAAACCAAGGGTCAGGGGTCCGTGGACTGCTTGGATTTATTTTTAAAATTTTGACTAACCTGCTCATAAATAGATATATATATGTATACTTGGAAATTTAAAGCATAGATTGAAACAACAACCTAGTGGTTAGCGCTGAAGCTATAATCGTAAGGTCATGGGTTCGATCCCCATGACCTGTTTTGATTTCCATAAATAAAATAATAAATATGTATATATATATATAAAATAATAAATATGTATATATATGAAATAATAAATAATATGTATAAAATTTGGAGTAAATCCTTTTCAAGCGAAATAAATACTTGATTTCCATAAATAAAATAATAAATATGTATATATATGAAATAATAAATAATATGTATAAAATTTGGAGTAAATCCTTTTCAAGCGAAATAAATAAGTACTATGAAAACGTATTAAGTATATATATATATATGTACGACCTTTATATATAATTATATATATACTATATATACACGAACGATAAAACGAGATGACTATTATATATACATTCAAGCAATAATTATTCACATAATTGATATAAAACAACACAATCAATAATGTAAATGGGGAACAATCAAACTTCTAAATATCATCACCAACAATTTATACAATTTAAGAAACCAACAATTTCTTCAAAACATTTAAATAGTTAACATAGTTTGACTGACAGTTAAGTACTTATATTTAATACCTATTTTGTATATATAGGTTAACATTCTTGAGCGACACCCTCCAGCTGCTAGCATTCACATCACTGCCACTACTGTGAGTTCACAACCCCTCTTTTAAATGTTTTCTGTTTTTAAAACATAGGGGTGTAAACATAGAAACTGCATGCGAACACATGTAGCAAAACCATATAAATGCTTTATTACTTTATACAATCTGTTTGTTTATGGAATAACATTTCCACAACTGATTTATATGAAATTACATTTTCATAATTATTTTGGTAATTAGACTGTGTATCTTAGTACGGACCCAGACTTGAAAAGTATGCATGAAAGACCTTATGTCATGCAGACTGTAACCATTAGCTAGGTGACTCTAGCCACTGAGTATACGGATAGTACTATTGTCGTGACGACCCTCCTATGGTTGGAGCGTATACTTAAATGTCCTTCAGGCAAACAACATAAGTTCTGGTTGTGGTTTGGTTATAGGGTTAGGTCGCGTTACCTTAACCTGCGAGGTTTAGCTCACCTTTCGGGGGATCATAGTCTAAGCATTCCCACAAAAGTATAGGAAAAACATATCCTACAACTGTTTTATACCGTAAAACATACGGTTACATATTTTATACTGGCACAGTAACATATTTTGGGATAACATCCCACATAACACTTTATATTTTAGGGTAACAGCCCTACATAACTTATATTTTGTAAATGAATAACATTTCATTTGTATACAAACTTGGTTTAACAAACCACATACTCACTTAAAACCTGTGAATTCACTCAACATATTTTGTTGACGATTTTTCTCTATGTTTACAGGAAATTACCTACGTAAGTAAGAATCGCATGCATTTAGGATGGACAACCCTGGACTACTTAGGATGCCACATACTTTTGGGACATTTTTTTGAAGATTTTCTCTGTATTACTGCAGACATTGCGGTTATACTTATGAAATCTTGTTTTAAAACATATGTATTGTAAAACTTAATGTTTTAAACACTACTACTACTATTACGACATACATTGTCGTACTACTTTTGTAACAACTGTTAAACCTGGCATCCTTAATAAATAAAGTTGTGAGATAGCCATATGCTCTGATGCGTGAATGTACATGTGTTATTGTGTTGTTATGTTTTATTAATCTGCCGCACCCCATTGTGGTCAAACTTAGTCTTCCGCTGATTAATTAACATAAAATCTTCCGCTAATAAATGAACAAACCGTGGTTATGGTTTTGGGGGTGTGACATTAGGGAAATCCCTTTTCGAGGAGAAGAGAAGGAGGATGCTAACGAGCATGTGGAGATAATCATGGAGATCGCCGATATGTTCAACATCCCAAACGTTACATGCGATCAGGTTATGCTCCGAGTGTTCCCAAAAACACTCAAGGAAGCCGCAAAAAGATGGATTACTAATGAACCAGCTGGATCCATCACCACGTGGGAAGATCTCCGCACAAAGTTTCTAAAGATGTACTGCCCGCCATCCAAAACATCAAAGATGATCGACGAGATTCGAAACTTCAAGCAAGACTTTGACTATTCGTTGCACCAAGCGTGGGAAAGGTACCAGGATTTGATGCATAAATGTCCACAGCACGACCTAAACGACCATCAAATCATAATGGTATTCTACAAGGGAGTGGATCGTGCTACAAGACGGCAATTAGATGCTCAAGGACCTATTCCAAAGAAGATTCCTAGGGATGCCTTAGT
This sequence comes from Helichrysum umbraculigerum, assembly GCA_949592205.1. NCBI lineage: Eukaryota > Viridiplantae > Streptophyta > Magnoliopsida > Asterales > Asteraceae > Helichrysum > Helichrysum umbraculigerum. The sequence goes on from CATIUR010000003.1 coordinate 5,953,882, forward strand.
AGCTATTCGCGACCAAGCAAAGCATTCTCGGTTATGGTATGATGATACCTCTGGGAGAAAGAGGTCAATTAGCTATGACGATGGACTCGCCGCCATAACTGCCAAGCTGGACAGCATGGGAAGAGACATAAAGAAGGTGATCGAGACTATCCATGCAATCCAAATAGGGTGTGACAATTGTGGAGGAACGCATTTAGTCAAGGATTGCCCCGAAATGAATTCTGGAGAAGCAAGAGAGGAAGTTAAATTTGTGGAAACTCAGGGAATCTACCGCCAAGGCAGTGGGGACTTTTTCCTAAGACCATATTAGGAAGGAGGTCACCAGTTCCGCCAGACTCAGCCAGGGCTTTTCACCAAGGAACAACCCTCGGTAACCTTACCTGAGAAGAAATCCAATTTAGAAGAAATGATGGGGAAGTTTTTGACCGCTAACGAGCAATTTATTGCTGTTTCTGGACAACGGATGGACACTATCGAAGCATTAGTTCAAAATCAGGGTGCCGCGATCAAGCAAATTGAGGGAACCATTTCCAACATTGCTAAAGTTCTCCAAGAGAGAGTCCCGGGAACTTTACCAGGATTCACCGAAACCAACCCACGAGATCATGCAAAGGTAGTGACTACCAGAAGTGGAAAGTTTCATGAAAACCCTAAGTTTCAAAAGAATCATGTGTCGAAGCCTTTGCCTGAAAAGGGGAAGGAAGCTGAGGTTGCCAAAAATTCAAGGGTGGACACAAAAGCTGATCAAATTGCTAGGGATAAACAATATGCGAGGGATCATGCGCCACCCCCACCTTATCCAGCAGCTTTGAGAAGAGGAAAAGATGAAGCTCATTATCATCAATTTCTAGAGAATCTGAAGCAGCTTCATATCAACATTCCGTTTGTGGAAGCCATTGCCCAAATGCCTAAGTATGTGAAATACTTGAAGTCATTCACCAATATTAAAATTGTGATTCATCATTTTTTTTAATAACTATGATGCACCAATATTTATACAATGGCCAGTGATATTTCCATCAATAAATATGATATTTTCACCAAAGTTGTGCAACAAGCAATTATACTAAATGCATAAATAATTATACTTAATGGTGAATTTATCATTTTTGAAGGTGGAAATATCATTGACCTTATACAATAGATGTTTATCGTATATTAAAAGTTGAAGTGTCATATTTTATAACATGGTGCACCATATATTATATCGCTGATGCACCTATTTATGAACCTCTTTACCTTTACATATTTAGATGTGTGGATCATTTTTCAGGGGAAATCAATTTGTAATAAGAAGTCATTCACCTACTACTCAGTTGGTTGAATACTTGAATTTTATCCAAGAGGTCATGGGTTCAAACCCACGGGGGACATTTTAAATTCCATTGTGGTCTTGGTCCAATGGTCAGGAAGTTTTCCATAAGGTTTCTTCATGTAGGTGATGAATTTGAGCCTTGTTGTGAGGGGGAATCTTGCGACGCTATATCCATTCAAGACGAGGGAGAGCAACCCCTTTAGGGCGTCGCGTTGGCTACAAACTTAGGGGCGGTTACTCGATTCCATAGGAGTAACCGCTTGTGGAGATGATCGGGTGGGCCAAAATGGTCCATCAGTTATTCCAAACTGCCTTTAAAAAAAATTGGTAATAAGAAACATAAAAAAGAAAAAATTAAATACGAAAACAAGCTGTAACAAAAAACCTCCATATCTTATTCATAATCAAATAAACCACAAGGAAAATTGGTCAGGATTAACTAGACTGTCCAAGTTTTATAAATAGTGACGGCATCACTCGTGATGTCACAGTAAATTTATTTTCAATTGTCATTACTTCCAACTCAAGTTTTGTATAAATTCAAGCCGATGTCCAAATCAATAAAGACCACTCACCATTTAAGTGCCCTGGAGAACACTCCAAGTCAAACTAATCTAGACAATCGGATGAGTTCGAGAAGATTTGACGAGGCCTCAATGGAGGACACTCCAAGTCAAACTATTCCTCGCGCTATTCAATATCTATCTGGTAATATCATTGACAATCCGATGAGTTCGAGAAGATTTGACGAGGCCTCGATGGAGGACGCTCCAAGTGAAACTACTCCTCGCGCTATTCAATATCTATTTGGTAATATCTTCTTCTTTCCATCGAGGTTTAAACTAATTATTATTATGTAACACTACTATCTATTTGGTAATATCTTCTACTTAGATTTTCGCCTGATGCTGTGGTGCTGTACAACCAAGGTTCTAATACAAATGTGACTTTCACTTTGTACGTAGTTTTAGGATTCCCCATTAACTGCACTTTTCACCAATCAAATATTATATCTATCTACTAAAATCTTTTTTGATCGGTTAAGTATCAAAGTTGATACTTATAATGAGACGTTCTAAAATAATAACGTGAACAATTTAAATAGGACGCGGGAGTAATTTATTTTACACGTAGCAAAGTGGGTTTAATTTGTCAAAATAAATTCAAATCGCATTCAAGTAGTTGCTGAAAGAGTTATTGAATAAACAATCCAAAACATGTGGGTCTCGCCAAAGTTAAAATAATGTTTGCTTTTGTTTTTCCTTTGCTTTTCCCCTTTTGGTTGTTTATAATTCACGAGAACGGATGGAGACGAAGGAGGGTGGGAAGCAAAGAGAGAAACGAAGAGAAGAAAAAAAAACAGAGGAGTTGTACTCCTGGGTTTTTGGTTGGGTAGTGGCTTAAGAGATTAATCTATGTGATTATAACAATTTTTCATATAGTGGACTCTTTTCTCTTTTGAGGCCCGTGGTTTTTCTCCGGCTTTGGAGTTTCCACGTAAATTCTTGGGTTCAAATTTTTTTACTGTTTTCATTGGCTGTGTTGTTGGGGAATCTTTGAGACCGTTTTTCTCAACAATTGGTATCAGAATCAAAAGGTTTTGGTGGAGGTCTCGGTATCGTATAAGGTATCTTGGAAATATTTTATTTTAGATACAGATACGATATAAAAGTTCAGTCCAATGAGGTTTGATGTAAAGAAAATTTGATGGAAGGATCAATTTTGGCTTGTTGCAAGTTTAGGTCAAGGATATGTTGATTCAGTCCGGGTTACACAAGGTATGAAGGTGGAGTCTGGGCATGCTATGGTAAATTGTCCAGGTGGAGCTGATTCGGCAAAGGCTCCAAGGTCGCCGACTGTGTTACTGTTCTCACGGTGAATGGTAATTCTGTTGAGAGGTGGTATTCTTGGTGTGTCTACGGCATCATAGAAAGGGATGGTTGTCAGCGGGTTCCACGAGTATTTACACACAGGCATTGGTTTAGCTTAAAATGCAAGGTGTGTGGTGGAAAGTGATGTCGATGACTGAAGAACTTCTAGGTGAGCCAAACAGGGAAGTTGCACCATAAACAGTTTCAACAAATTTTTCGACATGTGCCGAGGTGAAATGATTAGAATGGATTATTCTGAGTGGGAATACTCTTTTATGGTGGAGTATGATAATTCTGTTCGAAGTATGATTGTCAGTCAAGACAATGAATTGTCGGTTAAGACAATGTTTCACATATTATGGATTTTGATTGAAGGGAGGATTTGGAAGAGTTATTGAATAAAAAATCCAAAACATGTGGGCCTCGCCAAAGTTAAAATAATGTTTGCTTTTACTTTTGCTTTTGCTTTTCCTTTTCGTTGTTTATAATTCACGAGAACGGAGGGAGACGACGGAGGGTGGGAAGCAAAGAGAGAAACGGAGAGAAGAAAAGAAACAGAGGAGTTGTACTCCTGGGTTTTTGACTGGGTAGTGGCTTAAGAGATTAGTTTATGTGATTATAACAATTTTTCATATAGTGGAATCTTTTCTCTTTGGAGGCCCGTGGTTTTTTCTCCGGTTTTGAAGTTTCCACTAAACACTATTAACTATTTTATAATAATATAAACCAATACAAATGTACTTTTATGTCATCCACCATCTTTATTTGATGTACTTTATATAATATAAAAAGATTTAGTGTAAAATTTTAGTGAACACATTGGGGTAAAAAAAAATTAGTGTAAGAATATGCTTAAAAGATTCTTGTTTTACACTATCTTAATGTAAATTTTTAGTGTGTACATTGGAGATGCTCTTAGCAATGTTTTTAAAAATCGTTTTTTAACCAAACTGGTAGAGGCTACGGTTCATGTTCAACCAGTTCGACTGGCTAAACCGGTCGATTGAACCTTTATGTTAGACCCATGCTCATGAGTCATGACAGCTTATTTGGTTGACTTGGCAATTCAAACCTGACAAGTAACTAAATAAGTAGTGTGAATTAATTTATGTAAGTATTTTATGATCCGGTGTATAAAGAGTACGAGAACACTTTCCAATGTACACTCATACATGTACTCCACATCCTACTTAATAAGAGTATATGAGAGTTTATGGAGTGTGAAGCTTCAAAAGTCAATACAAGTTCTTCTCCGACTAAACCTCCATTTACTTTAGTAGTGGGGTCCATCTCCTTTATTCACTCAAAATTCTTCCCTGACTACTACATATATATAGAAGAAATATAATAGAAAGATAATGATGATGTGGAAGTGTAATGAATGTTGTATAGTGTAATGGATTGTGAAGAATTTTTTTAAAAGGTAAAATGGTGATGTGGTAATGCATTAAACCTTGAAAGGTTTAATGCATTGTGGATGCTCTTACTTTTAAGTACATCTTTTTTACTTTATTTTGAAAAGGGTATTCCCGTGTTACTTTTAAGTACAACTTCTTTACCCAGTTTTTTACGTACAAACATATACGTTACATACCTTCACATTTTACGTACAAACATATACGTTACATACCTTTACCCAATTTTTTAAATGACTCCAATATAAAGATTTACCTTGATAGATATATCTTCACATTTAACACAAATATACCACCTCCCGCGTGCCCATCTATAAATTGTACTTACAATATTTTCTTTTTAGAAAAGGAAAGTAGCTTCTCTCTTCTCCATTCACCTACAACACCATCTAAAAAATTATGCAATGTTTTAAAAATCGATTTAACTCGGTCGATTCAACCGGAATTGGCGTTCAATGTATATACTGCAAATTGTTCGGTTCGATCAGACAGGACCCCGGTTTGATCGGATTAAACTGAGATCGGTTGGAAAACCGATTCACTAAGAAACCGGTTTTCAAAACACTGAAAATATGGCTGCTTCATTCAACCACACACTCCACACCATCATAAAAAACCACCTTTCATGCTCACTCTCGCCGTCATGGATCCTTCGGCGACATGATCGGAAAAGCTAATACTAAACCGACCCCAGGCCATCACCACAAAACCACCACCACCACCACCAAACATGCATCACCACAACTAAACCGCTATCACCACTACGACACCTCCATCACCACCACACCGCCCATACCACCACCACAACCAAACCACCACCACCACCACAACCAAACCACTATTAACCACTACCACACCTCCATCACCACCACACCAAAACTTTTTACATTTTTTATGAGTCGATACGCATGATCCATCAGTTTAAATTATTTGAATCGTGGATCAGATCATGATCCACTATGTTGGATCCTGGATCATATTGGATCATGATCCTTTTAAGTTGAACAATAGTGAACCGAATCAGGATCCGATGGCGATTCATATTCATGTATTATAAATTTACGTCTTAAAATATATTTTAACCGATTCATATTATCGTTCACATGTGAACATATATTTGTTTCTTTGAGTTTTTCGATATAATTTTAAGATTTTTTTAACTTACTTTTTTCAATAATGTACATCAATTTTCACATATGATTGAAGTTAATCACATGTGAACAATATGTATTTTTTGTGGTTCTCAAGTTCTTAACTTTAGAGTAGTACTCGTTTGAAACTTCCCATATATATATATATATATATATATATATATATATATATATATATATATATATATATAAATTTCTGTATTAAATAGAGAAATTTGAGTCTTTAATTAAGCTTATTAGCAACTTGCCCTGCATTTTACTTAAAATAAGTTATTACAGCTATTATGGAATGGAATTGAGTATCAGCGTTATGTTGTTGTTAATTTGTAGAAGTAAACAGAGAAGACTACTTAAATTATGGTGTTCCATTGTATGAAGCATCACTAAGTGGGAATTGGGATGCCGCTAAGTTAATCCTTGATGCCAGACCAGGCTTGGTACGGTTTGGTCTGTGTAAGGAACTCGGCACAGCACTTCATATAGCAGTTACTGCAGAAGAGACCACATTGACCTTACGCTTTGTGAATAATCTGGTGGAGATGATATCTGTGGAGGAGTTGGAAATTATGAATATGTATTCCAACACTGCCTTTCATTTAGCAATTTTGATGGGACGTTTGGAAATGGCAATCATAATGGTGAGAAAGAACCCAAGGCTGCCGAACATCCATGGTAACACTGACCCAAGGCTGCCGAACATCCGTGGTAACACTGCAGAGCTTCCATTGACTTCTAATACGCATCGTGGGACCAGCAAATCATTAAAGTACATGTATAATAATTTCGGGAAGATGACTGGTGATGCTTGGACAGAATGGGATAGGGAGGTTACACTCTTGCGTTGTATGGAGCGTGAATTTTTTGGTAAGTAATTATGATTTAGTATCCTACCATTTTCAACCTAATAATCATTCCGATACCATATTTAATTGACATATGTTTTTACTAATTATCTTTTCAAATCATGAACCTTGATATTTTCATATGTTGTGTTACATCATAATTAGTAGAAAGATAAACTCAGGGATAAATAAGTATTATAAAATTTTTAGCACTAGTCAATGGGCTAGTGATGTCAGTGTTGGTAGGTTTGGTTCTGGTCCGGCTAAAAAATGTCAGTGTTGGAACAGGGTGGCTGGGTTCGACGGTGTAAGTTACGATGAACATATACGCGCCAGATCTATTTCGCTCCACTTGTTTTCGGGTCAAATAACCTTTGGATGTACTACATCTATAATATCATTTCTTCATCAAGATCTTGAAAAAAAAGGGTAAACGTTTACGTTATAATTTACAAACCTCTTTGCTTTAAAGCTACAATAATAAAATTAAAAATAAAATAATAATGATAGATTACAAATCTTGGATATGAAGAACACGTAATGCGTTTTTGACCATATATTCTCCATGACACACATCAGATGATAATCCCTCCGCATGAACTTGTCACTAAAGTAGCACTTCCTCCGTCCATGTCTACAAATCTCGTTGTCAAAAAACACATATAAAACGCCTAAAATCTTAAAGATGTAGAAAATTATGAAAAACAATTGAAAACATAAATAAAAGGCAAACCTCTTGATGGATGGTTCATATGTACATATCTGGTAAAGAGAAGATTTCGGTTGCAGATCGAAACTTGGGGTTATCGGCAATTTGGGAGAGAAAGTAAAAGTAGGGTAGGGGTGGGCTTTGAGAGAGAAAGATGAGGATGTGTGTTTTTTTTTTTTTTTTTGTGGTTGTTTGTGTATCTAGTCTAGGTTTACAACATCCGCACCAAGAAAAACTTTTCTAAATCTTTTTTACAATGCCACCTAAGAATATAAAAGAAAAGCTATGTAATAAAGCTTTAACTTCAACGTAAAAAACTTTTTAAAAGCTTTTCTTTCAAAACTTGCACTCACAATCAAAATAAAAAGATTTACCCACAAAGCTTGAGAAATCTTAAACTTTTAAAAAGTAAAGTCTTTCCTCCAATGAAGAAAAGCTTTTCCAAAAGTTTTTTTTTTAACTAAAAAAATTTAGAAAAAACCTCCATTAAGCGGGTTGCGGACGGGAATGTGGGCATTAAAAATGGGTAGAGTATGGGTGAAAGGTGGGTGAAGGGCATTTTAGGCAGAATTCGGGATTTTTAAGAAGTTTGAATCTTAAAATAGGTGATCCTTTATTATGAGAAGATATGAGATATATATAAATGAAAGTTATGCTTTCTATTGGCTAGGTATTTGACCGGAATTAGTATAAATGAAACCAAATTAATATTTGGAGAAAATTTCAAAGATGGTCGGTCAACGACTACGTTTTCACGTGATGGTCCATGTCAGAGCAAATTTTATTGACAGTGGGTCGTTGAAAATTTTCTAACTTCCTGCGAACGTGTACTATAAATCACGCGGTCAACCTAAATATCGCAGGTCAACCCAAATTGTCTTGTTTTTTTAAAAATTTTTCGCTGATTTTGCTAAGTTGTCGCTGTTTTTTTTAAATGTTGTCGCTGGATTCCAAATTTGTCGCTGTATTTGGGATTTTGTCGCTGGATACATAATTTTGTCGCTGAATTTGGGCTTGAAACACATACTCGAATGAAGTGTAAAATTCAGAGACAGAATTATGTATCTAGAGACAAAATCCCAAATACAGCGACAAATTTGGAATCCAGCGACAACATTAAAAAAAAACAGCGACAACTTAGCAAAATCAGCGACAATTTTTTAAAAAAAAAACAAAAAACCAGCGACAATTTGGGTTGACCTGCGATATTTAGGTTGACTGCGTGATTTATTGTACACGTGGCGTCGTTTTATAGGACATTTAATATCTCGCAGGAAGCTGAAAAATTGCAGCGACATTGCTGACCACTGTCAATGAAATTTGCTCTGACATGGACCGTCACGTGAAAACGGAGTCGTTGACTGACCATCCTAGAAATTTTCTCTAATATTTGAGTGGCCTTTCATATTCATATGATATTGATATTTCGATGGGAATAATGAAAACATAGAAAGACTTGGGTGCCCATGTACACATTATCCCTTTTTATTATTACCATTTGAACTCCTTATATATTTAATTAGATCAATCTGATTTTCACTCTGTTTCATTCGTTAGTAATGTCATGATGTCTTTGAGTGATTGTTATATCTTGTAGATGTCGCGCTTCAAATTGTGAATGACTATCCAGAACTTTTAGAAGATGTGTCTTTACTTAATGTTTTGGCTCGGAAGCCGGATGCATTTAGTAGTAGAGTAAAAAAGAATTTTATCAGCAGAATCATAATTCAGAGTAAGCATTATGTTTATAGATGACGTCCCTTAATAATAGTACTTGATCAGTTTTTATTTACTTTAGGGTGTAAATTTGGTCACTCCTTATTTTTTAGTTGTTGCTTTCAGTTTTTAGATTTACTGCTGAAGAGGATACTGATGCGCTGAAATTACTAAAAATCTTTTGGACTCATGCTACTAGAACAATGTACCTTCATGAAATTGAGGTTAAGCTCAAAAAGTCTCCTACTTTAATGGTTGATTATTCTACAGAATATTCTTCTGGTATATTATTTGCTGCTGCAGAAATGGGCAACACCAGATTTATAATTGAATTGCTTCGAACATATCCGGATCTAATGTTTCTTAAAGACAAAGATGGCCTCACTATATTTCACATAGCTGTTAAAAACCGTCAGCACGGTATCTACAACTTATTGTACGAGATAGGTGTCGCAATGAAAGATGATATATGTATAATATTCGACTATAGTGGGAATAATATGCTTCATTTAGTTGGAAAGACCTCAAAGGAAATGACAGCTAAGAACTCTGGAGCATCTCTGCTAATGCAACGAGAGTTATTGTGGTTCAAGGTACACATCTCTCGAAATTTGTCCCCAAACAGCTAAGTCAAATGATTACTCAAAGAATTTTTACCTAAGCTTTAATGATTTACATATGCATCTTCAATATATGGAAGTCGTTCAGTCCAACAGTACTAATAATGGAAATTAAAATGCAATATGATTCGCTATAAGGTTTTGTAAAAGGGCTAGGTTTAAAGGTACATTTTTATTACAAGAGGTGGTTGATTGTAAGATTTATGATTTATCCCTACCATCATAGTCTGATAGTCATTTTTGATGTATAATCACCCATTTTTTTAGTGATTTTCATCGCATATTTGCATCAAAATCATTTGCTTATTTAATTGTCACGAAAAACTCCTTCAACAATCAACATAGCCCGATAGCCCTAAGCAAAACTCTCTTGATAATATACTACGTAATTTTTATGTTGTAGGATATAGAAAAGATGATGCCATCCAATCATACGGAACGCAAAAATAAGGATGGTCAAACACCATATGAGTTATTCTCCAAAGAAAACAACGATTTACTTTCCAAAGGATTGAAATGGATGCGGGACTGTATGGTTGTGGCCACACTTATTATAACTGTTGCATTTGCAGTAGCCTTCACGGTTCCTGGGGGTTACAACCAAAACAATGGGCTTCCCATCTTCATTAATGATCGTTCCTTCATACTATTTATTATAGCTAACAGTATTTCTCTATTCGCTTCCACAACTTCGCTCTTTGTCTTCTTGTCTATCGTCATATCACGTCAGGAGCAACGTGATTTCATGTATTCACTACCCAGAAAGCTTATGATGGGTCTATTAACACTTTTCATCTCCGTAGTGGCCATGATGATAACTTTCAGTGCCAGCTTTTTCGTTCTATACCGAAACGGGTTGGATTGGGTACCAACCCTTATTGCTACATTTGCTTCCATACCAGTCTTCGTGTTTGCTATATCGCAATTTCCTCTTTTGTTGGATATGTTTCGCTCAACATATGATTCTCGTTATATCTTTAACCCCAAAAGTTGTATGCTTTACAACACGAACCAGAGGTTACGTTCTAACTGTTCTTCTCCGGAGTTGGCATGTTAAAGCTTCATTACTAGGATATCATTTAAAAGACAGTGATTTACCACTTGGATTATTACCCATTTCGTGTTACAGCTTACCATGTACGACTAATCTTTTTATTGTCTGATTGTTAAACTCCACCTTATGTACGAAGTATCTATATGTTTGTACTTTATGTTATTTGAATACTCAGGCATATTTGGAATTTTCCCTATGTTGTTTTGCCTATTTCATTACTAGAATCAGGGCTTTTAGCGACGACAAAAGTCGTCGCCAACTTGCCAAAATGCCAAAAGGTTGTCGCTATACTTGCGTAGCTGAATGTTTTTCGTGTCGAGGTGACACATGGGGTCCATGTTGACTTTGATTTTATTGTTTTGAGAATCCTTTGCGAATACATGTGTATTTTCCTTTATTTTTTATTTTCTTTAATAAAAATCTGATGGGAGGACATGTCGTCACGAAAGAGTTGTCGCAAAAGGAATTTTTTATTTTTTCATATAAAACTGAGTGATATTTATGGAAAATAAATAAATAAAATACAAATATAAATACAATTAAACCTAAGTTGCACACAAACAAACTTGGTATTGTACACAATTCAAATTTAATCCATTAACAACTACAAAAAAATATTCATATATATATACACTAGACCTCAAACCCGTGTATACACACGGCCCGATGAATTTTTATTTATTTCTCATATATATTGATTTGAATTGAAATAATGTGTATGATAAATTAGAACATTTCTATGAGTTGAATGATACACAATATTGTTTGGAATTAAAATACTTTTGGTAGTATGTATCAAAATTGAGTGTGTAAATAATAAATTTTCAACCTTAAGTATTAATATAAGTCAAACAACATCGAACTATAAATATATCTAATTAGACATAAGCAAATAAACTGTTTGAAGAATTAATAGAAAGTTACAATTATAAACGATTAAGTTGAAATATGAATCATCGGTTAAATTTTTTGTAAGACCTCTTTGTACACATATTTGTTGTCTTATTTGTTTGACGGTCATCCCTTGTCCTTGTCACAATAAATATCCTTCAGCCCCTTCTCGGTTTTAACATGTGGAACTACAACATAAAGTTGTCCATGAGAGAAGACCGGGCATCATAAAACCCATGTATATATACGGGTCGTTATATGTTTATTTGATATTCAATAAATAGGATTCTTCAAATAGTTACTCAAATAGGATAACTAAATTGTACATAAAAAAATCTAAATTTAATTAAAATGAAACTTCATTAAATTATTATTATTATTATTATTATTATTATTATTATTATTATTATTATTATTAATAATAATAATAATCTCCTAGTTTAATCTAATTGTTCCACTTGCTAATCTAAAGCAATGATTAAAGAGTTCATGTTGGCGGATATGTTTGTATTATTAGTGGGATAATTTTTAATTAAATATTATTTGTTATATTGTTTTTTCTTATGATCCGGCAAGTTATTCTATACTAATATATTGGACTTTGATTAGAGTTAGAATTAGAATTAAGAATTGGATTAGAATAAGTTTAATTATGACGTTACTATGTCCCTAAATTTTAACCAATTTGATAAAATCAGGTAATTTGATTGGTTAATTGAATTTTTGATTACATCATCTAGTGTATCTTATATTATAAACCCGTGTATGCACACGGTCTCTTTAAGTTCTGAAGAGTATTACTTCAATAAATTATATACTTTTGAACACAAAGTGATAAATTATATACTATAAAATTACGTTTGAGAATGATCATCCTTAACTTTTATTTATTGTTATTGCAATAATAATACTAATTAATAGTTAATATTAATAATTTTTGGTTGTGGATTACATGCATGTTCTTTGTATAGTAGTAGAATTCTAATCGGTATTGACTAATATATTTTATAATATTAATATTAATTAATAATTTTATAATTAAATCCAATAAATGGACGTGAGTGAATTGTCAAATTAATAGATAAACCTTTTAAATTAAGTATTGCCATATTTTATATGAAGACTAGTTCAATGACCCGTAACTACACAGTTTTGATGAAAAAATTATTATAAGATTATTTGTTGTCTTATATCTTATTAATATAAAATAATAATACATCTATAAATAAAAATAAAAATAAGTTTTTTATGTATTAAATTGTGTCTTATTACGTCTTGCAGCTAAAATTAATTGATATCGAGTTTATTTTTAATGATAAGCTAGCATTCATTTATATCACATTAGTATTCAAATTCGTAACGGATTGGATATTGGTTTTTAACTTTATCATTTTTTCTTTTCACTATAAAGAACTTTCATATAAAAATTCATTCTTGTATTTTTTTTTTTCCTTTCATGTCAAAGTAATTGTGATGGCAACCTCCAAAGTATTGTCATCAATGCACCAAACAAATATTCAACAAAGTGTCAAGCAGTAGAAGTGAAAGTAACAAACACATTTAATATATGACCTTCAATCTTTATTTTGTTAAATAACTCTACGTCTTTCATTTGTCTGCTGCTCTCGGCTGGTTCAACAGAATAGTGTAAAACATGTCAATCATCCAATACTCATTCTCACAATCTCTCCCTTTAGCATGCCAAAATGTCAAATTAGTATCATATAGCTATAGTTGTATTGACCCAATAATCGAGTGAATAAAAAAAATGATCTTAGCATGGAGTTGTCATACACCCCCTTATATCTCTAAACCCAACCCAAAACACCCTATACTTTAAAAAGACCAATGCATACATAATATTAGTTGATGACCATTCCTTATTAAATGATGACCATTCTTCTCTTTTTGCAGGTCACACATTGATCATTTTGAAGCAACAAATATTAACATGAACTATTCAACCACTTATAAATCCTTTTGAAGCAACAGATAGACATATAGATAAAACTACTTTAAGAATCAGATATAACTTGAACTATTCAACCACTTAATAATCCTATTGAAGCAACAAATAGACACATAGTCCATGGTAGTAGGAGAAAAAGCATGAGATAATTGTGAAAACTAACTATTAGCTTTTTGATTTAATTTTTATTTTTCGTCTTTATAGTGTCAATCTTCATCACACGACATAAAAAAGGACTCGATGGACAAAGAGGTTTTATCCAACTTTTTCCTATTTAAGCGAGTTCCGTTACGCTAATATTTTATTTTTCATTATACCCGTTAAACATAAAACATAACCCGAACCAACCCATTCAAAAGTAATGGGTCAAAAATACCAATCTCAAACTATTTATAGTTGAAGAACCAACCTTTACAACTCTAACTAAAGTAGTCAAAGTACAATCTTGTATCAAGAAGCTTTTTCTTAATCTCGGGAGCAATGGATCATGATGCACCCAACATTACGAACCGTCCATTGATAACTTCTCCATAAGCTAGCCATTTGGGCTCAATGGATCCTCCAGTTCCTTCTGGGTCTGAAAGACCAAGTGGGTCAAATCAAAAGTCAAAGTTTCCGATAAAATAGAACCAACCACATCTTATTTGAATACTAATTAAGTACAAATCTTGATATTCAAAATCGATGTTTTATCAGTGCTTACTGCGAACTTTAATCTATTTCCATATTCTCATGTTAATCGTTAAGTTGAAAAAGCACTAATTAGCTTTTACTTAAAACCGTATCTTTCTTTGTTCCAATGAATCATAATCTTCAAAATCTGTATTTAGATAGCTTATCAAGCAAGCACGAGCCTTTTTCTCTGCTTAAAATAACATTTAATCTAAAGTTCAATAAACTTTCCAAACTTTCAAGTCAATCTATAAGTTAAAGGCACTAATATTTGACTTCAGTTAAAGGCACTTATAAATACTAAACAGTAAAAACTTTGTTCAATTTCTAGTACTCATGTATGCCAAAAGCTTAATATCTTCAATATTATATGTATCTTTAAGTTGAAAATCATTATAGCCATGACTTATGTAGCCACACTAATTTTGTTGAAATGAAACACTAACCAACAATTTAGTATATCATGAAAATTACCTCCCATCCAGGTAAGAAAGTGACTGCTTGGATGCAAACCAGAAGCATTATTCTTCCACTGTCACCATGAGATATTTGATGACTTCTCACTGGCAGTGAACTAAACAAATGCACAAGCTTGATTCTCCTTAAATAGGTTTTGGAACCCATGGCCATCAAATCCAGAACTAAAACCTTCCAAATATAGATAATCGAAAATATCAATTGGTATAATAATTAAGTGATATAAACCAAGACATTAAAAACTCGAATATTTGATTCAAAGAACAAAGACAAAAATACCATTTTTAATTCGTCTTCCTCATCATCAAAGATGGTAACAAAACCAACAAAACCATCTTCATCTTTGTGCCCATGTACCTGTTGATATCCTCACAAAAAGTCAAAAATCAGAAAACATAAATGTGAACAGTAAATTAGCATACAGGTGATACCATAAACAGGTTAAAAAGTAATATAACCAAAATAAGGATGGAGATAATGAAATACATGTTCTTCAAGAACCATTTAGAAGTACACACAAACTTTTTTGTTGAAATGAAACAGGTTATATGTATCTTTAAGTTGAAAATCATTATAGCCATGACTTATGTAGCCACACTAATTTTGTTGAAATGAAACACTAACCAACAATTTAGTATATCATGAAAATTACCTCCCATCCAGGTAAGAAAGTGACTGCTTGGATGCAAACCAGAAGCATTATTCTTCCACTGTCACCATGAGATATTTGATGACTTCTCACTGGCAGTGAACTAAACAAATGCACAAGCTTGATTCTCCTTAAATAGGTTTTGGAACCCATGGCCATCAAATCCAGAACTAAAACCTTCCAAAAATAGATAATCGAAAATATCAATTGGTATTATAATTAAGTGATATAAACCAAGACATTAAAAACTCGAATATCTTGATTCAAAGAACAAAGACAAAAATACCATTTTTAATTCGTCTTCCTCATCATCAAAGATGGTAACAAAACCAACAAAACCATCTTTATCTTTGTGCCCATGTACATGTTGATATCCTCACAAAAAGTCAAAAATCAGAAAACATAAATGTCAACAACACAAAAAGTCAAAAATCAGAAAACATAAATGTGAACAGCAAATTAGCATACAGGTGATACCATAAACAGGTTAAAAAGTAATATAACCAAAATAAGGATGGAGATAATGAAATACATGTTCTTCAAGAACCATTTAGAAGTACACACAAACTTTCAAAACCTCATGAACCTTCAAAATAAAATAAAATGAAAACTTTAATGATAGGAACAAAATAGCAGAAATTGAAATCGAATTGGTTGATGAAAAATACCCATATAGAATCGTTACAGTCGTATGAATCCATAATCGCAGTAAAACTTCAAGGAATCCAAAATATAATAAAAAGAAGAATATTGAGGCGAAATGAAAATGGCCGAGGAAAATTTAGAAAACACATACCCGATGGAGCATCAAAACGAAAACCCTAGAAGCAATAGGAGCAGAGGAATTGGAAGAGGCGGCGGAGTCACCGCAGTTAAAGGAGGGTGGTTGAGACTGGGATTTGAAACGTGTATGGTGTTCGGAGATGTTGGTTGATGATGAAGAAGGATGGATGCTTAAATCTGAAGAAGGGAGATGGTTTGAAATGAAATTGAAATTGAGAGGATGTATTACTATCAAAAAGGGGCGGTGCAAATGACCAACAGAAAGAAACCGTGCAAAGTAAACTTCATATTGAAAAAGAAGCTGCATTGGATATTGAAAAGATTCCTGACATAGCTTGTATATGCATAGGAAAAACCATCATAGCTACTAATTTAATTAAGTTAGTAATTAAAAGAAATTCAAAAAAAAGGAGAAAATTCCTTGATTCTCAGCTATGCCACGTCAGCATTGAGATTGCCTTAGAATGCGACAAGTCAGCTTAATGACATCATCATTATCCACCTTATATAAGATAGGAAAGATAATTGTATTATTTTAATGAATTTTATAAGCATAATTTATGAGTCATGAAATCCTATAATTTAGCCAATTTGATAAAATTGAGTAATTATTATTATTATTATTATTATAATAATAATAATAATAATAATAATAATAATAATAATAATTATTATTATTATTATTATTATTATTATTATTATTATTATTA
Source organism: Helichrysum umbraculigerum (assembly GCA_949592205.1). Classification (NCBI taxonomy): domain Eukaryota; kingdom Viridiplantae; phylum Streptophyta; class Magnoliopsida; order Asterales; family Asteraceae; genus Helichrysum; species Helichrysum umbraculigerum. The sequence goes on from CATIUR010000003.1 coordinate 5,970,726, forward strand.
TTATTATTATTATATTATCATCTAAGCATATTTCTAATTCGTCTCTATTTTATATTTTCTTTATCTATTTTAAAAGCATATGAATATGAAATAAGTTGTCAAAGTAAGTATTCAAATCCATTATTTATTTATACTTACTTAATTATAAAAATTCGTTTTCTTAGATCTTAAAGTTTTTTTTACTTATAAATCTATAAGTCACATTTAATAATACATTTGTATATACGAGTTTAAAATCATAAATTTTCTTTTTAAATTTAAAATGTTAAAATCAATTCTTCCGTTAAGAATAGGTTGATACAGATTAACGAAAAATAAATTTATTCGACATCCGTTTGTATTCACGGGTTTAACATTCAAATCAATGAAGATAGTTTTATTAGACATCTGTGTGTATTCACGGGTTTCGTTTAGTATTCAAATAAATGAAGATACTTTTATTCTACATCTACATGTATTCAGGGGCTTAACATTTACGTAAATAAAAGAAAGTTTGTTAGTGCATTTAGATGTCTGTCAGTTAGTCTTAGCTCGTAGTTGAAGTTTGTAATTAGTCTATGGTTAGACCCGTGTACACACAGGCCATTTGTTGTTAGTATCGTATTGTTATAGATTTTCAGCATTTCAATAAATAAGTAAAAAATTGATTAATGTAATTTTTTTAATTTATTTATAAAGGGTTTCGTTGAAAATATAGTAATATCAATATTTATATAATTAAGTATTGATTCACAACCATATACAAAAACGTTTTGGATCTTCGCATGTTGAATCTAACATGATAAGTGATGTTCACTTACAAATAAAAGTTGGAAAAAATATGTCGGAATCTAAGAATGTCAATATTAGATAAGAATTGTAATACAAAGTAACAATTGCAATTTTTATTAATTTATTATCGCTCACTTCAATTGTCAAAAAAAAAATTCAAGTCATGTTAGCTAAATGCAATTTTATTCGTACATTTAAGGTGGAGCAACTCAATTCAACATATGACATATATAATTAATTACGTTTTAGAAAGTTTAAATGAATATATTTACTTAAAAACTAAGAATCCAACAGTGAGAATCACTCAACCCACTCCATTACATCGTTTATATACGTTGATGTTACGAAGTTTTTATTAGTCTTTTATTAAATTGTTACTTTTTAATTATTACATCATCTTATCCTAAATTTTAGCTAATTTAATAAAATCAAGCAATTTGATTGGGTAATTGAAATTTTGATGACATCATTAGGTGTTTCTTATATATAATTTAAGATACATATATACATATTGTCCACAATTGGCTCAAAAATAAACAATAAAACATGTTTTACTAGCTTGGTAAGAACAAAAAAGATACAAGTTCCGTAGCACCTAAATTCAATTGGCAGGCGGCACTAGAGGTGGCAATTTGAGACCCATGGGTCTAGTTGGGGTTTTTTAATTTATATAGATGGATCTAATTGGTTAATTAAAATAAAACCAAAGTGTATCATTATTAACTATTGGGTCATAATGAGAAATAATAGTATACTTAAACTTTTTTTAAATTACCCAACTAGACCCAACTATAAAAATTATAAAAACCCAACTAGACCCATGGGTCTCAAATTGCCACCCGCACCATAGCTCCTCTTAGTCATATGCACCATCATTAAATGCAAAACATCTTTTATCAATCTCCCATCACTTTCCGTAAAAATCACAAGAACTTTAGCACCACTTATAGGATACTTCATGCCTTAACAGATACATCCTACTGCACTTACAAATATAAATGTTACCCTAATCGTACACAAACTTGCAAGAAACAAAAGGATTGAAGCTGCAGTCCAATTTGCTGATAGTTTGAAGTGTGAATATCACGTCAGCATGACCAAGTAGTGCTGTGAAATAAAAATATCAATTATAAACAAGTTGAAATTGTTAGTTAAAAAAATAATAGCGTGCAAGCTTATAAAAAGATAAACGGATACTTGCACACAATGGAAATTCTTGTGTACTTGAAACTATATAACGATAATGGCCCAAATTCATTGAAAATACCCAACATTAGGAGAAGTTAAATCTACAAAGGATTTTGAGAAATGCAATGACACAGGGTATAAAGCTTATAAGGAATTCTGTAAGCAGATATTAACGGGTCAAAATAAGCTAGGTCATGTTGGGTAGACCATAAATACTTAGTCCATCTAAAAGAAAAACATGACTAAAGAACATTCTCATTACAAGTTTACTCTAAATCTTAATATAAAAACGATATAAAAGGTTGCCTGTCCTAAACATAGACTTTTGGAGAGTTTCACCTGTTTGATCCATTTGACCCTTATATGGGTTGAAATGCTATGTCTAACTAGACGTACAGCAAAAAGATAAAGATATATAGTATTGAGTCATCACATCTCAGAAGAACAGATCAACAGGACATGTGCAATTTCATAAACGTTAAGAACAAGTAACAGATGTGAAGTAAGAGATTAGGAGAAATCAAATTTTAAAAGAACACACATTATGAAAAAAGCAACTGTATGAAGTATTGAACATGTACAATGCCATACCACATAAAATACTTGCAGGTATACAATAGAGAAAGATCATTGACGTGAAACCCACTACTATTATTAACACCTGGACAGGCTGGATACTAATTAAAGCTGCAAGCAAGCATATGATTTCAAAGTTAAATAATTACCGCAGAGGATGCGATAGATTCCATGTGGCTCATTGGCACCCTACGGTATTTAACAATCTTCTTGAAATAAGAATCTTGAATCTTGATCGTACACTTTCACAGACTGCATACGACGCTTAATCACCAGAATACTAATTAACGACTAATGACGTTTTAGAAAGGATTATTGAGATTAATACCTCTGCCACAAAATCTATTGTCAATGGTTATCTATATGTGTATATGATCACAACAATGTACGATTTGGATAGAAATTTTGGTTTGAATTACAAAATGCAGTTATTTGACTTTGACTGAATTCGTTGTTAATTTGAGTTTTAAAAAATTGTTTTGTGGGTTATAATAATTCTATATTGCTTTCTTATTATATGTATATTATATACATGAATGTTTGACTATCTACCCCTTCATAAAATGGGTAAATATTATAACCAAAATGTTTACAAACTAAATAATAAATACTTTAAAATCGACATGTCATATATATTAATTAAAATATTTTTGAATTAAATTTGTTTTTTCATATATATTACTAATAACTTAATTAAAAAAACCAAAAAACTGGAACCGTACAAAACTGATGGAGTATATGTTAAATGTTATTAGTTGGCGATTATATTATATAAAGATCTGGTTGATGATACAATTTTATTTGACTTAAATTTTTAATTACACAATTTATAAAATCAAATGTCGAAGCCCCGCGTTGTCGCGGGATCTGACCTAGTTTTAATTATACTCCGAATCCGAATAGTAATACAATTCATTATAAATACTTTATTTTAAGAGAATGCATGCATGCACGCTTTGGCCAAACAACACATTCAAGTTGAATAGCTGGACGTACGTACTAATTAGCTTTTATCTTCTCACGTAGGTTTGTGCATATCGATTCTTTATTTGATGCATTTGTTTTTTTTATACTGAGGCTATTTGATCGATAAATTCGTGTTAATTGATTGAATTGTATATAACTTGAGTATGTAGTTGATTTGCACTATTAAAAGAAAAACCTTTCAAATATAATCTTAAATAATATAATAAATTATATATAGGAAACATGGTTATGACATCATTAATTTAAATCAAACTTAATTAATCAATTAAGTCCCTCTATTTTAGTTAAATTAAAAGTAGGAACTTTATTTTAATCAAACAATCAACACCACGTGTGTATACACGGGTTTAAAATCTAGTTAGCATATATATGCACCAAGTTGTTTGCTCAGAAGTGATGACTCTAAATTCTTGCCTAATTATCTGTTTGGTAAATCATCAATATTGTAAATTATCTGTTGAGTAGTTGATTAACCATCCGATCCAAACGTATTTGGTTTAATTGGGTATGGGTAATTTGGATTGGGTATTCGGTTTCAACCGATTATGTAAATGGTAAATTGACTTGGTTACGGTTTTGTCTTTTTAATTTCGGGGGGCGGAAACATTATATATGTTCACATTCTAGACTTAGGTTACTTAAACCGTTGAGAAGTGAATATGGATCATGCTACTGATCGATATCTCATAATTTCATATATAACTTCTTCCCTGTTGGGACATGTAATTGTGACAACAGATCTAGCTTGTAATAGGACTAGTGATTATAGTAATCAAGTGTACTATTGATATTGGTTGATATACATTTTAGAGTTAAACGTTAAATGATTAAAAATGTTGATCACATTTAAGTTCGAATCTGCGGTGCGAACTGAATTGAGTTCGCAGAGCAGAGCTGCGAAGCGAGATAACTCACTGGGCCAAACTGGGCTGCGAGTTGAGTCAGTTCGCAGAGCCCGTATGGCTGCGAACTGAGACGAGCTGTTAACCTATATATGTGATATTAGGTTTAAACGAATAAGAACTTTTGCCTTACGAATTTCCAGAGCATTATATTCGATTCTAAACAATTTAAAGGCTAGGTATTGATCGATTAACATAGTTATAATCAATACAAAGCACATTAGTTAACCGATTCGCTAATTAGTGCGAAACAATTCGTTCACAATCCGTGAACCAAGTATTAAGGAATTCCGCGCCTTAATACCTAAAGATAACCTCGTTATCGATCCACAAACTAGGGACATCAGAGCTTTCGGGCTAAATACTTAGTTCGAGGTTATTTGGATAATAACGGTTGATTTAGGATTGTTGTTACGTGTATCATTCGTAAAAACGATTGAAATCAGTCTCTGGAAGTGTTTAGGTTCGTATTCGTTCGAATTCTTAGGGTTTAGACGATCAAAAACCTAAAATTTTTGTTTTTAGGGTTTTCAGCCGATTCTGCGAAAACGAGTTCTGTTCTACGAACTGAGTTTGCTCTGCGAACTGAGTTTCTGTCCTGCGAACCGAGTTCTGTTCTACGAACTGAGTTTGCTCTGCGAACTGAGTTTCTGTCCTGCGAACCGAGTTCTGTCCTGCGAACTGAGTTCCTGTTCTGCGAACTGAACTTTCTGATTTGTGTGACTGTTAATTTCTGAATCATACAAAATGTCTGACTTAAGTAAAATGATTGAGATGGACCACGAGGTTGGAAAAGCTAATGTTCCACCTAAATTGTTAAGACTTGAAGACTTTTACAATTGGAGAGATAGATTTGAATCTTATTGTAGATTCCATGATCTCTCAATTTGGATGTGTATCAAAAATGGATACACTGCACCGACTCAAACTGTTCAAAATGCTACTGTGGTTATTTCCTATCAGAATATGAATGATCAACAAAAGGAAGATTTTAAATCTGAAAACAAATCTCATTCATGCATTAAGATGTGTCTTTCTAAAGAGATCAATCATCAACTGAAATCCTTTCATACTGCTAGAGAGCTATGGGAAGCTCTTGAGAAAAGATGTGAAGGAAGTCCACAAGTGAAAGCTGGCAAGAGGAATCTTCTCAAAAAGCAGTTTACAGTGTTTAAAACTTTAAAAGGAGAAGATCTTGATGCTTATGTTACCCGTTTCTACCATCTACTGAGTGAGCTAGAAAACCATGAGATCACCATAGAAGAATCGGAGAAAACCGACAAGTTCATTGAGGGTCTGCCTTCTAAATGGGAAATGTATGGGGTTATGCTCAAAGATAATGAAACCAGACTACGCTACCATGACCTTACAGCAGGTTATTGATAAGCTTAGAGGTTATGATTTCACCTAAAAGTCAAGAGATACCGATCCTGATCAGGTTCAGAACCCTAGGTTATATCATGGTAAAACAACTCTTTCGACTACGTCCTCTAGTTCGACCACTGCTTTGTTGGTTGGTGATACTGGTGTAGGAGGTGATATGATAAGTGAGGATATGGTTTTCCTTTCTGTGTCTGGTGATGAAGCTAAAGGAAAAGGTAATGAGAAGTCACCTCAAGAGCATCAAAAGATACCAATGAGCGTGAAATCTGCTGAGCAACAACTATCTGTTCTTTCTTCCTTTGTTGCTTCATATGAAAATTATATTCAGGGTAAAATCAATGATCTAATTTTGTTTGATGAAGATTTTGAACAGATAGACCCTGAATATCTTGAAGAAATAGAACTTCAGGATCAACTTGCTATGATTTCTAGGAAGGTTAAGAATTTCTTAAAGAAAACTGGTAGAAAGGTGCTTGGCAATCGATCAGGGTTTGATAAAACCAAGATCAAATGTTTCAACTGTCAAGGTATAGGACACTTTGATCGTGAGTGTCAAAGACCTAAAGTTGATCCAAGCAAAGGTAAACAAGGCTCGGGAAGTTCATTATCTTCCAAAGCCTTGGTGGTAAAGCAGTTGGATGGTTCCTATGATTGGAAAGCTCAGTCTGAAGAAGCTTTGATGGCTGAGATTGAAGATGGAACTGCTGAGTCAATGTCCTACATGCCTACTGATGTAGAACAACAAGTTGAGGTGCAAAAGTCTGAGGCAAGTGTAAGTGTTGAAAATGTACTGTTTCTGGATTCAACTGAGGATATGAATCCGGAGGACTTTGTCACGAAGATGGCTGAAGTACAAATAGACAAGAAGAAGGTATGTATTGACACTCTTGTTCTTGCTGATGTATGTAACTTAGTTACTGATTAACAGTCACAGGTTAGTGTTTTTCTTGAATCTAATAAGAATTTGACATCTCAAGTTAGCATTTTAACTGAATCTAATAAGACTGTTAGATCTGAACTTGACCAAGCCCTTATGGATGTGCGTATATTAAGTGATGATAAACAGGCCTTAAAAGTTAAGATTAAGTCTGATGCTTCTGATAGAACAGCTCTAAGAGATACCATAAATGAAAAATCAGTTATCATAGATGGTCTCTACATGAACATTAAAGACTTAAATGAAACGATTGCTGGTAAGGATCAGGAAATAGTGAATCTTAAGCTTAAGTTAGTTGAGCAAGATCGTAAGATTGAGACTTATAGAACTACTGAAATGGATAAATTGCTTGAGGTTCAACGTAGTGTAAAGGACAAGACTGGGATAGGATACAAAGATGTAGCCCCTCCTTTTAATGCCAATTACACTCCTATTCCTGAAGACTCTGAGATGACTGATGCTAATCATGAGACTAATGTAACTAATAAGTCTGATAAATCTGAGGTGCAGAAGGATGTAGTTAAGAATGTGTTATCAGATAATAGTATAAATAAACCTCCCATCAAAATACAATTTGTATCGGGTGGAGTGGTTAATTATGCTAAGACTGATGACAAAGTTGATAAAGTACAACCTAGTGTTAAAACTAGTGAACCTATAGTACCTGAGATTCAGACTGAAAAGGAAAAAGTTAGTAAGTCACGGAAACAGATATCTTGTTTCAAATGTCACCAAAAGGGGCATGTGGCTTCTTGTTGTCCTAACAAGAAGTTGGAAACATCACATAAGTTAGTGAATACTGAAAAGACACCGATCAACTCTAGTTTAAATGTAGATAGGTTAGGATCTAAACCTGGTTTAGGTAGCAAACCCATAAACATTTTGAAAAGAGATGGTAATCATAGTGTCTCCCCACCTAAACCTAAACGGGCTTATTCTCAGTCTGATAATGTTTTTAATAAACCTAGGGATAAGACTCCGTCTAGATTTAGAACCCCCAGTAGAAACCACAGTCAGTTTGAGAGTGGTTCTACCTCACGTGCACAAGGTCCAAGTTATGTGCCTAGGAGGTTTTCTACTCACTCTCCTCATAGGCAGAAGACTATTGATCATCAACAGCCTCAAGCTCCTGTGAAAGTTACCAAGACTCCCGATGGGAATAGTTATGGTTACTTTAAGGAGATGCAGATTGTTGATGATAAGGGACAAACCAAGACCGTAATGGCTTGGGTCCCTCTTGAAAACTAATTGTGTACAAATTGTTATGTGTAGGAGCAGACTGTGAACAAGGACAGCTGGTGGTATGTGGACAGTGGATGCTCAAGGCACATGACAGGAGAGAGAAGTCTACTGAAAGACTTCAAAGAAGGTCTCAAGCAAAAAGTTAACTTTGCAGGAGATAAAGGAGGAGTAATTACGGGAAGAGGAAAGGTTTCAAATGGAACTTTGACTCTTGAGGATGTGAACTATGTTGAAGAACTAACTCACAACCTAGTGAGTGTTTCCCAAGTCTGCGATAAACGTCATCCAGTTCATTTTAATGAAAAGGAGGCTTTAGTCCTGAAGCCGGGTTTTGTTATTCCCGAGAAATGGATACTGATGAGGGCACCAAGGAAGAAGGATATCTATGCTATAAACATGGGTATTCCTAACTCTTCAATGGTGTCTACATGTTTACTATCCAAGGCTTCTGAAGCAGACGCATTATTATGGCATAAGAGAATGGCTCACCTGAACTTTAGAAAGATGAACTACATAACCAGAAATGAGTTGGTTCTAGGTGTACCACAAAAGCGTTTCGAGTCTGAAGATAAGAGTGTTCCTTGCATGAAAGGAAAGCAGCACAAGAAACCACACAGATCTAAGACTGAAAACTCTATCTCTTCGCCATTTGAGTTGCTACATATGGATCTCTTTGGCCCGATAAACAAGAGAAGTGTAGGTGGCAAATGGTATTGTTTAGTTGTCACAGACGATTACTCTAGATTCTCATGGGTATTCTTTTTAGGATCTAAGGATGAAACTCCTGGAATTCTTATAGAATTCTTTGATCTGGTAGAGAATGTCTATAAAACAAGAGTAAAGCGTATTCGTAGTGACAACGGAACAGAATTCAAGAATACAACGTTGAATATCTATTGCTTAAGCAAAGGGATAATTCATCAATTCAGTGCACCTTATGAACCTCAACAGATTGGTGTTGCTGAAAGGAAGAATAGGACGTTGATTGAAGCTGCAAGAACTATGCTTGCTGATTCAAAGCTTCCGGTCATCTTTTGGGCAGAAGCAGTGAATACAACATGTCATGTTCTGAATAGAGTTCTTACGGTTAAGAAGCAAAACAAAACATGTTATGAGCTTTTAAACAATAAGAAACCTAACTTAAAGGGGTTTGAACCCTTTGGAGTTTCATGCTCAATATTAAAGACTGGACATCAAGCTAAATTTGGTGAGAAGGCTGACGAAGGATTTTTCCTAGGTTATATGCCTAACTCTCCAAATAAAAGAGTCTTTAATAAAGTCACGGGACGTTTGGAAGCAGTTTATAATATTGAGGTTACGAGCTACTCACCTGATGTACATAAGGGAGTTGATTGGTATTTTGACTATTCAGATCTCTTTACATCGTTTAAAGTTCCATTGAGTGACTTTGTCAGTGATGCAGAGATTCCTGAACATTTATTGTCTGGAGATGAGGATACTGGTCACACTCCAACATCGAATGCTCAAACGTCTGCAGTCAAGACAAGTGTTGATCCAAATCAACCATCTACTAGTGGATCTCAAAAATCCAAAGTAAATACACCTCCAGATGAGGAAGAGCTAGTGCAACAATTAGTGGATGATATCCTTACTCCACTAAGAGACTTAAGAATATCTACTGATATTGATAATTCACAGCAATATAATGAGGGGGTACCAGATTTGGAAGAGACGCCTGAAATAGGTACTAATTTAGGGGATGAAATACCAATGGAACCGGTAACTGCTACTCGGACTAGCAAGAATCATCCACCTGAAAATATCATAGGTGATCCTAAAATCCCTATGTTTACCTGAAGTCAAGCTAAGGCTAATACTTATGAGAACCAAAGCTTGTACGTTGAAATGAAAGAGACAGGGATACCTAATCAATGTCTATATTCATGCTTTATCTCACAAGTTGAGCCTAAAAATGTTCAAATGGCTTTAAAGGATAGCTCGTGGGTAGAAGCAATGCAAGAAGAACTATCTCAGTTCTCAAAGTTACAAGTTTGGGAGTTGGTTGACCAACCAAAGGGAGAGTATCCAATTGGAACTAGATGGGTGTTTAAGTGTAAGAGAGATGATCGGGGAATCATTACTCGCAATAAAGCACGTCTAGTGGTTCAAGGTTTTAACCAACAAGAAGGAATAGATTACAATGAAGTGTTTGCACCTGTTGCGAGGCTTGAAGCAATTAGAGTATTCCTAGCATTTGCATCATTCAAAGGGATAAAAGTTTATCAATTGGATGTTAAGAGTGCATTTTTGTATGGCCGCGTAGAAGAATTGGTGTATGTTTCACAACCGCCAGGGTTTGCTGATCCTGATCATCTAGATAGAGTATATCATTTGAATAAGGCTCTGTATGAATTACATCAAGCACCTAGGGCGTGGTATGGAACACTATCAACTTATCTACTTGAGAATGGATTTACAAGAGGATCAATTGATAGTACACTGTTTGTAAAATGGAAGAAGCAAGACTTTCTACTTGTTCAAGTATATGTTGATGACATTATCTTTGGATCTTCTGATGAAAGGATGTGTCAAAAATTTGAGAAAGTTATGCGAAAAAAGTTTGAGATGTCTGCAATGGGAGAGTTGAATTTTTTCTTAGGGTTACAAGTTGACCAAAAGAAGGACGGTTTCTTTATTCATCAATCTAAATATACTCATGAGCTTTTGGAACGCTTTAAGATGGATGGAAGTAAGGATTTCAATACCCCAATTCCGGTCAATCATAAAGTTGGTCCGGATACATCGAGTGATAGTGATGTGGATCCAACTCTTTATATAGCCATGATCGGATCACTAATGTATCTAACTGCCTCTAGGCCTGACATTATGTTTGCTGTTTGTATATGCGCAAGATATCAGGCTAATCCAAAAGAGTCACATATGCAAGCTGTGAAACGAATATTTCGTTACCTCAAAGGAAAACCGAAGCTGGGACTTTGGTATCCGACTGATGGAGACTTAGATCTCGAGGCATATACTGATTCGGATTATGGAGGACGCAATCAGAATAGTGTAACACCCTCAAATCTCGGGTTACGGAAGCGGTCGGGTCGAGTGTTACCAAATTAAATATCACAGCATAAGATATAAAATGAACGACTCTAAATGAGACGTTTGAAAATAATTATTACATTTCCAAAATAAAAGTTTAAATAGTTGCGAGATTGTAGTAAATTCCAAATACATAATTTGAAAATACAAAGTAAATGCAGAGTAGTCCCAATGTTTGAAAATATGCGACTCGAGCTAGCCAAATCTTGTAGAAATCCTAATTCTGCTGGGCACCTGAGAACACATGCTAAAACGAGTCAGCTATAAAGCTGGTATGATAACATAAAGTATAAAACATTGTATGTTTAGAAAAATAGTCCATAATCCACGATTCTGTTTTGTATTAAGTTGAAGTTGTAATCACCAATGTGTATACGCTAGTCGAGGTATCTAATACCTAAGTAGTAGTGGTATGTACTCAAGTACATATTAATTGAGGCATTCTGAGCCTTGATACCTATCTGGTATTAAGTAAATCTATCGATGTGAGGTAAAACCTGCCTGAGTATAGTCCAAGTAAATGTATGCCCACATCATATGATGTCGAGTAGTAATCGGCATGCCTACCTGGCATGTAGTGTTACCTCCGGCAACGTAAATTAAGCCAACGATCTCGAGTATAAGCTCGCCGATCCATTGCTGAGTAAGAGTAACCGTGCAGTCCCGTAGTACTACGATAGAGTATTTAATCAAATACTGAGCTAACAACCTCGCATGAAATCTCACCGACCCGTTAGCTGTTGTGGATTACGAGCATAATCCGCCCATCCATAGAGTGTATCGCTTTACCGCGAATACGTCCTTGTGCCCACTGCAATACCGTGGCATCGTTTTGTGCCCACTTTACCGTGGCATCGTTGTGTGTCCCTTCTGGAACATCGTCCGCATTGCCCGCAAGCAAAGTATGTAATTGAGCCGGCTGTACAACGACAAGCCCGACTGGTAAAATGTAGAGCCAGCTGTACTACGACAGACCTGGCTAAGTAAATGAGAGCCAGCCGTACTACGACGCGCCTGACTTGAGTAGTTGTGTTTGTATGTATGTATGCCAATATGCATATGTAAATCATAAGAAACACCAAGTGCTTGATATCGTGTATGAGTACATATATATATATATATATATATATATATATATATATATATATATACCTATATTAGTCAAATCCACAAATACAAGTAACAGTGTATCATGCCACGCATGAAGTAATATATTGTATCTAAATATATATGTACAATACTTAGATATAAATTGTAACACATTGAGCCTAGGTATGAACAGTCATCACCTAGTTGGTTTGTATTAGTATAAAGAGTTTATACTAACGTATGTTACTATTGTATACTCCTAGCCTTAAACCTAGCAAGTATATTTGTGGTCTCGGGAAAATGTTCACCTAAGAACAATTTCCATTCTAAGGATCATGGAGTGTGTCAACAGTTTTAGTTCCTAAAAGGAAGACTAATCCTGTAAAAGTCTAGTCGTCGTCCAGTGTAAGTAGAACTAACCAGTTCTAATATAAGTGATAGTATTGTCCCGTGACAATATGGTCAATGGATAGTGATAACTTAATCAGGTTATGTAGTGGCAATTCTTTTCCAACAATCTAACAGTGTACGGTTGTAACCTATCTAGGTTAAGTATTGATACTACCTCAAACAGGATGGTGGGTGTAATTCCTAAGTATTACACATTCGTATTACATACAGTAATATAAGCAAGTGTGAATTATAAAAGTTTATTAGTATAATTCAAAAACAATTGTTGAGCATGTGTTTCACCCCGAAAACAGTAAAACAGTTGAAAGAGTGGGGCTATGAAACTCACATGTGAGTTGGCGATCCTACGATACGCGCGTCGTCCGATAAGTAACCTCCTAGTTTCCTAAATACGTGAGGTCATATAAGTATGAGACAAATCAGTTTGTCTAACCGAGTTGTGTAATTATGTATTTGTCGTTCAGGTTTTGAAAACCCGGGTGCGGGGGGGTTCGGTGACAGATTTATAATAATAACCTTAAACATTATTTACTTTGATTTACCCATTTTGCGTATTAATCGTATCGTATTTGGTTTAGTTATTGAAAAGTGATTTTTAATCACTTAGAATGTTTTTGGCTTCTGTTTTTGGGTTCTTGCGACACTAGTTGCGACATAAAAATTCGTCATGCGACACAAGGGTTGTGTCGTATAGAAATGAGACACAAGAGCTTAGCGACACAATGGTTGTGTCGCATAAGCGTTCAATGCTGATTTAACAGCGACATAATGATTGTGTCGCATGGGATTTGCGACATAAGGTACGACACAATGTTGAAGGTCCGACATAACGGGGTTTCTACGACACAAAATACGACACAAGAGCTTTTATGCGACACAACCTACGACACAAAGCTTGTGTCGCAAAGATGAACACCAGCCCAGAAAGTTACGACTGTCACGATTTTCCGATCCAAAACCCAAACCAAACGCATTTTTAAGCCGTAAAATCATGTTCTCTTCATTGTTTAGGTTATAACTAAGTTGTGTACACAATATTACATCAAAACATTACACCAAAATGAATAAATCTAAAGATTTAGATATTTTCTTACAATTGCAAATCGAAGCCAAACGGGGAAAGAAACGAGTATGGTGCCTTTGTTAATCTTGTTCCTTGCTTGATGGTGATTCCGAAAATATGAATTTCGTGGGTTGATTTGTAAATCCGAAATTTTGGTGTGGATTGGGTTGAGAGAGTTTTTAGAGTGTGTGTGTGTGTGAAAAATGAAATGGAAATGAAAGAATGGGGGTTTGGGAATGGTTTTTATCCATTTCCAGATACTCACTTCGTATACTGTGGTCTACAACCACAGTGCAAAATACCCGTGTTTATTTACTCGATCAAAATGTAAATTTAATATTTCAAATCTTACATTTTGTTTATATTATTTGGTAATTTTTAATAAAAATATTTCACTTAAACTTTAAAATGTAATTATTTAAAGTTTAAAATCGGTGCGAAAATTGACTTTTTGACCGGTTGTTACATTCTCCCCCTGTTAAGAAAATTTCGTCCCGAAATTTCGCGTGAGGTTGTGATCGCGTGGGGTTCGGGGAGACATGTATGTACGAAAAGTTTGTCGATTATATTGTAGACATATAATGTCTATGACGGAGTTGAAGAGCAGTCAATCCATGACTGTGTCGCGGTTTGCTATTGTAGTCACATTCTGACTATGTTGTTTGTTCAAGGTATGATTAAGTCATGGTTATCAGGTAACCGTTTACATTGTAGTCTATCCGGGACTAGGCAGTGGTCACAAAGTGGCCGTTTAGTGAATAGTTGTGACACCCGTCAAATTAGGACTAGAAATTAATGCCTAATCAAGTATTAATACATGTAATTAGTTCTGTGTTAGGCTAATTTGTGTATCAATTAATATATATTGTTGAATATATATACAGGTATGCAATCTGATTAAATCGTACAAGTTTTAAATCGAATGTAATTCGGTTCCAAATAAATACGGACGTTGGTGAACAATTTAATTAAATAATATAATGTTATTTAATCACACAATTACATCCAAAATATTATTTTATTTAATAATATTTCGTACACAATTCGTCTCGTACAGTCAAGGGCTACGCGATTAAATTATTAAACGCGCAAACAAACAAAACAAGTTAACGTTATATTTTATAACGCAATTATTTAGTATATGGTAAAATACTTCAACAAAAATATTGAATAATTTTTCGTATTTCAAAACGCATAATTAAACGCATTTAAATACTAATTAAACGTGTAAATGACCGGGAAAACGAGCATCGCACGGAGCGCAAACACAGGGACGAAAAGTTTGGGACACACCCACATGGGGTGGGCCCCACTAACCGGCCAAAGGAGAAGGGGAAAACCCCCACCTCCTCCTTTCTTTCTTCATTCCATCATTTCTTTCTCTCTCTCTTTTCTTCTTTTCTCTCCAAATAACCAAACCATTCCACCACTTTAAATCTCAAAATAACACCACCAAACGCACTCGGATCATCAAGATTTTCGGAGAAAAAGAACCACCTCGCAACGATCTACAACCTCATCTTTTTGGATTTTCATTTCGACACCGCGTAAGTTTCCGACAAACTCTCGAAACCACTCAAATCTTTGTTATAATGCTTGTTTGTTGTTTACATACACTTAAAATGTCCATATATGGGTTGGGTAAAAGGATCGGACCAAACTATGGCCGGAAAACTCGTTTTTGGCTCAAAAATCCGTTAACAGCTCGAAGTGACGCAACGACGACTGCAGTATAGCGTCACTTCGTGCGTCACTTAAGTGACGCATTGAGTGTCGCTAAAAGCCCTAATTTTGCGTCACTTGCCTAAGTGCCGCATAAAACCCTCTTTTTCCGTCACTACCTAAGTGACGTATTTTCAATACCCGTCACTAATGACCGACACTTATAGCGTCACTTACCTAAGTGACGCCTACAATCAAAACCTGATTTCACCGTCACTAACCTTAGTGACTCATGACCTTTGCACCGACACTTACAACCGACACTTTCTTAAGTGTCGCCCTTTATGCGTCACTTGCACAAGTGACGCCATTAGATCAGAATCCGTCATTTCATGCGACACTTCCTAAGTGTCGCTTAAACTCTTGAGTGTCGCTATAAGTGACACTAAAAATAGAATGTTTACAACTCATTTTTACTAAGTGTCGAGACCTAAATTTTATCACTTGATTTCACCCAAATTCAAGTCCAGATGCGTTTTTCACCAAAGAATTTAATAGAAATAAAAAATTTTCGAGCTGACCTGGCATCTCGACCCCAGCCAGGGGCCAGCCCCTTGGACCCCGCCAGGGTTGCCACCCCTGGAACCCCGCTAACCAGGGGCGCTGCCCCCGGACCCCCGTCACCTAAAAGATTGTAAATATTTTTAAGTACAACATTTCAAAAACCAAAATAATAATGTTGCAAATTTATTATTACTAACAATCACCAACGGGCCATACACACTTTCTAAACTCAAGGTAATCAACCAAATCGTAGTAATTTGGACAAGTCAATCAACCAAATGGGGATAATTTGGACCTTATAGTTGACAACTACAAAGGTAGTCTTTTAAGATACCTATTCAATTAATAACCATCGCGCGTATTGGACGCCCTCAGGTTACAAGCTTCAGACTTCAATTCAAGGCTAATCAATTCAAGTTTATTTAAATACACAAACAAGGCTCAGGTGAGTCTCATGGCCCCCATTTTACTGCTTTTCAATCAGGGGTGTGATATTATTGCTCGTTTTGTTTTACAAGTTGAACGCAAGTACAAATCAAATCAAATACTACATGAGTTTCAAGCTAATCAATTTAAAGCCCTCCATAGCATAGTCTGGTAATACGTAGTAGCGTGAATGTTAGTATATGATATCATATAGGATTGACAATCCTCGTCCGGATTAGCACGCACTAACTGGTCAAACGGACGTATTAGCATTTAGGAAGACGAGTGTGGATTAGGCACTCGTGGGAGGCACTTCAAGTTAGGTTTCCTTAAGTGGGCCTGACAACTCAAGTTAAGCTCAGACTATGTGCTCATAGCTGTATAACTTTTATTTTGCTTAATTGCTTTATAAATTCAATTATAAATCTTGTGGTTCATACAAATATGTGTTGACATACAAACCTGTGAGCTCACCAGCGTTTCGCTGACCCATTTTAGCATGTATCACAGGTAACCAGCAGTAGGTTGGACTGCTCAATCAAGGAAAATTAGCTCGAGTCAGCATGCAAACAATCAGAGATTTAGCTACATTATTATATTTTGTATAGATTAATTATGTACTTAAATCTGTCAATTTCAACCGAGCTAATGTAACTATATTTTTGATGTAAACGTTTGTTTTTATCAATACAAGTTCAAAACGACGCATATAGTGGTCATTCATTATATCTTATGTGCTGTGATTATTGATTAGTCGCGCTCCGACCCGAACCGCTTCCGCATCAAAATTTGGGGGTGCGACAATAGTCCTATCAGGACTAGGCGTTTTGGTGAGCGTTCAGTCGATTAGTCTGCTGAAAGCAAACTTTGGGTTTTTACGTGGGCCCAGGTCAACTAGCCCTATGATGCACTCGGCATTTAGTTGATAAAAGAAATATCGAGGGGCAAAAGTACACGCCTGGTGTAAATCAGAACTTGAAAGATCATGTTTTTGAGGAAGGACGTACCTATATTATTATCGAAGTTTATTCGGTTCATTCGAAGCCGATCAGGTGAATTTTTGCGTTTCCTTGGGCAATCCTTCTTGTAGGGACCGGGTTCCTTACATTTGAAGCATATCCTTTGAGAGTCGGGATTGGCGGGAACTCTGCAGTCCCAAATTCTGTGTCCAAATAGTTGGCATCTTTCACAGGGTAAGCCACATGAACCATCATGCTGACGTCTACAGCCGTAACAAAATGGCTTGTTACCCGCATAGCCTCGTTTTTCGTTGGGTTCTGTAGCGTAGGACCTCACGGGTTCGGGTTGATTAGTTGGATCTCGACTAGGGCTGGAATTTCCATTCCATGTTCCTTGGTTGTTTTCAGTTGAAGGTGTTTTGCGTCGTTCCACTTGTGCCATAAGTCTGTGGGCCATACGAATAGCCTCTTCAATAGTAGTGGGTTTAGAGGTAGTGACCATTCCCTCGATTAGCAACGGGAGTCCACCGATGTACCTCCCGATTCGTTGGCTCTCAGGGTTTATGATAGTTGGGCAAAGGTGTGCTAGTTGTTGGAAACGATTGGTGTATGTCTCGATGTCGTTGTCTCTTACGGTGAGATGCCAAAGTTCGTCCTCAAGTTTGTGGAGTACCTCGCTGGGGCAATACTTGTCCCTCATGATTCGTTTCAGCTCCTCCCACGGGAGTTCGTGTGCGGTGTCTGTCCCTATAGTTCGGGCGTGGAAATTCCACCAGGTAGAGGCATTATCCTGCAGAGTGTATGTGGCGTACATGACTTTGCAGTCGTCGGGGCAGTTGCAAAGGTAGAATATAGATTCCATCTTCTCGAACCATCGGATTAATCTGACAGCACCTTCAGTTCCGACGAAGTTTGGTGGTTCGCACCTCAGGAAGTCCGTAAAGGTGAAGGGCTTTGCTTGGTTCCAAGTAGCTAGAGCCTCAGCTACCCTTTGATCCGCGAACTGATCACGTTCAGCTTGGGTGAAGGTTTGTCATTTAGGCGGCATGATTCTTAAATAAGAGTGAAACGGCATAGTGTGAGATCTTTATTCAAAGATTTTGATTATTGTAGTTGTACACGTAAATCGGTATTACAAGTATAGAGTATTTAATCAAATACTGAGCTAACGACCTCGCGTGAAATCTCACCGACCCGTTAGCTATTGTGGATTACGAGCATAATCCGCCCATCCATAGAGTGTATCGCTTTACCGCGAATACGTCCTTGTGCCCACTGCAATACCGTGGCATCGTTTTGTGCCCACTTTACCGTGGCATCGTTGTGTGTCCCTTCTGGAACATCGTCCGCATTGCCCGCAAGCAAAGTATGTAATTGAGCCGGTTGTACAATGACAAGCCCGACTGGTGAAATGTAGAGCCAGCTGTACTACGACAGACCTGGCTAAGTAAATGAGAGCCAGCCGTACTACGACGCGCCTGACTTGAGTAGTTGTGTTTGTATGTATGTATGCCAATATGCATATGTAAATCATAAGAAACACCAAGTGCTTGATATCGTGTATGAGTATATATATATATATATATATATATATATATATATATACCTATATTAGTCAAATCCACAAACACAAGTAACAATGTATCATGCCAAGCATGAAGTAATATATTGTATCTAAATATATATGTATAGTACTTAGATATAAATAGTAACACATTGAGCCTAGGTATGAACAGTCATCACCTAGTTGGTTTGTATTAGTATAAAGAGTCTATACTAACGTATGTTACTATTGTATACTCCTAGCCTTAAACCTAGCAAGTATATTTGGGGTCTCGGGAAAATGTTCACCGAAGAACAATTTCCATTCTAAGGATCATGGAGTGTGTCAACAGTTTTAGTTCCTAAAAGGAAGACTAATCCTGTAAAAGTCTAGTCGTCGTCCAGTGTAAGTAGAACTAACCAGTTCTAATATAAGTGATAGTATTGTCCCGTGACAATATGGTCAATGGATAGTGATAACTTAATCAGGTTATGTAGTGGCAATTCTTTTCCAACAATCTAACAGTGTACGGTTGTAACCTATCTAGGTTAAGTATTGATACTATCTCAAACAGGATGGTGGGTGTAATTCCTAAGTATTACACATTTGTATTACATACAGTAATATAAGCAAGTGTGAATTATAAAAGTTTATTAGTATAATTCGAAAACAGTAAAACAGTTGAAAGAGTGGGGCTATGAAACTCATCTGTGAGTTGGCGATCCTACGATACGCGCGTCGTCCGATAAGTAACCTCCTAGTTTCCTAAATACGTGAGGTCATATAAGTATGAGACAAATCAGTTTGTCTAACCGAGTTGTGTAATTATGTATTTGTCGTTCAGGTTTTAAAAACCCGGGTGCGGGGGGGGGGGGGGGGGGGGGGGGGGGTTCGGTGACAGATTTATAATAATAACCTTAACCATTATTATTATACTTTGATTTACCCATTTTGCGTATTAATCGTATCGTATTTGGTTTAGTTATTGAAAAGTGATTTTTAAACACTTAGAATGTCTTTGGCTTCTGTTTTTGGGTTCTTGCGACACTAGTTGCGACATAAAAATTTGTCATGCGACACAAGGGTTGTGTCGTATAGAAATGCGACACAAGAGCTTAGCGACACAATGGTTGTGTCGCATAAGCGTTCGATGCTGATTTAACAGCGACATAATGATTGTGTCGCATGGGATTTGTGACATAAGGTACGACACAATGTTGTGTCGCAAAAGGTCCGACATAATGGGGTTTCTACGACACAAAATACGACACAAGAGCTTTTATGCGACACAACCTGCAACACAAGGCTTGTGTCGCAAAGATGAACACCAGCCCAGAAAGTTGCGACTGTCACGATTTTCCGATCCAAAACCCAAACCAAACGCATTTTTAAGCACTAAAATCATGTTCTCTTCATTGTTTAGGTTATAACTAAGTTGTGTACACAATATTACATCAAAACATTACACCAAAATGAATAAATCTAAAGATTTAGATATTTTCTTACAATTGCAAATCGAAGCCAAACGGGGAAAGAAACGAGTATGGTGCCTTTGTTAATCTTGTTCCTTGCTTGATGGTGATTCCGAAAATATGAATTTTGTGGGTTGATTTGTAAATCCGAAATTTTGGTGTGGATTGGGTTGAGAGAGTTTTTAGAGTGTGTGTGTGTGAAAAATGAAATGGAGATGAAAGAATAGGGGTTTGGGAATGGTTTTTATCCATTTCCAGATACTCACTTCGTATACTGTGGTCTACAACCACAGTGCAAAATACCCGTGTTTATTTACTCGATCAAAATGTAAATTTATAATTTCAAATCTTAAATTTTGTTTATATTATTTGGTAATTTTTAATAAAAATATTTCACTTGAACTTTAAAATGTAATTATTTAAAGTTTAAAATCGGTGCGAAAATTAACTTTTTGACCGGTTGTTACAAATAGGAAATCTACAACTGGAGGATGTCAATTCCTAGGAGGTAGATTAGTATCTTGGCAGTGCAAGAAGCAAAGCTCGGTAGCCATCTCTACATGTGAAGCTGAGTATATGTTGCAGCTGGCAGTTGTTGTTCACAAATTCTTTGGTTACAGTAGCAACTGCGGGATTATGGGTTGAATATAACCAATACTCCTATGATGATTGATAATGAGTCAACAATGTCGATAACCAATAATCCGGTGAAGCATAGTAAAACTAAGCTCATTGATATTCGACATCATTTTATTAGAGACTGTGCTGAAAAGAAAATGATAAGGTTAGTTAAGGTTTCGACTGTGGATAACTTAGCAGACCTCTACACAAAGACGTTCGACAGAGCAAGATTTGAGACGTTGGTTCAACTAAATGGAATGAGAAATCCAGAGTGATTAGTCTTCCAAGGGTATTAATTGTAATAGTTAGTAGTAATTTTGTTTACTTATTTAAAAAAAAAGAAGGGGGGGGGGGGGGGGGCGTATGGCATTCATTTGCTTGTTACCTGAGGGGAATCGCCTCCAATAAAAGAACAAAAGCAGTTCTTTTAGGAAAAGTTAAGTTTTTAGCTGTAAAAACTTGGGAGATGATAGTACATTAGGAGAATAAGCTTCATAATAATAAGCTTAAGTCCTAAGTATGATGTGTTAGTAGGTTCAATTAAAGCTACTTTAGAACTACAGCGGTTCTATCAGGTATTATTTATATTTATTTGATTATACACCTATATCCACGAGTTATAATTTGCATGTTTTAAATAACTAGATAGCTTCATTATATGATGTACTGGTAGGCAAATTATATAAACATTTCTAAGCTTTTAAGAAGTCTTAATATACTGGAGTGTTATCTGGTGTTTCTATTATATGATGTATGACATAAGTCTTAATTGTTGACTGATGGTATTTACATGCACTTAAATTATAAAGTTATAAAATGACAATAGTAGAAATATGGGTATTAAATTAATTATTGGTGACTTTGTTATACTAAGTACAGATCTGAAGCCATTAATTAAATTAATATTCTCAAATGTATTTTGAATCATGCTAGAAAGGATCCTCTTTTGTACTAAGTACAGACCTAGATAACATAGCATCTTCACAGTATGTTTGATATTTGTCTACATTCTAAATTTAAGTGTATGTTTGATAAACCTCTACCTTGTATCTAAAAAAACAGTGTCATATGTGTTGCTTGAATTCTTCGGTATATCATAATTCATACTAACAATAAAGGTGTTGCTTAGATATGTGAGTATAATTTGTTTATGTGGATCATAATACTGGTAATCGTCTTGAACTATCTATAGTGAAAAATATTCACCTTTAAGTGAATAATGTATTTTAAAATTATGCTTTGTGGATAAAGGTACCTAAGATATAATTTTATAAATATAAATGGATAAATGATAAAATTAGTTATAATTCTATTGTAATTTATTTGAATTTCATGAGGTATGTATACTAACAATCAACTTAGACTTTTTAATAATTACTTAAACGCTTATTCTATCTAATATGATCCCTAAGGAGTTAAATTTATAATCAGTTTATTTATGTACTTTATTTTATTTTTAAGTTATTAATAAAATGGTACCTGATACCACTGTTAGTTTATATGTGTTGTGTTGTTTTTATTTTTAGCCTTTTATTTATTTATTTTATTTTATTTTAAATAAGTATTACCCTTTGGAATTAAATTAAACTGATTAATCTCTATTTGTGTTGAACAATCGTTACAATTACAAGTAAAAAAAAAATAATTTTATTTCAGACTTTTATAAATATTGGGTTTTAATTTATACTTAGTATTAACTTTGCATTTTAAATTAAATTTGCAAGTTTGACTAGTCAAACCTGCGAAGTGAGTTTAAACGGTGCGAATTGAACTTAGGGTATAAAAGGTAGCAAGTCAACAAACCGAACCACACTTTTCCATTTACTCTGCGAACTGAAATCAGACACCTCTGCGAAGTGAGATTGGCGAAACGAACCGAATCCAATTTTGGGTTTATTTTCTGATTTTTAGAACGAGGGAGGAATTTTTGATCCGTGGAACTTATTCACCTTTTCATTACGCATCTATTAAAGTAAGTTTCATACGATTTCACTGTGTATTTTGTGAGAAATCGATCGTTTTATGTTCTTGAAGGTTTCGGTTTGGTTTTTTCACGGATTTGGATAAAATTAGTGGATTATAAAACCTAAAACTTGTTAATAATGATTAATCGATGCTTATTGATCATGATTTAATCATTTAATTGCTATAAAACACGTTCGATTGTTGATTCATACATTGATCTCGTTGAACTGTTGGTTCTGCGAAGTGAGATCTATCTCGCTTCATAGCCCGCTCCAACGAACCGAGACGAGACTACGGTTGACTTTCGTTGACTGAAGCGAAACGAACTCTCTTCGTTTGACTTCAGTTGACCGAAGCGAGCTGAGACTCTTGATTGACTTTAGTTGACCGAAGTGAGACGAAGTCACTTCGTTTGACTTGGATTGACTGAAGCGAGTCGAACTCAACTCGCAGAGTTTCTGCGAAGCGAGTTGAAATAGTTATTTTTATTTACATTTATGATTGACTTAGTTTGACTTTGAGAACTGAATTTACTATGTTGACTTCAGTTGACTTAGTAATATTAAGTAAATTTTATAATTGTTTACTAATAACTTGTTTTTGATTTGAGAATCTTCTGGTTACAAATAATTAAAAAGTTATTTATTTATACACGTTTAGACTTACGAACTTTTGTTTATAAGTTAACATATGTGTAATAATTTAACACTTAGAGTTATTTCATATCGAAAGTCTTCCGACTCATAGCGTAGTCGAGCGGCGTGTACCGATCATTGTCGGCGGTATGATAACTTAATTTGTGTTTTAATTAACGAACTTTATATAATTTACAGAATATAATTGAAAAGTTAAATGCCTTTAATTGTTCAATTAAGTTTCAGTAAATTAAGTTATTAGTTAATAGTAGACTTAGACGTTTGATGATCTTTTTGAACATAATACGTTAAAGTTTAAATTATCTCATGTTCGTTAATTTGATCCTTTGCTATTTGTGTAATTTTTTATTACAGATATGGCTGACAGATCTTTCGAGAAGGGTCACAATATTCTGGTGAATCTAGACGTCAATGTGCGCGGTGCTGAGCGCTTCGAACAGATTTTGACGTATTTAGCACGTTCGAGGATTCGACATGCTATTACCGAGTCACCACCTCTATCCAAAGATCTTTTGACTCAATTCTGGACGAATATAGAGTTTGATGGTGCAACTAACCCTCCGACTATTCGTACAACGGTAAATCAGCATCCTGTTGCTTTTACAGCTGCTGATCTTCGCCAGCTATTACAGTTGGGTACTGTTTGTGACACCCGTCAAATTAGGACTAGTTTTTAGTTTCTAATCATTTAGAAATACGTGTAATTAGTTCTATGTATTAGGCTAATTGTATGTATCAAAATATATATATATTGATGAATATATATATCAATACTTGATTAGAATTAATCGTTCATTTTCAAATCGGCCGAATTTCCGATTCATATATATATGGCATTGGTGAAAAACAATATTAAATAATATAAGAATTATTATTTAATAACTCATTATGTATTATATATTATTTTGATAATATATAACAAGTATTACGTATCGTACAAATCAAAACGTTCGCTACAAAACTCATAAGCAATGAATTATTATTTGAAATAATAATTACTAGTTACTTTGGTTGAAATAAAACATATTTCGTTTTATAACCTTTTACTCAAACGCAACGAAACCACTCGAATCGTGTCCGTCTCTAAAACATAAAACAATGATATATTTTTATATCTCATTAAAAGTATTTTTATTAAAATACTTCGATTAAAATATGTACGAATTCATTTTTAGAAATTTATCGAATTAAAACATTTTATTATTTTTCGATCGGGTACAAAAACACGGGTATTTTGTACCACGAATGGGAGCCCAACCGACTCCAATAATTGGAGCCGGATGAACAAACCAAACACAACCCTCGATCATTTCATTTCATTCTCAAATCTCACTCTCAATCTCTCTCGGTCTCTTTCATTTTCAAAAACAACAACAACAATAACAATTAACAACAACAATATTATCATCATCATCATCGTGATCATCATCAATCTTCATCATCTTCATCGTTCATCATCACCATCATCCGTTCATCAAATTAATTGTAAGGATTCGTTTACGTTTTTGTTAATTTTACATGTTTATATTACTTATATTAGCATGCTAGGATGTTTTACAAACTGATTATGTCCCCAAATCGAACATAAGTTTTTGAATTAAACCTGCTGTTCGTCACAGACCTGCAAACGCAGACAAACCACGCGATCACGTGATTTGTCCAGCCGATCGCGTAACTTTTTAACCCACGCGATCGCGTGATAGTTCAACCGATCGCGTCATCCTTAATTTCAAACCGATCGTGTGAGTTTCCAACCGATCGCGTCATTTGTTAAACCCAACCGATCGCGTGACATTTCAAACCGATCGCGTCATTTGTAGTTCCACGCGATCGCGTGATAATCCTCGGCCGATCGCGTGATCTTGTTTCCTGGATCGTGTGATTTTTCAGAAACTTAAACCAAATGTGTTCATGTCGCGATTCTTACTAAGTATTCAGTTTAGAGACGTTTAAAAATCCAAACAACTATAAATAATTTTCACAACGTATTATACTTATACGAACTCAAATTATTTATATTCGATACGATACGTTTTCAAAACAAAGTTCATTTATACGAAACAAACATATTTATGTTATCAAGATCTCGTTTTCAAATCAATCACCAATGGTCGTATTCATTTTCACAAACTCAAAACATAATCATTAACCAATGTATTTGGTCATAACTAGTTAAGGGAATAACTAGCATAGATGGTCCGTAGTGTCATCAAATCAAGTAAACCTTGCGCGTTTAATACGCCCGGCAGGTTTCAATAATCTAATCATTTATCAAAACCTTGCGCGTCTAAGACGCCTTGCAGGTTCAGTCGTTGTAACGACATCAAATCATTGTGAATCATCAATTGTGCTTAGTAGCATCTCATAGGCTCAGGTGAGTCTCATAGCCCCTTTTTAAATATATTTTCTCAGGGGTGTGATCCATTGCTTGTTTTGTTTTACAATATGAACGCAAGTATCATTAAATCAAATACTACATGAGTTATTTTCTCTAATCATTTTAAAGCCCTCCATCAACATAGTTTGGTAATACGTAGTAGCGTGAATATTAGTATATGGATCCATATAGGTTTGACCAGCCTCATCCGGGTTAGCACGCACTAACTAGTAAAACGGATGTATTAATATTTGTGAAGACGAGTGTTGATTAGGCACTCGTAGGAGGCACCTCGATCAGGATACCTTAAATGTGGACCTGACATCTCGAGTTAAGCTCAGACTATGTGCTCATGGCTGTATAACTTTTATTTTGCTTAATTGCATTTTAAATTCAATTATCATTAAATCTTGCGGTTCATACAAATATGTATTGACATACAAACCTGTGAGCTCACCAGCGTTTTCGCTGACCCATTTTAGCATGTATCACAGGTGATCAGCAGCAGTAGGTCTGCCACTCAAGATGCCCATTAGCTCGAGTCACATTCAGACATCAAGAGATTGTCATGCATTACTATATTTTGTATAATTTAGTTATGCCATAGAATCTCTATCAATCGAACTCAGGAGCTTTTGTAAACTATGTTATAACAGTGTAAAACTTTTATAATATCAATGTGTTTGTAAACGACGCATGTAGTGGTCGTTCATTATGTAATCTTGTGTGCTTTGTATATTGATTAGTCGCGCCCCGAACCGACCCGCTTCCGCATCATAATTTGGGGGTGCGACAGATTGGTATCAGAGCCTAAGGTTATAGTGAACTAGGTTGCATTTAGTGGGCCTAGACTATGACCGTTAGGCAGTATTCCCTATTAGGTATAACTGGTTCAGTGATCATGTCATACGAGTTTAATTTAACATAGCGTAGCTAACTATGTACAATTAAATGAAGATGATGTGAAATCTGAAAGGGGTTATGTTGAACAGGAATGCGATAGTTGACTCTGACCATGAGAGAAACCGTGACTAATACTTGATTAGTGTTAGACACACGTTAGGCTATTATGTGATATAGGCGTATATACATACATAGGCCTCATTTATGTGCTACCTTATAGGCTATTATATATTGAAGATATATGATTAAGCCTCACTCGCGTATTATCTTCTAAGCTATTATATATATCGAATATATATAGATCACACACGATAATACACTCGTTGACATCTTCACTACCAAAGACGATGCGTATGAATTACTATCGTCTATCCTTTTATACGCACATAACATCTCACAACACAATTCCGCTGTACAATCACATATTCGCGAGGAACATATCATTTCGTATTTCCCCTATCATTCTATTTCCTTAGAATCACAAATGGAACTTATTGTTTGAAGGACTATAGGCTCCATACATAAAACCATATCCCACCTACTCGCAAACTCGCATCTAGTATGCAACTCTGTTGTTTGTCAAATGTGGTTATCACTTGTGTCATTGTATATTACCCCATAAATATATATATGCATATGTGATGTATCATGTTTTGGTGCAAACAACTCATCCACTCTCTTTGCTTTTATCAGAATCATGCCGCCAAAGAAGACTGGTTTCAGTCAAGCTGAACTCAATGCTGCGGTTACCCGAGCTGTAGCCGAAGCCATGGCTGCTCAAGAAGCTCTAAGGAATGCAGAGACAGTCAATGCTACTCCTACTCCTGTTATCAAACCTTGTTCCTACAAGGATTTTCTCAGCTGCAAGCCACTCTACTTTAAGGGCACGGAAGGTGCTATTGGCTTAATCCGATGGATTGAAAGAATGGAATCTGTCTTCAGTCTCTGTAACTGTGCTGAAGATAGTAAGGTCAAGTTTGCTGCTTACACCTTTCAAGAAGGTGCACTAACGTGGTAGAACACCCACGCAAACTCTATTGGCGTCGAGATCGCAAACCGACTTCCTTGGCCTGAATTGAAGAAAAAGCTAAAGGAGAAGTACTGTCGCGAGGAAGAACTACACCGACTAGAAGTGGAGTTCTGGCATCTGGAGGTACAAGGGAACGATATTGCTGGGTACACCACCAAGTTCCAGCAATTCGCTCTATTGTGCCCAGGTTTGGTTGATACGGAAGGAAAAAGTATCAAGAAGTACATCCGCGGACTTCCGGAGAATATCCAGGGGAATGTCGCCTCAGCTCCACCAACCACCCTTGATAGAGCTATCGAAATTGCTCATGAACTCATGGCCATGGTTGTCAGCCGTGAGACATCTGCTCCATCTTCTGGTAACAACAATAAGAGAAAGTGGTCTGGGAACACCACTCAAAACCAATCATCATCAAAGAGGTCTGAGTCTGATAAGACCCTCAACACTGGTTCTGGTTTCAACAAGGGTTACACTGGAAATAAACCCTACTGTTCAAAGTGTCACCGTCATCATGATGGTCCTTGCAGCACACCTTGTGGAAAATGTCAAAGGTATGGACATTTGACCAAAGACTGTAGGTCTACTACCGTCAACACCACCACCAGCCAACCAAAGTCCTGCTATGAGTGTGGAGAAACTGGGCACTTTAGGAATGATTGCCCAAAGCTGAAGAACAAGGGTAACAACACTGCGAAGGGAAGAGTTTTCTTTCTGAACTCAGGAGAGGCCCGTCAAGACCCGAATGTGGTCTCGGGTACGTTTCTTCTCAACAATCTTACTGCTTCTGTTCTGTTTGATTCTGGTGCTGATAGGAGCTTCATATCTGATGAGTTTAGTCAATTGCTTAACATTGCCCATATTGCCTTAGATACTAAGTACATTGTAGAATTAGCTAATGGCAAGTTAATTGAGACTGACAGTGTAATACCAAATTGCACTTTAAATCTATCTGATGAAATCTTCTCTATTGACCTTATACCCGTTGAAATTGGAAGTTTCGACGTTATTATTGGAATGGATTGGTTATCCAAGCACCGAGCTGAAATTGTCTGCTATGACAAAATCGTCCGTATTCCTCTTGTCACCGGTAGTACTCTAATCATACAAGGGGAGACCGGTAGGACGAGACTGAATATTATATCCTGTATGAAAACTCGCAAGTACCTTAGGAAAGGGTACCAGGCGATTCTCGCACATGTCTTGGAGAAAAAGTCGGAAGAGAAACTACTTGAGGATGTGCCCATTGTTAGAGATTATCCAGAAGTCTTTCCCGAAGACTTACCTGGCCTTCCACCACCGAGACAAGTTGAGTTCTCGATCGATCTCGTGCCGGGGACAGCACCTGTTGCACGAGCACCATATCGTTTAGCCCCTTCAGAACTCCAGGAGTTGTCTACTCAGTTGCAGGAACTTCTGGATAAGGGATTCATTAGACTGAGTTCTTCACCATGGGGAGCTCCGGTTCTGTTTGTGAAAAAGAAAGACGGTTCATTCAGAATGTGTATCGACTATAGAGAGTTGAACAAGTTGACCGTCAAGAACCGTTACCCACTTCCTCGAATTGATGACCTATTCGACCAACTTCAAGGGTCAAGTATCTATTCGAAGATAGATCTAAGATCAGGTTATCATCAGTTACGAGTTCGTGACATCGACATCCCAAAGACTGCCTTCCGAACTCGCTACGGACATTACGAGTTCCAAGTGATGCCATTTGGTTTGACTAACGCACCGGCAGTATTCATGGACCTTATGAACCGTGTGCGCAAACCATATCTAGACAAGTTTGTCATTGTTTTTATCGATGACATTCTTATTTACTCGCGCAATGAACAGGAACACGCGCAACATCTTAAAGTCATTCTAGAACTTCTTAGACACGAAGAGTTATATGCTAAATTCTCCAAGTGTGAGTTCTGGATGAAAACTGTTCAATTCCTTGGTCATGTGATTGATAGTCAAGGAATTCACGTAGATCCATCAAAGATTGAGGCTATCAAGTGCTGGCAAGCACCGACGACGCCGACCGAAGTACGCCAATTCTTAGGACTGGCTGGTTATTATCGGCGTTTCATTGAGAATTTTTCCAAAATAGCTCAACCTCTCACAATACTGACTCAGAAGGAAAAGAAGTTTGATTGGACTGAAAAACAAGAGTCAGCATTTCAGCGATTGAAGCAAAAGCTTTGCAGTGCACCAATTCTATCATTACCCGAAGGAAATGAAGACTTCGTGGTATACTGCGATGCCTCACACCAAGGTCTTGGTTGCGTGTTGATGCAACGAGACAAGGTTATTGCCTACGCCTCCCGACAACTCAAAGTTCACGAGAAGAACTACACTACTCATGATCTCGAATTAGGAGCCGTAGTGTTCGCACTTAAGATCTGGAGACACTATCTGTATGGCACAAAGTGTACCATCTTCACCGATCACAAAAGCCTCCAGCATATATTCGATCAGAAGGATCTTAATATGAGGCAACGTCGCTGGGTCGAGCTACTTACCGACTATGATTGTGAAATCAAGTATCATCCGGGGAAAGCAAATGTAGTTGCCGATGCCCTAAGTCGCAAAGAGCGCACAAAACCACTTCGAGTCCGAGCCCTTAGCATAACCATCCATAATGATTTAATCATTCAAATTCTCATTGCTCAACTTGAAGCATTGAAACCTGAAAACATCAAGGAAGAGGCCTTGCGAAATATGGAGAATTATACTTCGCAAACCGAATCTGGTTACCCAAGTTTGGGAATCTTCGAGACTTGGTGATGGATGAAGCTCACAAGTCCAAATATTCTATACATCCTGGATCTGACAAGATGTATCATGGCATCAAGGGATCATACTGGTGGCCAAACATGAAAGCAGAGATTGCCATGTATGTCAGCAAGTGCCTCACATGTTCAAAAGTTAAAGCTGAATATCAGAAGCCCATCGGTTTGCTACAGCAACCGGATATTCCATAATGGAAATGGGAGCAAATCGCTATGGACTTCATCACTAAACTCCCGAAAACATCAAGTGGTTGCGATACTATATGGGTAATAGTTGATCGTCTAACCAAATCTGCTCACTTCCTTGCCATGAAGGAAACCGACAAAATGGAACGTCTCACATGAATCTATATGAAGGAGATCGTAACAAGGCACGGCGTTCCAATCTCAATTATCTCTGATAGAGACAGCCGATTCACATCTAACTTTTGGCAATCATTGCAAAAGTCATTGGGTACTCGTTTAGATATGAGTACAGCCTATCATCCACAAACCGATGGCCAAAGTGAAAGGACTATTCAAACACTGGAAGATATGTTACGCGCCTGCGTAATTGATTTCGGTGCAAATTGGGAGCATCATTTGCCATTGTGTGAATTCTCATACAACAACAGCTACCACACCAGCATCAAGGCTGCACCTTTCGAGGCACTGTACGGTCGTAAGTGCCGATCGCCCATTTGTTGGACCGAAGTTGGAGATAGTCAACTCACTGGTCCTGAAATCATTCATGAAACCACCGAGAAGATCGTTGGTATCCAGCAACGGCTGAAGGCCGCACGTGATCGTCAGAAGAGTTATGCTGACGTGAGACGCAAGCATCTCGAGTTCCAAGTTGGGGATCGAGTATTGCTCAAAGTATCACCTTGGAAAGGTGTCATCCGTTTTGGTAAACGTGGGAAGTTAAACCCTAGATACATCGGACCTTTTGAGATCCTTGAAAGGATTGGTCCAGTCGCATATCGATTGCAGCTACCTCCAGAACTCAGTAGCGTGCATCCCACATTTCACATTTCTAACCTTAAGAAATGTCTGTCTGACGAGACACTCATTATCCCGCTCGAGGAAATTCAAATCGACGACAAACTTCATTTTGTCGAGACACCAGTGGAGGTCATGGACCGTGAGGTCAAACAGCTTAAGCAAAGTCGTATCCCTATAGTCAAGGTTCGGTGGAATTCGCGGCATGGTCCGGAATTCACTTGGGAACGAGAAGACCAGATGCGACTCAAATATCCACATCTATTTTCAGACTCCACTCACGCATCAACTCAAAGTGAAATTTCGGGACGAAATTCTCTTAACAAGGGGAGAATGTGACACCCGTCAAATTAGGACTAGTTTTTAGTTTCTAATCATTTAGAAATACGTGTAATTAGTTCTATGTATTAGGCTAATTGTATGTATCAAAATATATATATATTGATGAATATATATATCAATACTTGATTAGAATTAATCGTTCATTTTCAAATCGGCCGAATTTCCGATTCATATATATATGGCATTGGTGAAAAACAATATTAAATAATATAAGAATTATTATTTAATAACTCATTATGTATTATATATTATTTTGATAATATATAACAAGTATTACGTATCGTACAAATCAAAACGTTCGCTACAAAACTCATAAGCAATGAATTATTATTTGAAATAATAATTACTAGTTACTTTGGTTGAAATAAAACATATTTCGTTTTATAACCTTTTACTCAAACGCAACGAAACCACTCGAATCGTGTCCGTCTCTAAAACATAAAACAATGATATATTTTTATATCTCATTAAAAGTAATTTTATTAAAATACTTCGATTAAAATATGTACGAATTCATTTTTAGAAATTTATCGAATTAAAACATTTTATTATTTTTCGATCGGGTACAAAAACACGGGTATTTTGTACCACGAATGGGAGCCCAACCGACTCCAATAATTGGAGCCGGATGAACAAACCAAACACAACCCTCGATCATTTCATTTCATTCTTAAATCTCACTCTCAATCTCTCTCGGTCTCTTTCATTTTCAAAAACAACAACAACAATAACAATTAACAACAACAATATTATCATCATCATCATCGTGATCATCATCAATCTTCATCATCTTCATCGTTCATCATCACCATCATCCGTTCATCAAATTAATTGTAAGGATTCGTTTACATTTTTGTTAATTTTACATGTTTATATTACTTATATTAGCATGCTAGGATGTTTTACAAACTGATTATGTCCCCAAATCGAACATAAGTTTTTGAATTAAACCTGCTGTTCGTCACAGACCTGCAAACCCAGACAAACCACGCGATCGCGTGATTTGTCCAGCCGATCGCGTAACTTTTTAACCCACGCGATCGCGTGATAGTTCAACCGATCTCGTCATCCTTAATTTCAAACCGATCGTGTGAGTTTCCAACCGATCGCGTCATTTGTTAAACCCAACCGATCGCGTGACATTTCAAACCGATCGCATCATTTGTAGTTCCACGCGATCGCGTGATAATCCTCGGCCGATCGCGTGATCTTGTTTCCTGGATCGTGTGATTTTTCAGAAACTTAAACCAAATGTGTTCATGTCGCGATTCTTACTAAGTATTCAGTTTAGAGACGTTTAAAAATCCAAACAACTATAAATAATTTTCACAACGTATTATACTTATACGAACTCAAATTATTTATATTCGATACGATACGTTTTCAAAACAAAGTTCATTTATACGAAACAAACATATTTATGTTATCAAGATCTCATTTTCAAATCAATCACCAATGGTCGTATTCATTTTCACAAACTCAAAACATAATCATTAACCAATGTATTTGGTCATAACTAGTTAAGGGAATAACTAGCATAGATGGTCCGTAGTGTCATCAAATCAAGTAAACCTTGCGCGTTTAATACGCCCGGCAGGTTTCAATAATCTAATCATTTATCAAAACCTTGCGCGTCTAAGACGCCTTGCAGGTTCAGTCGTTGTAACGACATCAAATCATTGTGAATCATCAATTGTGCTTAGTAGCATCTCATAGGCTCAGGTGAGTCTCATAGCCCCTTTTTAAATATGTTTTCTCAGGGGTGTGATCCATTGCTTGTTTTGTTTTACAATATGAACGCAAGTATCATTAAATCAAATACTACATGAGTTATTTTCTCTAATCATTTTAAAGCCCTCCATCAACATAGTTTGGTAATACGTAGTAGCGTGAATATTAGTATATGGATCCATATAGGTTTGACCAGCCTCATCCGGGTTAGCACGCACTAACTAGTAAAACGGATGTATTAATATTTGTGAAGACGAGTGTTGATTAGGCACTCGTAGGAGGCACCTCGATCAGGATACCTTAAATGTGGACCTGACATCTCGAGTTAAGCTCAGACTATGTGCTCATGGCTGTATAACTTTTATTTTGCTTAATTGCATTTTAAATTCAATTATCATTAAATCTTGCGATTCATACAAATATGTGTTGACATACAAACCTGTGAGCTCACCAGCGTTTTCGCTGACCCATTTTAGCATGTATCACAGGTGATCAGCAGCAGTAGGTCTGCCACTCAAGATGCCCATTAGCTCGAGTCACATTCAGACATCAAGAGATTGTCATGCATTACTATATTTTGTATAATTTAGTTATGCCATAGAATCTCTATCAATCGAACTCAGGAGCTTTTGTAAACTATGTTATAACAGTGTAAAACTTTTATAATATCAATGTATTTGTAAACGACGCATGTAGTGGTCGTTCATTATGTAATCTTGTGTGCTTTGTATATTGATTAGTCGCGCCCCGAACCGACCCGCTTCCGCATCATAATTTGGGGGTGCGACACTGTTGAGCAAGATACGGGTACTACGCCGTATTCGGATGATTTTATTGAGGGTGCTCTTGGTCGTACTGGATATTCTGGACCAAGGAGAGGACGCCAGTTCATAAAGGCGTTTGTTATAGGCCAATGGAGATTTCTATTCCCTATTATTGTTTCTATCTTTGGAAACAAGAAATCTGGCCTTGATGAGGTGAGTCCAGAGCTTTTATTTGCTCTTTTTTCTTTGGTTTACAATAAACCTTATAGCTTCTCTTCTTATATTTTCAATTCTTTTAGGGCACAAATCACTGGAGCTGCACGAACGCAGTTTATTCTTTATCCAAGATTCTGCATGCTTCTTATTCGTGATCGTGTTGCTAATCTGCCGGCTTTTGAGCCTGATTTTCACTTTGAGACCATCGGGTTGAGAGGTTACAACGCTTGTTTTCAACAATCCAAGCGTAAAGATCAGATCAAGCCTGAATCTGCTGATCTTTTTGGTCATCTTTTGGATGAAAACTATGTCGCTCCGCTAAATAATGGCTGGTTGGATGCCGGAGCTCAACCTCAATCTCAAGTACAGCAACAGCAACAAGTTCAACCTCTACAAGCAGCCGAGCAACAAGAGCTCGTTGAGGGTGTTTTACATCAGGCTGCAGATCCTGAGCAGCAGGTTTTGCCTGAGTTAGCTGCTGAGGTTCTACCAGGGTCGGCTTAACCTTTCTGGTGGCCTTAGGCGGGATCAATTTTGAGGGCCTAATCATTCATATACTTACGAGCTTTCTGAAATCGTCCGTTTTTCATCAAGATTAGCATCAACAATATCAGTTTCATCAAAATTAGCATCAACATTAGCATTTTCATCAACATTAACATGTTTTATAAATTTTAGTAATGACCCTTTTTGAGATTCTATTAAAGCCTCTTGTTTTAACCTTTTAACCTTTTTCGAATCATCCGATTCGTAATTACGGATTCGGTTCGACATTAGTAATAAAAATCAAAATAAAAATCAATTAACACAACTCATAAAAAGCAAGATTTTTTGTGATATTAACTAGTGATATTTGTGATAAAAAAAACTGAGCAACTGATTATTTTTGGTACCCTATTTACATAAATTTTGGGGCCTAAATATTTGGGGGGCCTTAGGCAATTGCCTAACCCAATTATACTATTGGACCGGCCATGGGTTCTACATGAGGTTCTTGTACAGAACGATGATGCTAATGATCCAGTTTTGGTTGAGATTGATCGATTTTTGGTATATTTTCTAATATATTATTATTATTATTATCTTTATTATTATTTGTTATATTTCTTTTCATTATGTGTATTCAAAATCATGAATAGGCTCTTGACACTGTTAACTCGGAGGTTACTCAACCTGAGGGTACACGGGATTAGGGTGG
The DNA here is from genome assembly GCA_949592205.1 of Helichrysum umbraculigerum. Taxonomy (NCBI): domain Eukaryota; kingdom Viridiplantae; phylum Streptophyta; class Magnoliopsida; order Asterales; family Asteraceae; genus Helichrysum; species Helichrysum umbraculigerum. Next base: position 6,006,534 of record CATIUR010000003.1, read on the forward strand.
TGCTGGTTCATCTGTTCCTTCTAGGAAAGATGGTGATACAGCATATGATTCAGATTCTGAAGCCACCCTTGATGATGATGAGCTGAGGGTTTTAGAATCTTCTGAGCGAGGTAAGCGTAAGCTTGTGGATGAGGATGTTGTTGAAGAGGTTCAACCTCTTAGGACTACACGTCATAAACGTGTAAGAACATCTACTCCAGAGCTTATGATCGGGAATATGCCAGGTTATTTATTTTAATTATTCGGTATTGTTTAACTTACTGCATATTTTAAACTAGAGACTGAGATAGATTTTTTTTTTCTATAACAGTAACTAGAGAGACACAACAAGTTGAGACGGTGACACAGGTGGTTTCTAAACCGATATCTGTACCTCTTGAGGTAAGGGATATGAGTTTAGTATTACAAGTGTTATATAATTAATTACGAGATTGAGACAGAGTATTTGTAACAATTACTTATTTAATTATGTCTAAACTTATCAGATTGCGGTTGCTGATTTAGTTCGTTCGGTTAACTTTCCGACGAACAAGGCGAGTAGATTTACTGCAAATCTCATTACTGACGCCTTATCTCAGCCTACTATACCACTCACATATGCTTCATGCATTGCCTCTCTTACACCACCTGGACCCACAACCATCTCAGTTACTCCTGCGACTGATGCTGAAAGGATTACATCCTTGGAGTCAAGGGTTAAGGAGTTGGAGAAGGCTACTTCAATGATTCCAGAGATGGTGGCACGGAATCTTCTTCTTGCAAAGTAGGTTACTCAATAGAGTGATTTGATTATTCACAATGCATTGAGTAGTCGTGCGGCGTGTTCCGATTGATATCGATGCAGACTCATGATACCTTGCTTGATGATTTTACTGCCCAGCGACTGAAGCTTGATCACTTGGAACGTTTGGTGTTGAGAGTGCATTCAGGACAGTCCGCTCAGGGGGAGATATTGATCTATCAAGAAGCTTGCAAAGAAGATGAGTTAGCGAAGAAGAAAAGAGAAGACACGGATGATGATCCTAGTGCACATGAAGGTGGTGAGCAGACTGGTCCTTCAAAGACTGGTGATGTAACACCCCCGAAATTCACTGATTGGCGGAAGCAAGTTTTGGGGTGCTACTAATCAAATATCACAGCACAAAGATAAAATAAACGACATCTATATGAAACGTTTGTAAATTAGTTACATTTCATAGATATAATGTTTGAAAACTTAGTGTTTTCGTATACAAAAATGTAGTTTCCCTAGAGTCCACGCGTATAGCAGGAGATTCTATTACATAATCAAAATATACAAAAGATAATGCTAAGAATCTCCGTTAATGCAGTTGTGTTGAAATCATGCGACTCTAGCTAAAATCCTGGAGTAATCCTACTCCATCCGGGTACCTGAGAAAACATGCTAAAAAGTGTCAACCAAAAGGTTGGTGAATCTCACAGGTTTGTAAGTAATATCAGCTTTGAACACGAGATTTCATCAGTAATGCCCGCAGGCGTAAAATCAGCAATTTCAATCCAGAAATCGTAAAACCAGTATTTGCAATCCAGCAAATGTAAGTAAGTAAGTTTATACCGTTGCCATGAGGCTCATAATCGAAGCTTAACCCGTAAGTAATAAGTTTGCTCCCATGACATGCTCGTAATTGAACAAGCATCAGTAACGAATAATTAGTCACCCGTTTCTACGTGTAAATCAGTACGTGGCAGCGCTACTGCCCCGGGCGGGGAGGGTCATTTCCCTAATGGATCCATTAACTAGTGTTCGCGCTTAAGTCCATAACTAACGATATATGATGGAGAGACTTCTGTAAATAGTAACAACTCATGCAATTCCGTTTGGTATAGTAAACAATTTTAGTACTTGTGTTCAAGGAAAAGTAGTAGCATGTTTCTCCCCCAATAAGATAAAACAGTAAAAGTGGGGTCGTAAGACTCACCTGAGTCTTGTAGTAATCAGTTGCAATTAGCAAGTAGTAAGTAAAGCAAGTAGGTTCTCCGAACCCGTAACCTTCAAATGCCTAAACATATGAGGTTATGTAAGTATGTGTCTCGTGAGACGTTTCGTTTAGTTGTACACAACTAGTATATCCAATATTTGTCCGTATGTCTGTAATTGTTTGTTTGTTGGAAAACATGTTTGGCCCGTTGGTGACGGTTTGTATCAAAAATTCTAAAATGTTGATTTTTGCTACAGTAACTGTGCTACAGTGAATTGCTACAGTAAAATTTGACTTTGCTACAGTAACTTTGACTTTGCCATAGTGAAAATCCTTCAAAATTTCCAAGTTTTCTGTTTTCTGCGACATAATATGCGACACAAGGATTTACATGCGACACAAGGGTTGTGTCGCATGAAAGATGCGACACAAGAGCTCTGCGACACAGTGGTTGTGTCGCAAAAGCTTGCGATGCTAATTTAATAGCGACATAAGGGTTGTGTCGTATCAAAATACGACATAATATGCGACATAGAGTGCGACACAATATTGTGTCGCAAAGGTTACGACACTAAGGGTTGGTACGACACAAGATGCGACACAAATGGGTTTATGCGACATAGTATGCGACATAAGGATTGTGTCGCACGTATCAACATCAGCCCAGAAACTTTCGGGTTTCGAGATTTTCCGACCAAAAACGCAAATCTAACCCATTTTTGAGCTATAAAATCGTGTTTTCTTCATGTATTAGGTTATAACTATGTTGTGTACACATCCAAACATCAAAACATTACACCAAATGGGACAGATCTAAGATTTTAGAAATTTCTTACTTTTGCAAATCGAGCTAGATCGAGGATGAAATGATGAAAACGGTCTTGATATTCTTGCTCCACTCGTGATGGTGATTCCGAATATGTAAATTTCGTGGGTCGGTTTGTAGGTCCGAAATTTTGTAGTAATTTGATGAGAGGGTTTTTGGTTTGTGTGTGTGTTTTGGTGATAAAGAAAATGAAAGAGGGATTTGGGGTGGGGGGTTGGGTTGGTGGCTGATCCAAAAGGAAGGAGAAGGGAAAATACTCCCCAAAACACAGTGTTGACTCCGTGTCCTAATCGTTTAATCACTCGTTTTTAATATTTAACCAAACGTTTACATTTTTAAAATGTAACTGGAGTATTTAAATAAAAATACCTTGAAATTTATAATAAAAACATTTGTCGAAGTATTTAAATTATTAATTCGCGTTTAATACGTTTTGTTGCATTATTTAAAATGTCGTTGCGATAATATATAAATAATGTTCGTTCAGTTGCGTATTTTATATAACAAAATACGTTCTCATTATTAAAATAAATTTCTGTCACCAACGTCCAAATAAACTGTGTCGGGTTCCGTCCGGTTAATTCGTACGATTCATCCAAATCGCGTAAGTACACACATATATATATAAATCACCTTATATATATACAAATAGAGTCTGTAATTTGTCCTATTACACACTAATTACAACTAGACACAAATAATTAGGCATAATTAATTATCCTAATTATGCGGGTATTACAGGTGAGCAAGCTACGATTCAGGGGGAGTCTGTTGCTGGAGCAAGTGGATCTGGTTTTGGTACTGGTACAGTTCAGACTGAAGGTGAAGCTGGTGAGATATTAGCTTGACTTTAGTATAGACTGTATTTTGTAAACAATTGTAAATTTAATATTATTTGTAATATATTTAGCTTGAGATGTTTAAATTACAAGTAAAATATGTAAAGTAATTTAAGTTTATATATAATTTAATATATGTTAAAAAAAATTGTGATCGAAAGACTTCCGACTCATTGAGTAGTCGTGCGGCGTGTTCCGATTGATATCGGTGGTCAAAATTTTTATGTAACATATAAGTTAAAAATATGTATTAACTAGACAAATGATATATAATTTAAAGATAGAATTGAAAGTTAAGATTTTGATATTATAATAGTTCAATTAAATCTTGGAAATTATATAAGGTAATTAATAGTAAATTTAAATGCTTGGTGATTATTCACAATGCATTAGAATTTAAAGTTAATTAATATTTGTTAAGTACTTTAATATAAGACTTAAGAATTTTTGATTGATTTAGGGTAATCAATAAAAGATTTATAAGTTATATAAAGTAGTTTAATTATACAATTGAAATGAATAAAGAAATTCTTAGATTGATTCAAAGAAATCAGTGAAAGAATTTATATTATTAATTTGAATTGTGTAGGTATGGAAATGCTAGAATTGAGTGATTATGGAAGTGACATTTTAGATGAAATTGATGAAGAACTCGATTTTGATTTAGAAGAAGGAGAATTTATTCCACCTGAGGATTGGATTTCAATTCAAGAACCTGAGATACATGATGTTGTTGATCCAGATATTCATATTGATGAATACGTTGTGAGTCCAGCAAAGACTGAATACATTTTCAGAGATGATGATGGTGAATCAGTAATTGATTTAGAGGCTTTTGAGAATGATTCAACGGATTCAGAAGATGATAATACTGATGATATTGATGAGAAGTTAAAGCATATAGTTGGTAATCCAATGTTCATTCAAGAAATGCTGAAGAAAAAGAAAGTTAAAAAGCCACGAGTTATGAAAGAAGTTGATATTACGGGAAAACGTGCGCTTAAGACTGGAATTATCGGTTGGTATTATGATTCAGAGTTGAAACTTTTTGCTATCAAACGATATGATGGAGTTCAGTATTTTGAGAGAAAGTTAGCTGTATTTAGTTCCTTGCCTAAATATGAAGTTCAAGACTTGGCTAGATTGGAGTTGAATAACCCGAGTAATGATGATTATGCTAATCGTGTTGAAAGAATTATCAAGACTGAGGTTAAGACAAAGAAGTATAATAAAGTTAAGCCAAGAAATGGAAGAACTATTAAGTTGAAAGAAAGGAGTCAGCGAACTGGTAGGAGAAGAAGACAGAAAGTCTATCCGGCTGTCAAATGCATACAGCAGATACCTATGAAGACTATGCCACAGAATATTTTGGGAAATATGAAAAGTTGGGGTGTAGATTCTAAGTCTGGTGAAGCTGTGATGGTTGAAGCTGATGTTGATTATCCTATAGGTGAGAAAGAAATTTTGAGAATTTACGATAAACGTCATTTGATGAATCTTTCCAAGAGTGATTTGATTATGTTGTACAAAAACAAGATCATGTTTACTTTTGAATGGGGATATGTTACAAGAGATTATCAGAGGATGGTAAAGACTTGTATCAAATTGAAGATTTATGCTGGAAGTAAAATTTACAAGTGAAGATCAAAGACAACTTGAAGACATAGATGCTAGAGCTATTGTCAAGGGGGAGTCTGTTGGGACATGTAATTGTGATAACAGATCTAGCTTGTAATAGGACTAGTGATTATTGTAATCAGGTGTACTATTGATATTGGTTGATATACATTTTATAGTTAAACGTTAAATGATTAAAAATGTTGATCACATTTAAGTTCGAATCTGCGGTGCGAACTGAATTGAGTTCGCAGAGCAGAGCTGCGAAGCGAGATAACTCGCTGGGCCAAACTGGGCTGCGAGTTGAGTCAGTTCGCAGAGCCCGTATGGCTGCGAACTGAGACGAGCTGTTAACCTATATATGTGATATTAGGTTTAAACGAATAAGAACTTTTGCCTTACGAATTTCCAGAGCATTATATTCGATTCTAAACAATCTAAAGGCTAGGTATTGATCGATTAACATAGTTATAATCAATACAAAGCACATTAGTTAACCGATTCGCTAATTAGTGCGAAACAATTCGTTCACAATCCGTGAATCAAGTATTAAGGAATTCCGCGCCTTAATACCTAAAGATAACCTCGTTATCGATCCACAAACTAGGACTTACATTCCCATATCATCTGATAATTACCTTAAAAGTGACGACATTCCTTTTTAGGCTTTGGTATTCAACTTGTATTTCAACATTTAAAGAGTGATCCAATCACTTTGTTTGATTGCGACTTGTACATACATACTAGTGAACGTAAGTTTTAAAGATGAACTTTAATCTTGTGTAAAATAATAATGTGTTAAATTGTGATGCCAAACCAAGTAGACAGCTTAGAAATGGTGACTTATGAGTTGTGGCTTTACCCAATTAAATGTAATAATGCATTTAGTCTTCTAACATTTTGGTTTTATGGGACCCAAATTAAACCGATTCCGATTGTCTATTCGGTTGATTTGGTTTGGTTTTGTCTAATATCGGTTTAGGGATTAGGTGGGTCAAATTATTTTTAAAAACCAATTAACTCACCCTAACCGAAATAGCCATACAACTCGAAAACCAACCTATTGAACACCCCTATATGCGACGGTGGGGGTTTCGGGTTACCGTTTAGTTTTTTTTTTTAGGCGAATCCGTAAATTTGATGATGTCGCCTGAAACGAAGAACTTCAACCATAGTTTTTTATGCTAACGTAACATATAACCACAAAATAGTGTGATACGAAATAACAAATCTTCTTATAATATGTATACCAGAATATTGTCGTACGTGGTCTATTTGCCAAAATTACAAAACTGATAAAAAAAACATTTTCACCTTTTCAGATATTGTGAAGATGGCCAATTAATCAGAACGCATGTGTTGCAATCCTTACGTACATTGTCTGTTGCCATTGGTGGTCTAACCAAGATATCGTAAGTTGTTTATTCCCTTTATTATTAATTATCGGTCTCTAAAAAAACTTGATTATATATATGCTCTAACTATGTACTTTATTTATTGCTGTCATTTTTCTAGTTTTTTTTACGGGACTGGCCTTTTTTTTACTTTTAGATACTACCGGGTTAAGGGTTAAGAAATTTGACATCAAATACATAAATGTCAAATTCGATTCGCATAACCAAACTGTATGTCTTGATGCAAAATTAAAATACGAAATAAGTTTTATAAAAAATGGTAAATTCAAAATATACCCGGACAATGTGACACACACTTTTACTATAAATATTATTCAAAATAACACGATCAGTGCTAATTCATCTAGCACTTTTCGTATTTCCCGCGAAAAACAACTCACAGAAGTTGTGATTGATCAGCAATTTATTTTAACAAAGGAACAGCTATTGGAATTCAAAAGAAAAGTTGAAGCCAGAGAAGCATGGTTGACGTTCCAAGTTGACTTTTCAAGTCATGTTAATCTGCCTTTGTTGCGGCAAGCTAGTTCGTCGCGGGAATGGAATAATTTGTCATATAGCTGTAAAATTAAGTATACATGTGCAGGTGCCCCGCTAGATGTAACCGATTTGAAATGTGACCATTAATCTGTAAATAAAAACTTTATAAAGTCATATTTTATATTTTATATCATTTTATTTTGCGTACCTTTTTTTTATTAGATGAGATACGACTTATTGCTAATATTAGATGAGATACGACTTATTGCTAACACGATTTTCTAATATTAGTATGAGATGAAAATAATTGAACTTCTAATTTACTAAACTAAATGTAATGAATTTGTCATGTTTAAAATATTATTATTATTATTATTATTATTATTATTATTATTATTATTATTATTATTATTATTATTATTATTATTATTATCAAATTTACAAAAGTAAACTTCGATATACAAATGTGAAACCGAATAAAAACTTACATTATTATACAAAACCCCAATAAATCTCAAGTCCAATAGAATTGAAACTCGATAAATGAAAAGGTTATTAAAATCCAAGTCCAAAGTCGCCAAATTTAGCCCAACTGTAAGCCCAAAAAGACCAAGAGCCTAATCCTAATATCTAGTCGTGCACAAAAACCGGTTCGGGGCCAACCCGACCCGACCCGAAAACCGAACCGGTTTTTGACTAAAAAAGTCAAAACCGGGTTTGACCAAACCAAACCGGGTTCAAACCGGTTTTTGACCGGGTTTGACTGGTTTTTTTGACCGGTTTTTTGACCGGTTTTCAGGTTTTGACCGGTTTTTTGATCGGGTTTGACCGGGTTTTGACCGGTTTTCGGGTTCAAAACCGGTTTCAAAACCGGTTTCTAAACCCTAAAGTCCAAACCGGTTTGGACCCGTCGGGTTCTAGAAAACCCGAACCGGTTTTGGTCAAAACCGGTTTTGACCGGGTTGAAATCGGGTCGGGTTCTAGAAACCGGTTTTTTTGTACACCTCTACTAATATCCAACAAAAAACCAAAGTCAAATGAATCAGAGAAGCCCAATTACTTTCCGAACCCAGCTAAATCTGAAGTCCAACTAAATTCAAGACCCAACTAAATGTCAAAGCCCATAAACAAAAAAGATCCAAAAGAAAGCCCAAAATCACATACACAAAAACGCGAGCACAAAAGATACGAGCCTAAACATACGAGCACATCTAATCCCGAAAGTTGGATCCCAAAGCCCTCATGTAACACCCTATCGATAACAAAATGGAAGATCACATTTATTGTTAAATAATAAATGTACTAATAAATTGTTGTAATAATAAATGACAATCTCCTTTTATTATTATTGGATGAGTCTTAATGCGTATACATTTTGACTTTAGATTCGTTTGACTTAATCTTGTCCGTTAAATGAGTTTGTTAAACAAATCTGAACCACTGATTTAGATTATCAGCATTGTTTACGTAATATGTCAGTTTTCATCGTCCAATTTTACTATATTACCCCCTATCAATCATGTCGGTTGCAAAATTTTAGGAACCTAATTAATTTATATATTTAATTTTTAATTTTCAAAAACAAAAATAATGTGTTGGGTGTTTGAAATTGAAATTGAAATTTGAAATTTGAAATTCGAAATTATACGTATGAATACAAAAATAACTTTTCTTAAATAAGTCAATCACACTTTGCACATGTTTTAAAATTTTAATCTAAAAGAAAATGAAGATAAATAGAAAATAAAAAAAGGAAGCAACAAACAACCGGTTTCTCCTTTTTCATAGCTCAAATCGCTAACAAACAGGAGGGTATCTCGCCATAACAACATGAATCGGCTTTCAATTTTCAAAATCTGAGATTAACTCCCGCCTCAATTCTTCTTTGTATATATATATATATATATATATACCTATATTTTACCCTAATCTCCTAATCACCCGATAAAATAAGAGAACACATTTAAAGATGGAAGCGAAAGGATTTAGCCCCTGGAACGATTGGAAGATCCGATGAGGTATACACATGACTTTTACACATGACTTGCTTAATTCCAAACTAAAATTCAAATTCATCTCCCATCTGAAATCCTAAATCGAACATACACATTCAATTGTTCAAGGGTATATCTACAGCGAATCATCAAACGAAAGTAAGAGACCCCTGATGTTTCAAAGACGAACGATTGGAAAGTGGTAATACAAACCCTAATTTCTTAACGTCTCAGTACAATGCGTGCTTCTTCGATTTGGATGGAGCAGATTGAATTGAAGATATGTTTCCGGTTGTAATTGAATAATCGACAGGTATACGAATTCACACACACGAAATTACAAGCTTATACGAATTAACATACACGGAATTCATATTGTGCTTTTAAGGTGTTCTTTGAATTTTCATACACATATGGATGTTTTTAAAATGGATATGGGAGTACCTGATTATTATTTTATTTGATGATTGAGGCATTTTTGGATACTCATATCAGTGAATCATTATGTGGGAATAGATTTGTATCCCAAATCTTTAATTTTATTTTTGTTACTGTTTGCATGTTTAAGGTGTTTTAATTTTTCTATATGTATGTATATACAGAATTAAAACATTATCACCATAATTTACCTACTGTGATCGTTTTTAGGTGAGTATAGTAATGATCATGTTTTGAAGATGATATTATACATGCACAATATCAGTGAATTGATGTTAAGCATAATATCTCGTATCTTCATTCTTACATTTGTTCCTGTTTGTATGTTCAGGTTGTTTTAGCGTTTAGATATGTATGTATATACAGTATTAGATTATAATCGCATTAATTTATTTACTATGCTTATTTTAGGTGAATTTACGTCTGGTCATGTTTCAAGATGATATGTAAATTGCACATCAAATAGTTTAAGTACCTGTCTATTTCAAGACATTGTGGGGCGATGGTGTGCATCAACACCATACTAGCTAGCTATATACTGTACTGAACAACTGAATTTAACTTTAGGGATCGAAGGTCTTGATTAGTAACTCGTCGATCTGTGATCATTTTATTATACTAATTATGCATGCATTTGCTTCTGTATTATATATTTAAAGGTAATTGTAGTAGCAGCAGCAGAGGACACTTGTTTTGGAGAAGCAAATTTGTTTGGGCACGAGTCATGTATCCATCAGGAACAGCAAGCAATGGTTCGTTATTTCAATCTCCTTTCCTAATCAAATGTTCATCTCACGACTTAATTGGATATTTTATTGTAAAAGGAAATCATGTCTGAGTCTGAGAAACAAGAGCTGGACACCAATTCTGATCAGGACCAGCAAAAAGATGGTGACACGGTTCATTTTTTAACCACCTCCCTTGATCAAATGATAACCTCATAAGTTGGTACTAATTAAGTTTTTGTATCTTATTGTAAAAGGAAACTACATGGGATACGTCATCATCCTCGGAGGAGGATGAGGAGGACGAGCGTGGAGATGATTTTATTTCTCATGACCTCAGCTATTCTGTCTATCGAGAGTACCCACCACATTACGTAAAAACTTCCTTCCATGATCCTTTTATCTGACATTAGTGTTTCTGCTTTCTGTCTATCTTATTGCTTGATATGAAACTATAGTTAGGTCTCCCAAAAAAATATATCCCCTATATAAGAGGGATCACATACAGATCTCGATCACGTTTATTTGTCTTATTTGAATCCCACGTCTTATCCCACAAATTGAGCTAATTTTATTGTCTTTATCGTAAAAGATATGCTCATCCAACGGACCAGAGTCTTGGACCCGTGAAGAATGGAGTGCATATTTCGAAGAGCAAATGAGGGTGGATCGTTGTAGCAGGGCCGAAGGGCTCTCTAGGTACAAGGAGAGAAAATATTTGGATTATGAACATATCTGTTCAAGGCTAGGGAAGACTAGGTTAGTCATCAACTTTTTTGGACACCTATTTCAAGACATTGTGGGACGATGGTGTGCATCAACACCATGGCATACAATAGATTGAGATACTTTGTATTGTCTATGGTTAAGAAAGGATGGTGTTGATCAACAATATTACTGAGCACATAATGACAGGTTTACATCTTCACTTATTCGACTGGATATTGGCTATCGGGTGGCCAGGTTTGATCCTGTTTATTTGATGCACTTTTCATGCACTTGAACTATATATGTATTAATCTTCTTCTGTGTTTATGTTTTATGCTTTAGTATTGTTTTATGTCTTAAGTTATTTTATAATGCTTTGGAATCCTTTTGATTTCATACGGTCTTTAAGTTACCTGAACGGATAAAAAGACAGACGTTTACATCTTCACTTATTCGACTGGATATTGGCTATCAGGTGGCCAGGTTTGATCATGTTTATTTGATGAACTTTTCATGCACTTGAACTATATATGTATTAATCTTCTTCTGTGTTTATGTTTTATGCTTTAGTATTGTTTTATGTTTTAAGTTATTTTATAATGCTTTGGAATCCTTTTGATTTCATACGGTCTTTAAGTTACCTGAACGGATAAAAAGACAGACGTTTGTGATGATAGTAGATTAAATCTTCTCTCGACATGTTATTGTCTGAAAGCAAATCTTAGTATGTATGCTGTCAAAACCAGTCTCTCTCTCTCTCTTTTTTTTTTTTATCAAAGAATGATACTCTGTATTTTTATCATGACATCTTTTATCAAAGTTTCAGGGATAAGCTTGAGATGAAAGCCAAAGATGGGTCATCCAGTTATGTAGCCTTAGAGACCTAATATGTTTTCCGATGAGGAAGATAAAGAGAAATATTATGTTGAATTCTTCAGTAAAAGCATCGTGAAAAAAATTTTTTAGAAACCTAAGAGACCTAATATGTTTTCCACTAAACTTTCCAACATGAGCCTAATAGGGATGATGACCCATCTTTAGCTAATACATGGACTATGGGGCTAAGCAGGCAGTGGGTACAGAAGACAATAATAAGCACAAGCGTTTTGTAAGGTATTTGCGCTTCTCATTTCTGTACATATTGACTGATAGTGACATTTTAAGTAGAAAATCTTGTGACCACGAAAATGCTTTATGTTGTAATTATTCTAATCAAATATTAGAATGGTAATCTGTGTATACTACATATACTGTTTGTGATCACATCGTTCAGAAATTTGAACAAAAATTGTAATGAAAAATGGCCCTAACTTGAAAGTTACCTGGAGGTTTTTGACTTTACATATGAATCTTCTTAGTCTAAAACCTTTTGGCACCTCATCAAGGCATTTCACAGAATATGTATATTATCGATTTCATTTCTCAGTATATCATTAGAGAGTTCAAATGCATTGAGAGGTATTACAAAAAGCTATGACAGTTGGCGAATGGATTGGTGAAAGTCTCTTTGGAAATCTGTTCAAACGTACTTATTTTAAACATCACGATGGTAACAAATTATTAATATATTTAATTATAGTTTAACTTAATTTACAGGTGGCAAATTCGACTCGTGTGTTTCAGAATGGGTTTGGTTTGCATAAGTACATTTTTCATGCGGATATAGCATTACTCGGTAGGTTATACTTGTGCGATGTGAAATCTATCTAGGCAAGTGTTGAACTTCTAAAGCTTGCCAATATGTTGACAATAGCTATGTGTTTCTAAAGTTTTACTAATATATTGCTTCTGGGTTGTGAACAGGGCACGATATTAAAGGGTCAATGCTTTCATGCATCTGTGTGAAATGGCAGAGATCATAAGGCTAGAGGTGGCAACATGAGTGGGCTTGGTAATACAATAAAATGAGTACTGTTTTGATTGGGACTGAATTGGGTTTGATTAAGTGAATTGGTTGTCATTTTAAATTATCTATTGTTGTTCATAGTTTAAGGCGTGTAACAATAGTTAGTTTTATCAGTTTACAACAGAGTGGCCATACTCCTGCACTTATCAAAAGCCAAGGTACCTTGGTCAGCTTGGAGGGGGACTCATTCTCACAAGGACTGTGTATTAAAGACAGTAAGGGTAAACTCCTAATGAAGCTTCATGTTATTAACTGTTTTATAATAAAATTTATTTTATTGCTGTACTAACAATATATACGACTTTGGTTGACTTTCAGTGTCGTGAACAAGTTGACGCTGGAGAATTTTGACCTATTCAAAGGCCAACATGAAGCTTATATTCAAAGCTTTGTTTATGTTACATAGTATCCTTCATTTAAACTGGAAGTGAAAGATGGGCTAATGATATATTGGGTAAAAACTGGTAACATTTTGAATGGGTTATATTGACCCAAATACTCATTTTGTCCAATTTTTTGAGCTTTTCTATCGATAAATATTATTTATTATTGGTTTGAAGTTGTCACATCTAATTTATAGTCACAATATTATATTTTATTTTGGTCGGTTGGTCCCGTGGAGATTAGCGATAATCTTGCTGATGTTCATGTTACACGATGTCATTCTAATGTTTAATTAGAATAATTATTGTGAATTGCTCTTAAGCTTAAGTATTCGAATTCTTGATTCTTTTGCTGTTATTGTTTGTATTTTTAGTGGCTTTTTATTTTGTACATTGGTATGTATATACAATATTAGAATCTATTAATTATAATGTACTTACACATCTCTGGATGGTTTGGTTATTTGAGTGTCTTATAAAGTTATAGTGCAGTCGTTACTTTTGCCTTGCTTTGTTACTGACAAAACTAATGTTACAACAATATTAGCCACAGGTGAAGCATCTCAAAATGGAAACTCTGCAAATGGAGGACCAAATGCGCCTCATTTTGTGGTCAACCAAACAGTGGCTGGTCCAACCACCAACTTAAATATTGGTATGAAATATTGAAATGGTACTAATTCACCCAATGCAATGCGTGGGAATGTAACTTCTGGTCCAGTTGCAGGGAGAATGGTTAATGCTGGATCAAGGGATTACGTGCAGTCACAGGCTACAGGTGCACCGTTTTTCAACTTTTTATTTTTAATTAATTATTTTGTATAATCGAGAGGAACAATTTTTAACTGATGGGATGAAATTCTGCTCTTATTGTAAGTTAGTACTGATTAACATTGCAAAGTATTACAACTCTATAATTTATGACTAAAAATATATACACCTGGTTGGAACTAGAGAATTAATAGTGGTCTAACCTGAATTGCCTTAAAGACCTAATTAACTAATTAATAGAGTAATTAATAAAGCTAAACTACCATTAACCCTGATTATTAAAAGATTTGTTTGTCTTTTGTAGCCTCTACATAGTTAAACATTGAATTGACACCGAGTACTGTAATATTACAAAATATGGAGTATTACGTTTTTAGGGACCTAAAATGATGTTATGACAGTGTGTCCCCATTATCAAGATACAGGACCTTTAGGCTTGTGTTGTCATGTTCAATTGGAAACAATATATGAAGAGATTGCACTCTTGATGATAAAAGGAAGCTTTCTAATTTAGCTATTGATTCGCTTCTTATAGTAGCGGTTAGTATGCTCTAGACTTCATCAGCTAATAATTTACATTGTTTGGCCATACGGTTTTTAACTTGAACCCATGAATGTAGTTTAGCGTCACATGTTTTTTTAAAACTTCTATATTTATTTTGGTAGATGAAGCTATTGAAGAATGAAGACACTTGATAATGAAAATAATTATAGCTCTATATTGCGCTTTGTTTTTGTAAATTTGTATCAATGAAGTGTTAAGATCATTAATTATATTTTATAATTTGTTAATAGGTGAATGATATTGTGGGAAAATTAGCTCTTGGGCATTTTTATGATCAAGACACTTACAGTTGCTGTAGTGGTTATTGGACCTGTACTAATGCCAGTTTAATGACAAGGTTAAATCTGTATCATGTCGCCTATTTACTTGCAGTTAATTTTCGTTATGTATTTTTTGTACCAAGTGTAATCTACATCCTTAGTGAAAAAAAATCATTAGATAAGTTAATTTCTTGATTTGCAGGGTTGATTTTTAGTACTGCTCCAGTTCTTTAAGAACCATTTACTCCGTTAAAGTTCATTACACTCGACTTCTAATCATGGCAAGTTTGTTGATTTAACATCATGGCAAAATGAAGACTTATGTGTATAATACTGTAATGTTGTGATTCTGATTGTTGTGTGGTATTTTTTAATACCATTAGTAACCCTCTCAATGATTCTTAGAGTGGAGAAATGGCTTCTAAGAGTATTGCTATCTAAGGTTGTTGATATTTTCCGTGCTATTAATTATTAGTTGTATTGCGATTGTGAATAACTGAATATGATTTAACTTTGTTCGTATCATGCTTAATGGTTTTTGTGCCACTGACTTGCATTAGGATCAATTTGACCCAATTGCTTTTTTAATCACAAGCCATCTTGATCTGATTACACACATAGTTTATAGGTAAGTCATAAGTGATTGGGGGTTTTAATGAGTTGCATTAATTGGTATCTATTCTAACTTGCATTTTACTTGACATCCATTTTGGTTAATTTTGACTTGGTTTCTATATTGTTGTGCAACCGTTGCTTGCTTCAGGGTACACGCCAAAACAGGGAGCAGACTTTTTCTTATCAAGGGATGAGCAGTTTGGACCCTTGCAAAAGTTCAATTTTCTAGCTTGTGAATTTACAGCCACTTCCCGAATTTGCAGTTCTGACTAAGGACTTATTGCTTATTAGAATGTGTTTTTTGCTTTGTTTTTTAATTTAATGTTATATGTGTTGCCGTTTGATAAATAATATGTTGAGATGGTACTAAAAGAAGAAAAGATGAAGGCCATCAAAGAAAAAATTCAAATGCAGTAAATTTAGACGCTTTATGATCAAATGCTTTAAGCATTGTTTTTGGCACTCTGTTTGTACCGCTTGAAAAAAAAAATCAAATGAAATAAATCTAGATGCTTTAGATGCGGGAGAGAGGTAGGAGGTATAAAAGTTATGTACATCTGTAAATTTTTTGCTCTATCCAAGATGCAAATATGGGTTCTTGTGGGCGCATTTTAATCCTTTTGACCTGTTTTCTTCTAAGCTGCTTTTTAATCTTACACATTTAAATAGTTAGATACAAAGTATATCCTGAATTGATATGTGATGATATTCATTTTAGGTCAACATGCACAAAGAATTTGCCAGTACTTGAAATAAATGGGTGCAAGAATACCAAATGTAAAGCCCTGGAAGGACACCATCGATTATTTAGCAAAGATTCAAGGTTTGCCTCGGTCCACATATTTTCAGCTAAATGTAATAAATAAATGTGATTAACCGTTCTCGTGTGAACCTTTTCAGATGGTTTAATGTTGATTATATTGGCCAAATCATCAACAATGCTTCATGAGAGTAGTCATATGTAGGATGTAGTAAAATAATTTAAATCCCTAATAATATCATCGGTTTGTTGTTATAATCGACAGTGGAAGAATGGGTAACTTTATTCTAGAAAGTTGCAAATAATTGAAATGTTACAAATTTCATGGAACATTTTTCAAAAGGCAATCGTTTTTAATTTTCATAGGGTAAAGGGTTTTCTTCAGTTTTTTCCATCCGTTCTCTTAATAACATACGTGTTATTGCTGTTGTGCCTCTCCATTTGTTACGATTGTTTTGTTCAGTATGCGTGCATTTATGTAAACTACCAGGTGGTGCCGTATTTTAAAGTATTGTAAAGTACGTTGTTATATGTGTAACTATAAATACATACGAAAAATGGTATAATAAAATTTTGTTTATCAACATATAAAGAAAAATTGCATTTAATTTTTGAAGTAGCCCGCGAATTTCGCGGGTTATGATCTAGTGTATATTAAATGAAAATCAAAATACAAGTCCAAACTAAAATAAATGATGGTTTCTATGTCAAGTTCAAGTCTTGAAACTCTACTACTCATCCTAAATTTCTCTGAGTACCTACCACAGAAAAAGAAATGTGGCTGAGCTAATTGCTCAATGCGCGGATGTAGACAAAAATAAATAGTAACAATAATAATATTTTTAAAGTCGGAATAAAATAGAATAAATATTTTTATTTTTCAATTTCACTATTCGAGTAACACCGCCGTTACACCAGAGTAAACAAATAAATGCTGAGGCAAAGAGGGGTTAGGTTAATTTATACCGAATACCCTAAACAAAACAAAATATCCATGATGCACAACACTGGTGCCAATTAATATCATATCTCGCGCAATATATCACAATTTCACACTGGTCATGACTCTAGGTGGTTCCCTTATATAGGAAGGTGTGTATGGCACTACACCATATGACCGCTCTACACAAATCATATCATATCAAACGTTTCCTAGGATGCATCCATACGCCCACCAAATAAACCAAAAGCTCACCCGAGCATATATAATCACACAAATAATGGCTCACTCCGGAGCATAAACAAATAATATCACAAAAGTGGGGACGCTGTGGACTAATCCCACCGTCACTGTTAGTGCGACGTCATCAATGCCGTAATGACGCCCTTGCGGTAATTTCACAGGTAATTAACTCGGTATACCGTATACCTATCTTCTGTCTACAAAATCTAGGGTTCTATGTTGTATAGTGGACATATAAACCAACCACATACCAGAGTACGTCCACCATGCATATGAAATCTAAATCAAATGAATCAAAAATAGCCCTCAACAATGAATTCCCCAAGTTTACCAAAATCATTTTTGAAACGCCCAAAAAATTTTTTTTTTTTATTTAGGTCCCACATCCCACATCCCGTACTGTTAATATCATATAAGGAACGATCTCGAGTTAAGAGATCAAGTTTACTTAGGTGTATTATAACAAGTCCAGGTGCATCATCGGTTGTGCACTGTAGTTGGATTGTGCACTGCAGATGGGTAGTGCACAGACAGACCTGGGTAGTGCACAGACAGGCCTGCACAGGTCATTACCAAATATAGAAATTCAAACATATATAACTTTTAACTCGGTGCAAGTTTTGACCTGAAATTTTGTAGACACATCAACAATAACATAATAAAACTTTCTATTTTCACACTTTTCGAAAATTCACGATAACAAAGGATTTGGACCTATAACGGCTTTTGAGCCATTTTAACTCAATTACTTGACATACCAAAATGCAACTGGCTAAGGCTATAAGCCTGAGCTTTTGCACACTTACTCAAGACCATAATAGTGACTTGTTAGTCACAAACTCACTTGTCATACCTCGCCCATGGTCATTGGTATGCGTATGGGTATTTTAGACCCATTTAGACACTATACGACCCATATGGACACTTTATAACCCATTTCAACTTATCAACATTGTAAACACATCGAACTAACATATTTATACCAAAAGACAACTTTATATATGATAAGTACATTACAATACCAAAAATGGCAAGTATTTCCAATACTTGCACTTTGACTATACCATACATTATACATGACTTCTATTACCAAAATCATACTACCAAGTACTATTACTTCATAATTACATAGTGTCAAAATATTGTTTGGGCGACTAGTCAAGCGATATACAAAACTATAATTACTAAGATTTAGCTTGTATATACAACAAGCTAGTAACTCCACGCTATTCCATCTTTATATCCTTTCCTTTATGCTCATCTTTGCCTACACATAAGTTAATTAAAAGAGTAAGCACAACTTGCTTTGTGAGCATATATGGACTAATCAAATAGCGTGTCACATACACATATATTCAATCATATCCTATTGTAATTCCACTACTCAAACAATAATCGAGCAATCATGTGGTAACAATTGTCATAACCTGCATATGTGGATCCACGGCCAACTGTCACATGTACAGAGTACATAGAAATAACTGTATCAACTTATAGGCACATACAAGGTACGTGCTAAACAACGGAACACATGTAAACACGTGAAATCTACTAGTAATATTGTTTTCAATAACAATGTCTCACATGATGCCCAATGCACATAATTCACATAATCAAGTAACAACTTAATCAAATAACAATATACTTAATAGTGAGAACCTCTTGCTCGTAGCAATCCGGAACCCACAACACTATTTAATTAATACACATATACTCACCTCGATGAGTTGTATGGAATGACAACAAAATCAAATGGAGGGTATCACGTCTTTAGCACCTAAACACACGATTAATATAATATGGTTTAGATATTATAACTTTGTCAAATTCAACTAACGATCAATTTCAACCATCCCCCACTTAGTTTAATCATTAATAACTTAATTATATACTTAATCTCTACTAATTCATGATTTAGTCAATTATGTCATAATATGATATAAGTGATTTCATCACTTTCATCACAACTCACCTTACTAATCAACACTAACATCATCATTAATCAATAATTAACACTTACATATCACTAATTCAAACTTAAAAGCTTTCATTCATAATCTATCAATTATGTTCATAAACTTTTTCCATGACATACTTTAATTTCATCATTTCTAAGCTAGTATGTAACTTATAATCATGATTCTAACATTAACTAATCAATATATGATCATTATAAGACTTAATTCTTACTTTATCAATTATGTTCATAAGTATTCTATATGATCATACACCAATTCTTCAATTTCTAGGTTATAGTTTAACCTCTAATCATTAGTTAAGCAATATCTAGCAACTATATCACTAATACAAGCTTTAATTACATCTAATTTGTTCTAATTTTATGAATTACCCAAAACCCATTTTCTAGGGTTTATAGAAATCAAGAAATTGAGACTTACAAAGTGATTACAAGGATGGAAGGATGATGAATTCACGTTTTTAGGGCTTGAATCAAAGTTCTATCACTTTAATTCAACCTAGAAGCTTGATTTGAAACTCAAGAATTGTTCCAGGGGTTGTGTGGAATTCGGCCAGAGCAAGAACACGAGAGGACTTCAATCTTGCAAAAACTTGATGATTGATGATGATTTAGGATGATTTTAGGGTTTAGTTTGGTTTATGAAACTTTCTCTCGCTCTCTCTCGAAGTTACAGGAAAAATAGGAATGTTTATCACGTATTTTACATATAAGTGATAAAATATGTGTACTAGTTTTATCCCCTGTTAGACCTATTGTCTGGAACCCAAAACTTAATTGCGATTTTAATATTTTATTGTTTTTAGACACAATTTAATTTAAAAGAATCAATATTTTATTTATCACAATAATACCTGAGGTTTTGGGGTGTTACAACTCTCCCCCACTTATTCAGTTTGTGTCCTCACGAACCATTCTTGGTGCACAGCAGGATAGTACACCATCATCCATTCCTCAGGTTCCCATGTGAATTTCGATCCTTTCCTATGACGCCATTGTACTTTAAATATAGAGGCTGATTTGTTTCTAAGTTGTTTGACTTTTTGGTCAAGGATCTTAACTGGTTCTTCGACATAACTTAACTTGTCATTTATTTGGATTTCAGACAAAGGTACGTATGATACTTCATCAACGAGACATTTTCTAAGTTGTGACACGTGGAAAGTATCGTGAATACCACCAAGTTCATCTGGTAAGTTCAATCGGTACTCAACTCTCCCGACTCTATCGGTGATTTCGAAAGTTCCAATATACCGAGGACTCAGTTTTCCTCTCTTACGAAAACGAATAATGCATTTCCAAGGCGAAACTTTAAGCATCACTTTATCACCGATTTGGAATTCTATTGGTCCTCTACGTTTATCAGCATAAGATTTTTGGCGATCCTATGCTGCTTTTAATCTTTCACGTATCTGATCTATCTTTTCTGTTGTTAACTGCACAACATCGGTACTAGCAATTTCTCGTTGACCAATTTCTCCCCAACAGATAGGAGTTCGACATTTACGACTATATAACATTTCATATGGCGGCATTTGGATTGAAGAATGGTAGCTATTATTATAAGAAAATTCTACCAATGGAAGATGAGTATCCCAGCTGCCACCAAAATCAATAACACAGGCACGTAATATATCTTCTAACGTTTGAATCGTATGTTCACTTTGACATTCTGTTTGAGGATGAAAAGCTGTGTGATAAGCATCAAATAGATAGTATATTTTATAGTAATTTATACCTATATTTATATACATTTTATTGCATTTATATGATTTTAGATACTTATTTTGTTAATTATTGCAGAAATGTATTTTAATTGAAGAATGAAGAAAAAGGAACAAGAACGAGACCAGAACTGAAGAATTAAAAGCACTAAAAGAAATAAAGATTAAAGACCTTGAAGAAATGAAGACTAAAATAGTTAAAATGAAGAATTGGGCCAAGAAAACAAAGAAGTCTGGTTATGAAGATTAAAAGTCCAAAAATTAAGCCCAAGCCCGAAAATAGAATATTCTGGAATTTACATTCAACCGGCGGTTGGATTAACCAACCGGAGGTTGAGCTTTAGGGTTTAAAGGCGGTGTAGACACGTGGAGTTGGACCCTGATTCAAATAACTTCAACCGGCGGTTGGAGAACCCAACCGGCGGCTGGAAGGTCGGCCAGTAAAACTATAAATAGAGGATCAAATTAGCTTAAACCATATACGATTCAAGAATACTAAAACCGAAAGTTAGGGTTTTAGGACGACTTTAGGTGCGATTTTGGAGTCCAAGGAGCTAGGGTTTGAAGGTCTTTAACCCTAGGGAAAGCTGGTTTGCTAATTGGTTCGGTTTCTTTATCCTTGTAACTTTATTAATCTTTTGGGTTATTTTGGATATTGTTTATTTGAATTAATTGCTTATTAGGTTTTCATTATGAATGTTTAAATGTATGTTTATTAGATTTATTATATGAATTATATGTTTATGTTGGAACTATATTATTGAATGCTTATTATACAAGAATTGTCTGTGTTATATTAATATTGATAAAGTTAATTGATTTATATAGATAGCTTTACTAATCTTGTGAGTTTTATAAATTAATTAATGATTGTCAATTATTAATGTTAAGTAACATTGTAATTCAACCTAATCTTGGAATTGTATTAATAAACTGTTGATAGATCTTAATAAATAGTAATACTTTACTTAATCTTTGGGAGTGTTGCTATATGAAAATTATCTTAATCTTTGTGATTTTCTACATTAGTAATTCACCAATAATAATAGCCAACAAAGCAAATCGACATAAGTTGATATAATACGTTTAATAAATAATTGTTTAAATAGTTATAATCTTCTATCCAATTGAGTATTCTTAAGTTGTTTCTTAAAACTTATCTATTAGAAACTGTATCAATTATAAATATATTCGTTCAGAACTAAAACGTCCCCCCTATCTTGTATATTATTGTATATTGTATATTGTATTGTGTATTATTTGTATATTATTTGTATAATAGTGTAATTAGGAATAAATAATTAGTTATAGATTAAATCACGTTCCTGTGTTCGAACTTGGACTTACTTATAAGCTATATTCTATGATCAGGATAACACTTGCCTGTATTGTGTGATAGTATTATTTAGTATTTCCTTATTTAAAACTTGTGATTATAATTGCATATACTTTCCGCACATCAAGTTTTTGGCGCCGCTGCCGGGGAACACTTAACCGGTTGAACTTTTGTTTTGCCGGGGAACACTTAACCGGTTGAACTTTTGTTTTGCCGGGGAGCGGTGTATTTTAATTAAACTAATTATTTTCCCTGTAAAATTTTTATTTTTAATACTTTGCAAAATCAATACGAAATATCGGCTCACCCATTGAGAATACTGACAAAAACAAAGGTATAAGGAGAGTAAAGCCCTTTCTCATTGATTTATCATATAAGAGGTAAGGTGCTTCTCGAAAGAGATAGGTTTTTAATAAGCTTTGCGCTGACCTGTTTCTCCGCTTTTGTGTACTATCTTTGGAGCTACCGAGATCTATTGACTAGCTTTGTAGAAGAAATTCAACAAACTAACTTTAATAAATTAGAAAAAAAATCATTTGTATAACAACTAACTTGCATTACTAATTAAACCATTTTTAAGGTTGGGTTGGGTATTCTTTTTCAATCATTTAATTTTGAATGTGTTTTATTATTAGATTATTGTGATTAGTCTACACCAACCTGATTCTAACATATCCGGATCTATCAATTTTTAATTTTTATTTAGTTTTTATTATCTTTTCTTTTCTACTATTTTCTTTTTCTCTTAGTTTATCAGGTATGTACCAACTCATGAATAGTATTCCATTAATTTCTCAAAACTCGAGAAACTATCATATGAATGAAGATATTGCCAACATGACGATTGAGGAGTATATTAAAAGATTTTTCACAAGTTTATCCGAACCATCGATTGTGAGAGCTCCACAATTTATGGAAACTACAAGTAAAAGAACGGAAGAGACCGAAACTCTTGATCACAGTGGAGGAATCTCCATTCAACAACTTGAGGGGATGGATAATAAAATTGATAAGTATCCTCAATTTTCTAACTCTGTATTTTCTAATGAAATTTTTAGTGAATTTAAACAGGAAGAAGATATGGAGGTAGATTGGTCAATTTTGCCAAAATTTAATTACTATGGTCCTGACGAGGAGAAACTTGAATTGGGAAACCAGAATGGGGTGATGACGAAAGAGGAAATGATGACGATTATTGACAACTTTCTATCATTGCACCCAGAGGAGGAACAATTAAAGGAAGATGATCAAGGGATTGGAAAAGATACCAAAAACAACATTTGCGTTAATCAGATATTACACACTAATTGGATCAAACCACTGTCTATGGTGGAAATTCAAATGAAGGTTGAGTCTATACAACCAACGGTTGGAGTATCTGTAAACACATATTCATTGTTTTACAACTGTGAAGATCCTTTTTGGCGATTCGAGCAGAAGGAAAGTTTCTTGCAATTTTTGGAAAATCATGGAGCATCTCAGAATGGACATTTACCTGCTATAAACGATAAGTATTTATTTTCTTTAATTTTATTAAATTAAAATTTTTGGATTATTTATAAATATTACCATCCATGCTTACTTTTAAGTGTGGAAAAAGTCACTAGATTTTTAGGTAAATAAGTTTGGAGTCAAGCTAGTGACTCGAACAAAAACAAGCGCTTCTCGGGAGGCAACCCGTGCTTGTATATTATGTTGTATAATTTTTAGGTAGATTTAGTTTAGTAGATTTTACTTTATTTTTAGTTTTTATTTGTAGTTTGTTATTAAGGATAGATTTAAGAAACCATAATCACTAGAAAACGTTGCTACGTAAATTAAATTAAGAGGGCTAAATAGACAAAATATAAAAGTCATTATTTTCAAAAACCGCTGCTAGCAACCCACCGACGGCTGACATAGTTAACCGGCGGTTGAACACTTTTTCGATTAAACACTAAAAGCAGCAGTTATAATTACCACACTTTTTCACAAAAACCAAAGAACACCATACAATTATTCTTAAAGTAAATTGTTATGATAATAAATAATTGTAATATTTGTTAAGGTTTCATATTTTGAGAATATCTAATTACGGAATTGTCATATTTATTTTATGAGAAATTTGTTATTTAGGGTTCACTCTAGTAAAATAATTTCTCTTAAAATTGATTCTAATATTTTCAATTCTTGTTTAGAGATTCATATTAGGTGATAAGTGTAAAACTTTGAGGTTTAAATTAAAACTTATTAATGTTAATATGAATGGTTTATAATATATTTGATAACATAGTTTTCATAATAAGTTAAGATCTTCAATTTAGTTAACCACAGTAGAAGATTTGATCTAAGTTTAAATTTTAAAATAAGAAATTGGAGCTACATTGTATCTACTTTTATCTAAGACTCCTGCCAGTAATTGAATTAGGAAACCAACGGTTGTAGGTACCCAACTAGCGGTTGAATACTTTTTGGCTTTATTAGGAGATGAATTGAGGAATAGTAGAAGTTTCATAAGTTTTTACCACACAATAAGCCCATAAAAAATAACAAAAACTAGTAGCACGTGTTTATATGTTTCTGGACTATCTTTAATTTGTATTTTTCATTTAATTTTAGTTTTTATTTTTATATTTGGTACGTTTAATTTGTTTGTTTGTTTATTATACAATACAGTATAGTACAGCTGAATAATGCATTGAAATTTTTGGAAAATTAATAAGTTTACCTTATTAATTATGAACTTTGTGGGTGTGTTCCCTGGAAATCCTCACGAGACTATAACTCGTCCACTTGGGATACCGAGGGGTTTAAAGGCTTATTGCATATGCTAAATGCAATCGTGATTAACTACGAAAGTGTGGATGTTGTATATTATTTTTCAAGAGATGAAGGAATCAACTAAGAAGATTTTTCTTAGCCGATGATGAAATTTATAATTTCAGTCAGGGGAGTTTTTCTATTCTATTTTTCTTTTCCCTTACTCACTTTTTGTTTACCATTTTTATACAATGAGGGCATTGTATAATTTAAGTGTGGGGATAGGGTTTGTAAGAAAAAGAATTTCTTTAATTAAACATTTAAGTTTCTATTGTTCTAAAATTTTGAAAATTTAAAATTTTAAGTGAATAACTAAATATTTATTAGTTAGAATACTTTTGTTAAAAGTTTTGTTTTATATTTTAAGGTTTAGACTTTAATGTGGATTATGTAACATCCTCGAAGTGGACCTAGTTATTTTATATTATTTCTTGATTTAAATTAGTATTTAAATGTGTTTGGAAATAATATTGTCTGAATTAGTTGAAATAATTGGAATAGGAGTTAAATATTCCATTGTGATAAATATATTATTAATTGTTGTAAATTAATAAAGTTGTCGGTGAAATAAAATGTTTGGACTCGCAAATGGTTTTTGGGTTCCAGACAATGGGTTAAGAAGGGGTATTAAATTATACCCGTATAATTGAAGTCGGTTGGAAGGGGCCGACCTATTTATTTTACTTTCCTCTTTAGGAAAGTTTATTAATTCACTTCCTTTCTTTAAAAACCTTAAGAAAACCATGAAATCAAAGTTCAAATCAAACTTATGCTGTGACATTGAAGCTGTGATTGATTCAAGTTTCACCAATATCACCTCTTAATTCAGTGTTCTTCAATTAAGAAGTAAGTTTGATTTTAATCAATTTGATTGGAATTGGGTTAATTGATGAATTATAAGAATTGAATGTTAGAAACTTTTTTTAACTGTTACATAATGATTATGTGAAGTTATTTGTTGTATAAAACAATTAGAAATCGAGTTTTGATTGTTTAGATGAATTTGGTTCGGGTTAGGGTTTTGAACAGAATCGCAGTCTGCTGGGACGAAGGTAGAATCCGACGGATTCAATTGAATCCGGCGGATTGAGACAATTTAGGGAATCCGGTCGGATTTAAAGGGAATCTGGCGGATTCAAATGTTAAGAACCGGATTCATGACCGGATTGGTTAAAAATGTGCTGATCATGAGTTGAAGCTGAAACGCCATTGAATCCGGCGGATTCAAAGGGGATCCGGCGGATTCCCCTGGTTGTCAATGGCTGTTTCAGTGTTTGTCAATTAAGCTAATTACTTAAATGGTACTTGTTGTATTGTACTGTAATATGTCTGAAGCATATTAGACTTCCAACAATTATAATTAGTTGTATTCCTGGTGTGATTACTTGTGTAGTGTTGTAATTTACATAAGTATTATCAGGTGATGACAAGTTACTAACTTGTGGTATTCTGTTGTATTCTCAGATAAGGAGAAGTCTCAGTAATATTAGACTTCTGAGCTTGCGATTGAGGTATTCGGTGAGTGGATCTGTAACCTCAGTGTGATTTAGTTGTAATGATTTGGTTACAACAAGTAATTGTAGTATTACTTTGATAGATTGATTTCACTTGAGATAACTTGCCATGTTAGTTTGGTTGCTTGCTTACTGGGCTGTTAGAGCTAGTATGTAAGATTCTGAGGTTAACTTGAATGGATGGTTGGACTTGGTTGTTGTTATAAACGACAGGAGATCTTGAAACTTGAAATGTTGGTTTAAAGATCTAGGTCGTATGTGGTTAACAACAAGTCATCGGTAATTCTGTATAGGCCAGTACAGATGATTGATAAGTGTTCCTTGAGTACCATACCGGTATAAAGGTATCTCAAGAACCACCGATCCTCATGATGATTGACTGTTTATTGTTATTTGATGTAAACAGATTATTGTGCTACGTTGGACTGTTGCTTATAGTTTCATTCACTTAGCTTTATGCTAACCCCACCACAGTCCTTCCTGCAGGTTAAAATTGATGGGCATATTGGGCGGGGCAGGAAGTCATTGGAAATGATGGAATGTTTGACAGGCTTTTACTCTGATGTTAGTTTGATAACTAAAGATATGTTTTGAATTATATAACACCTAGTTGTTGAAATATCATGTGTTTGGTTTTAAAAAGTTTATCTACATTATTGAGTAATGTAAAGCATGGAACTATGAATTGAAAATCTACGCTTCCGAGTCACAATTATTGTTTAATTGATTTGAGTAACGAGGGGTGTTATAAGTTGGTATCAGAGCAATAGTTTGGGTGAATTGGACATGATAGGATGTTCAATCCTAAACTTTGATTGTGTTGAGTCAAACATTCCAATGGGTGTGGGATTAGTTGATGTGTGAGAAAGTAGTTAGTTGGATATGTACTAACCCTTAACAAGTTGTGAAGTTGTTGTTTGATTGCAGAGATAGAGGAATATGAGAACTTGATGGATATTCTCATTGATTCCTCAACATTCGTTGGCTTAAGATTGTCAGGTAATCTTCGATAAGCCTATGTTAATTTAAATTAACTTGAATTGTTTACTTTGTTATGATAAGTAAGCATTGTGGTGAAGTTAATTGAGTCAGACTGATATGATCCCCCAGTTTTGAGTCAACCAATGATTGCTATATGTTGACATGAGGATAGAAGTAGTAAATGAGATACTCATTGTTGTGATTATTTATGATTGAATTGAAAATGCAGAAATGTGTTTAAGTAAGTAGACAAAGAGTGGATTAAGATTTTAACAGGAGTGATGTTAGAACCTAAAGAGTGTCTATATTGGTGAGACAAAATAATTGATAGTATTATATTAGTAGATTGATTACAGGGTGTGATTTAATTCCTTGTTAAGGAATGTTGTGTCATTTGAATTGAAAATGACTGCTATTTGAGAAAATATGTGTTTATGTGACTACATGATATGTTTTGATTGTAGTTAAACAATTGATCTAAACCAAGACTGATAGGTTTATGAGAAATGTAGAGTATGATAATGTTAAATTGATTGAGGAAGTGGTAGATCTTTCTGGTCAATTGGGAATTAATAAATGAAATGTTTTATAGTGACATGATTGAGTAGACTTGTTGTGACATTGATGCTTGATAGTATGGCATATGTCAAAGTGATGATAGTTAATTAAGATGTGTCCTGAATTTTGAAATAAATAGGGACATTGATTTGTATAAATGGTTGAGTTTGACTTAAGCAGTCAAGGAAGTGTGAATTAGTACATGATATAGTGATTTGTACTGATTATTGGTAATAAATTATACGTGTGTGGTATTACACGTAAAGTTGTGATATTAGTGTTTGATAAAACATCATAGGTGAATGTTGTAATCAGTTGTTGATTTTATTAAATACGTGTTTGGAATTACACGTGATATAATGGTGTTATAAAAAAAATTGACAAAGTGTGATGTACTGAAACTATGATGATAGGTTATCATGTGTTTAGGGTCTCAGACAAGTTGAAATACTGATTAAGTCAGTTGTTGAAAATAAATTGTGTGATATGTGTTTAAGTGAAAATAAATCACATTGATAATTATAATATAGAGTAGCCTGAGAATGGATTGTGAAGAACATAATCTTGCAACGCCTGATTACCGTTGTTATATTATGTTGTGTCACATGAACTTGTTGAGGCTACTTGGTATAAAAGAAATGTAATGTGATTTTGGAAAATTGAGCATGAAAGTATGCTAAGTTGTTTAATAGTTGTTTTGATAAGAAAACAATCAGTTGATAGGACTGTGACATTTAAACTGTAAAGGTGTAAGTGTAATTATATTTGTCATTGATAGTTGTTTTGATGATAAACATAAATGATAAATATGATTTTGTTGAAAATGTAGTTGTGACTGATTGTGTTAGATTACCCATACGTGGATTTGATAGTGTTTAAATGAATCACTATTGTAGGAATGGCTTGTATGGAGCCAAGATTGATGTAGGTTGATTCTGTCCTTGTAAGGGATTGATAAGATTATTGAAAGTAATAATTTAAAATATATGTTTGAAAGTAAACATAAAGTATGAAATGGTTTGTTGGGAGTTAATATTGATAGTATGTTAACTTTGAAGGTCAAACCATGAATAAAGAGTTATGTGTATACATGTACAGAAAGAGTATAAAATTAATTGCTTGTGATTGGTTTGAGGATGGGTCAAACTTGAGAAAAGCAGTTAGAAAATTTTATTGATTGGTTGATTGAAATTAAGATTGACAAGTAGTCAACTGTTTGTGTTGAAATAGTCTAACATATATTGAAATGTTATGATTGTGTGGAATGTGATTGAATTCCCAGATTGGTCAAAGTTTGTAAAATTTGAGTAATTACTTAAAGCTAGTATTGAGTAATTGAAATGTTGCTAATTATAATTGAGTATTCAGTTAGGTAATATTTGATATTTGAACTGAATATGTGTTAAAGAATTATACAGATGTGAAGTCATTATATGAGATGACAGTTATAATTTGTTAAAGAATGTTAAGATTAATTAAATCACATTGATTAGAGTTGTGATAAGAAAGTCTTACCCGTGTATGAGGATAGTGATGATAGCCATAATTGGGTAAGAATGTGAGAAGAGAATTAATTGATAGTTATTATTAATATCTGCATAGGTTGATTGGTACCTCATGGCGAGTTACTTAAGTATTGAAAGAATTGAATGGATTCTTGTGTTATTTGTTGATTGTATACAAATAAAGTAAGTGATAAAGTGGTAAATTGGGATTAGATCCAAATAAGAAATGATATGAAGGGATTATCTGGAAGTTGAACTGTGTTAAAGGTCTAGCTTGATCTTGGTTAATAAATTGAGGAATATGAATTGGAAAGTTGTTCATATTTTAAGAAATTGTATGTGTTAGAGAGTAAGGGAAACCTTGAAATTGATAGATGATGATTGTTTTCATCAAACTTTCCTTGTAAGTTTAAATTGAATTGTTTAAGTTATATACGATTTGGTATGTATATAAATGAAACATAGAATTGTTGAATTGTAATTGTTCCATGTCCTGTGGTATGGATATGTGATGATTAGTAGTAATATGAAGGCTTGGTAAAGACTTTAATAGTCTGAATGGCCTATTATATAGAATTAAATGGAATTGATATGTACAGGTCCATTTTAGAAAATTACTTGAAATTATGTATGTATGGTGTACATAATTACAAATGGTATGATATATTTTAATTGAATGAATTAAAATGTGCCATAAGTTATGTGGAGGTCAGTTAACTGTGATTAATTTGATGTTGATACTGCTAGGTATGTGTTGGAAAGTAGCACATTTGATATTGTGATGCTTGAGTAGAAGTATCATAATATTGATTAAGACTGACTTAGCTACTATATTGATGGGATGTAGTACTAAGTGATTATGCGGTTAAAGTTGTATAATTTCATATGATTTGTGATTAAGAAGTTTGATATAATTCAGTAGTGGTTTGAAATTTTAAAGTTGAATTGAATTAACTAGTTGCTAAGAAAAGATTCTTGATATCTCACCAGTTTAAGTAATAGGTGAATGCTAGCATGATGGCTAGATAGAATTTGAATGTAAATACTACTTATTGATAGGTATACTGTAGTGTATAATCACTATTGTTGTGATTATTGTTTGTATTATTGTTGTTGTTGACAATTGATAGGTTGTAATGAAAGGAGTTACAAACTGAAATAAGTCGATGTAGAGGTTGGTTGAATGTAGGTAATATTTGATTGTGGTACTTTTGTTGATTGAGCAAAGTACTTGTTGATTGTAGTTTTACCTACTGAGTTTGATCTCTGCTTTGCTTATTAATGTGATATGAATTCGGATTACTTTTAAGTAAAGGATTTCATATGATTGTAGTGATATGTGAACATTATATGTTGTTCAAAAGAGTAGGCATGAAACTTTTGGATGGAAAGTTGACCTAGTTTTGAATTAAACCAATTTCTATGATATGAATAAAATAGAAATTTAATAAGGATTTGAATCCCTGACAGTAGAGATGTAAGGCTGTTATCTGAATATATTAGACTGGTTGTTAGTCGTAAACTGAATTAAATTTTCAGTGTGGATATGTGTATAGTGGTTCTATAACCACTGTTGTTGTATTGTTGTTATTGTTGTTTTGTTGATAACTGAAATGAATAGTTGAAATGGGTCAAAGATTTTAGCATATTGTTAATTTCTGGTTGTAAGGACCTATTAAGTGATGTTAGGTTTCACTTATTGTTGTTTAAATGTATATGTGTTCACTTGTTAAAGTAAGAGTGTGTTCTAAACATTTATCTGATTGATGATAAAGGATTTAGATAAATGATTGTTTCATATGAAATATTGGATGGAGACACTGTATATGTGCTTAGGTAAAAACAGAAGCATGTTCATGGGAACATGTGAATGTGAAAAGAATCGAACCGATCTAAGTATAGTTGTAAGTTGCTATTGAGGACAAATGTATGTTAAGATATATGTGATTATATCACACTAGACAGATTGAGTGAGGTTAGATTTCGGGGACGAAATCTCTTTAAGGGGGGAGATTTGTAACATCCTCGAAGTGGACCTAGTTGTTTTATATTATTTCTTGATTTAAATTAGTATTTAAATGTGTTTGGAAATAATATTGTCTGAATTAGTTGAAATAATTGGAATAGGAGTTAAATATTCCATTGTGATAAATATATTATTAATTGTTGTAAATTAATAAAGTTGTCGGTGAAATAAAATGTTTGGACTCGCAAATGGTTTTTGGGTTCCAAGCAATGGGTTAAGAAGGGGTATTAAATTATACCCGTATAATTGAAGTCGGTTGGAAGGGGCCGACCTATTTATTTTACTTTCCTCTTTAGGAAAGTTTATTAATTCACTTCCTTTATTTAAAAACCTTAAGAAAACCATGAAATCAAAGTTCAAATCAAACTTATGCTGTGAGATTGAAGCTGTGATTGATTCAAGTTTCACCAATATCACCTCTTAATTCAGTGTTCTTCAATTAAGAAGTAAGTTTGATTTTAATCAATTTGATTGGAATTGGGTTAATTGATGAATTATAAGAATTGAATGTTAGAAACTTGTTTTAACTGTTACATAATGATTATGTGAAGTTATTTGTTGTATAAAACTGTTAGAAATCGAGTTTTGATTGTTTAGATGAATTTGGTTCGGGTTTTGAACAGAATCGCAGTCTGCTGGGACGAAGGTAGAATCCGGCGGATTCAATTGAATCCGGCGGATTGAGACAATTTAGGGAATCCGGTCGGATTTAAAGGGAATCCGGCGGATTCAAATGTTAAGAACCGGATTCATGACCGGATTGGTTAAAAATGTGCTGATCATGAGTTAAAGCTGAAACGCCATTGAATCCGGCGGATTCAAAGGGGATCCGGCGGATTCCCCTGGTTGTCAATGGCTGTTTCAGTGTTTGTCAATTAAGCTAATTACTTAAATGGTACTTGTTGTATTGTACTGTAATATGTCTGAAGCATATTAGACTTCCAACAATTATAATTAGTTGTATTCCTGGTGTGATTACTTGTGTAGTGTTGTAATTTACATAAGTATTATCAGGTGATGACAAGTTACAAACTTGTGGTATTCTGTTGTATTCTCAGATAAGGAGAAGGCTCAGTAATATTAGACTTCTGAGCTTGCGATTGAGGTATTCGGTGAGTGGATCTGTAACCTCAGTGTGATTTAGTTGTAATGATTTGGTTACAACAAGTAATTGTAGTATTACTTTGATAGATTGATTTCGTTTGAGATAACTTGCCATGTTAGTTTGGTTGCTTGCTTACTGGGCTGTTAGAGCTAGTATGTAAGATTCTGAGGTTAACTTGAATGGATGGTTGGACTTGGTTGTTGTTATAAACGACAGGAGATCTTGAAACTTGAAATGTTGGTTTAAAGATCTAGGTCGTATGTGGTTAACAACAAGTCATCGGTAATTCTGTATAGGCCAATACAGATGATTGATAAGTGTTCCTTGAGTACCATACCGGTATAAAGGTATCTCAAGAACCACCGATCCTCATGATGATTGACTATTTATTGTTATTTGATGTAAACAGATTGTTGTGCTAAGTTGGACTGTTGCTTATAGTTTCATTCACTTAGCTTTATGCTAACCCCACCATAGTCCTTCCTGCAGGTTAAAATTGATGGGACATATTGGGCGGGGCAGGAAGTCATTGGAAATGATGGAATGTTTGACAGGCTTTTATTCTGATGTTAGTTTGATAACTAAAGATATGTTTTGAATTATATAACACCTAGTTGTTGAAATATCATGTGTTTGGTTTTAAACAGTTTATCTACATTATTGAGTAATGTAAAGCATGGAACTATGAATTGAAAATCTACGTTTCCGAGTCACAATTATTGTTTAATTGATTTGAGTAACGAGGGGTGTTATAAGTTGGTATCAGAGCAATAGTTTGGGTGAATTGGACATGATAGGATGTTCAATCCTAAACTTTGATTGTGTTGAGTCAAACATTCCAGTGGGTGTGGGATTAGTTGATGTGTGAGAAAGTAGTTAGTTGGATATGTACTAACCCTTAACAAGTTGTGAAGTTGTTGTTTGATTGCAGAGATAGAGGAATATGAGAACTTGATGGATATTCTCATTGATTCCTCAACATTCGTTGGCTTAAGATTGTCAGGTAATCTTCGATAAGCCTATGTTAATTTAAATTAACTTGAATTGTTTACTTTGTTATGATAAGTAAGCATTGTGGTGAAGTTAATTGAGTCAGACTGATATGATCCCCCAGTTTTGAGTCAACTAATGATTGCTATATGTTGACATGAGGATAGAAGTAGTAAATGAGATGCTCATTGTTGTGATTATTTATGATTGAATTGAAAATGCAGAAATGTGTTTAAGTAAGTAGACAAAGAGTGGATTAAGATTTTAACAGGAGTGATGTTAGAACCTAAAGAGTGTCTATATTGGTGAGACAAAATAATTGATAGTATTATATTAGTATATTGATTACAGGGTGTGATTTAATTCCTTGTTAAGGAATGTTGTGTCATTTGAATTGAAAATGACTGCTATTTGAGAAAATATGTGTTTATGTGACTACATGATATGTTTTGATTGTAGTTAAACAATTGATCTAAACCAAGACTGATAGGTTTATGAGAAATGTAGAGTATGATAATGTTAAATTGATTGAGGAAGTGGTAGATCTTTTTGGTCAATTGTGAATTAATAAATGAAATGTTTTATAGTGACATGATTGAGTAGACTTGTTGTGACATTGATGCTTGATAGTATGGCATATGTCAAAGTGATGATAGTTAATTAAGATGTGTCCTGAATTTTGAAATAAATAGGGACATTGATTTGTATAAATGGTTGAGTTTGACTTAAGCAGTCAAGGAAGTGTGAACTAGTACATGATATAGTGATTTGTACTGATTATTGGTAATAAATTATACATGTGTGGTATTACTCGTAAAGTTGTGAAATTAGTGTTTGATAAAACATCATAGGTGAATGTTGTAATCAGTTGTTGATTTTATTAAATACGTGTTTGGAATTACACGTGATATAATGGTGTTATAAATATTAGTTATCCATGTTAATTAAATTGTTTAAATTTTTAATTTATGAAACAGATTTTTAGTATTGGTATTCTGATTCTTAAATATTAGTTTGATGCTTATTTTAAATTTTATTCAGTTTTCTACTTGAGGACAAGCAGAACTTAAGTGTGTGGATATTTGATAAGCATCAAATAGATAGTATATTTTATAGTAATTTATCCCTATATTTATATGCATTTTATTGCATTTATATGATTTTAGATACTTATTTTGTTAATTATTGCAGAAATGTATTTTAATTGAAGAATGAAGAAAAAGGAACAAGAACGAGACCAGAACTGAAGAATTAAAAGCACTAAAAGAAATAAAGATTAAAGACCTTGAAGAAATGAAGACTAAAATAGTTAAAATGAAGAATTGGGCCAAGAAAACAAAGAAGTCTGGTTATGAAGATTAAAAGTCCAAAAATTAAGCCCAAGCCCGAAAATAGAATATTCTGGAATTTACATTCAACCGGCGGTTGGATTAACCAACCGGAGGTTGAGCTTTAGGGTTTAAAGGCGGTGTAGACACGTGGAGTTGGACCCTGATTCAAATAACTTCAACCGGCGGTTGGAGAACCCAACCGGCGGCTGGAAGGTCGGCCAGTAAAACTATAAATAGAGGATCAAATTAGCTTAAACCATATACGATTCAAGAATACTAAAACCGAAAGTTAGGGTTTTAGGACGACTTTAGGTGCGATTTTGGAGTCCAAGGAGCTAGGGTTTGAAGGTCTTTAACCCTAGGGAAAGCTGGTTTGCTAATTGGTTCGGTTTCTTTATCCTTGTAACTTTATTAATCTTTTGGGTTATTTTGGATATTGTTTATTTGAATTAATTGCTTATTAGGTTTTCATTATGAATGTTTAAATGTATGTTTATTAGATTTATTATATGAATTATATGTTTATGTTGGAACTATATTATTGAATGCTTATTATACAAGAATTGTCTGTGTTATATTAATATTGATAAAGTTAATTGATTTATATAGATAGCTTTACTAATCTTGCGAGTTTTATAAATTAATTAATGATTGTCAATTATTAATGTTAAGTAACATTGTAATTCAACCTAATCTTGGAATTGTATTAATAAACTGTTGATAGATCTTAATAAATAGTAATACTTTACTTAATCTTTGGGAGTGTTGCTATATGAAAATTATCTTAATCTTTGTGATTTTCTACATTAGTAATTCACCAATAATAATAGCCAACAAAGCAAATAGACATAAGTTGATATAATACGTTTAATAAATAATTGTTTAAATAGTTATAATCTTCTATCCAATTGAGTATTCTTAAGTTGTTTCTTAAAACTTATCTATTAGAATCTGTATCAATTATAAATATGTTCGTTCGGAACTAAAACGTCCCCCCTATCTTGTATATTATTGTATATTGTATATTGTATTGTGTATTATTTTTATATTATTTGTATAATAGTGTAATTAGGAATAAATAATTAGTTATAGATTAAATCACGTTCCTGTGTTCGAACTTGGACTTACTTATAAGCTATATTCTATGATCAGGATAACACTTGCCTGTATTGTGTGATAGTATTATTTAGTATTTCCTTATTTAAAACTTGTGATTATAATTGCATATACTTTCCGCACATCACTGTGCTAATATGTAGCTGAGTATCCATATCTTCTTGAATTTCTTCCAAAAACGAGACGTAAAACGAGTGTCTCTGTCAGAGACAATAGAAACTGGTACTCCATGCCTAGCAACAACTTCTCGAATGTAAATATCAGCTAATGCTTCAGATGAGGAAGCTTCTTTAATTGGCAGAAAGAGGGCACTTTTGGTTAGCCGATCAATAATTACCCAGATAGCATCGTGTTGTCGAGGAGTTCTCGGCAACTTTGTAATGAGATCCATAGTAATATGTTCCCACTTCCATTCAGGAATATCCAATGGTTGGAGCTTCCCGTATGGTTGTTGATGTTCGGCTTTTACTTGAAGATAGGTAAGACAATTCTGAACATGTTTAACAATATCCCGCTTCATACCTGGCCACCAATAGTCCCGTTTCAGATCACGATACATTTTAGTGGCACCAGGATGGACATAATATCTCGATTTGTGTGCTTCATCAAGCAATGATTTCTTTACATCACTCGTTCTTGGTATCCAGATACGACCATAACTAGTTTTCAGACCTCGAGAATCATCAACTAATTCAGAAAGTTGACCCGTCAGTCGTTGTCTGTTCGGGTCATTAGAGGCTAAAACTTCGATTTGAGCAGCTTTGATAGAGTCAAACAATTGAGGAGACACAATCATGGTTAATGATTTCACATTAAGAACATAATGAGTAGCCTTTCGGCTGAGGGCATCAGCAACAACATTAGCTTTACCAGGGTGGTAAAGAATGTCACAATCATAATCTTTCACGAGATCCAACCATCTTCTCTGATTATTATTCAAGTCACGCTGATCAAAGAAATATTTAAGGCTTTTGTGGTCTGTGTAAATAGTAGATTTGACTCCATACAGGTAATGTCGCCAAATCTTTAAAGCAAAAACTACAGCTGCTAGTTCTAGATTGTGAGTGGGGTAGTTTTGTTCATGAGGTTTCAGTTGTCGTGAAGCATAAGCTATCACTTTACCACGTTGCATGAGAACACAACCTGATCCAAGTTTAGAGGCATCACAATAAACTTCCATATTCTCTTTAAACCAAATACAACATGCAACTCATTTACTGTGCAACACATCTATATTACTTATCAACTATTTAGTATTACATGTTTCTCTTTATCATATATACTCATGGTACCAAGTGGTGTTGATCAACTCTTATAAACTTTTTTCCTATATATAAGTTTTGATTAAACTCTTATAAACTTTTTTCTTATAAACTCTTATAAGCTTTGGTTTGATTGGTATCGGGTTATTTGGATTTGGTTCACTTATTTGGTTTTAACCGATATTATAATTGTTTTTTGATTTAAATTTGGATTAGAAAATTTCAATTTGCGGCCCTTCCGAAAACCGATACAGTAGTAGTAAGTTTTTATATATAGGATGGATTTAAAAATCCATCACACTCCTTATATCAGTCCTTGTTTATTAGGTTCATTTTATTATTATTATTTTTTCGCACGGCAAAAAAGTTTATTATAAATAGAAAGACCATCTAGTAAGAAACTAAAAACCAAAGAACAAAATCTAGAAATACGCTACACAGACTAGATTCTTCCCGAGACTTTCACTGCTAAGATTGCAAAATGGATAAAAAAAACTCATGCTAATTACATATATACCAAGACCAGAGAAAAACTCCCATCAACGGAGGCCACGCCACTGGTTTTCACCCCGTGATGTTTTTGATGCAGTCCCAAACAAGTCTCGCGAAAACGGAACAAAAACTGAAAAAACATGAACAATCCGACACAGCCCCTTAAACAATCGAACACGGATTTTGAGCCAATCATCCCACTTCATGGTTGTGTTCCTATACCTGCATCTATACCATTGAAAGAAGACAAAATAATAGAAGCGAAAAGGGTGGTTTATTGCTTCTTGGTTGGTTGAGAGACAACTTCATTTCTAA
This sequence comes from Helichrysum umbraculigerum, assembly GCA_949592205.1. Taxonomy (NCBI): domain Eukaryota; kingdom Viridiplantae; phylum Streptophyta; class Magnoliopsida; order Asterales; family Asteraceae; genus Helichrysum; species Helichrysum umbraculigerum. Next base: position 6,044,988 of record CATIUR010000003.1, read on the forward strand.
ATCTCTAAAGTTCTAACCAAGCTGCATATATTATGATGGAAATGACCTCCTTCAATTTCTTGTTCATATTCAAAGAACATATATGATCCAAAAAATCCGTATGTGATAACCAATAGGGAAGATTACAGCCCAACCATTTCGAGATTGACATCTATGTATTTTTTGGCAATACTACATTCCGACAAAACATGGGTACTTGTCTCAATACCATTAAAACATGTAGGGCAGAGAAGAGGGTTATTATAAATACCATGAAACCAAAGGTTGAATCAGGTTGGAAGTCTATCCTTAAACAGTCTCCGGATGTGAATATTCACTTTTCGGTGAATATTGTGGTCATTTTATTAATAGTATGTATTTCTTTACACCCTTAAAATTGTTTGTCCCTTTATTCTTTACACCCTTATAAATTGTTCATTAACTAGCTTTTAACAAATTATTCTAAAGGGCAAATGATCTGAAAAGGTAATCAACTTGTCAAAATTTATCAATAAAAGAAATATTACTTAGACAAATGCCCAACCAGAACCTATGTAAGAAAATCGGTGCCATAAAATTATTTAAGTTATCAAAAAAGTTTAATTAAATGCGTAATTACTATTTAACTGTTTCTCTTTCAAATTTTTATGGGTTTTAACTATTGTAGCAGCTTAAATATCAAATATTCAATTAATACGTGACACTGTGACCTAAAAAACATACGGCATAAACACTAATAAAGTTTAAACCTAAATTTTGTTTAGAGTGCTTATTTATTTTCTGCCAGGATTTCTAAATGTATAATCCTTTTATGTCACAAATTCAAAATACTAAATCCTTTTATGGCACAATTTAAAAAATGAAACGGAAATTTTAACCTTAATTGAACTTTTGCAACAACTTGAATCCTTTAATGGCACAATTTTAAAATGTGGTCTTTTTTGGCAAGTTGATTACCTATTTCTCCATTTACCCTATTCAAAACAACATCAACTATGTTCGTGATAACATGATGCAAAAAGATAAAAATAGTAACTGATCTAATTAGATCCGTCACGAAAGCTGAAGTAATTATAATGTTATTACACAAATTCTAATGATTGTAATTGCTGATAAACATTCTAAAATCTATATTGACAATAGTTTAAAGGGTTAATTGACAATAACCCAATGTAAACACATTATTTGCAAACAATCGATCACATCAATTTTTATCATTGTTAAAATCTTTACCGATGCAATTGCGCAGGTGCTTTTCTAGTATTTATCAACTTATACATCCAATTGTTACAGTACACTTAAAATTTAAGTTAATCCACATTTTCTATTTCAATCAGATTCAATAACAATTAAGTAAGACAATGATTATTAAACTAAAAAACTCATGAATTATCTCTTAATGATAAATAATAAATAGTATTATGAGTAAATTATACTTTCATTAATTATCGAAAAGATTGGAGTTATTTCCTTAGTATTTTTCAATCCTCATTGTAAGTTCGGATTTATGGATTTCAAGCCGATTAACCATATTATCATTTGGCTGGTTTGGATTGGGTTTGTATAGTTTCGGTTTGGGTATTAGGTGGTTTTTATTTTATAGAAAAACCGAACAAACCAAACCGAATAACTTCACTAAATCAAAATCCGACCGATTAAATACCCATAATCAAAATTGAACTAAATAAAAGGTTAAATGCAATTAATACCAAATCGCTAGCATTTATGACATCATAAATGTTACGTTTTACATTGGTGTTACTTTCACGGAACATAACTTCATATATGAACATCTTTCTTATCTATTAAAAGAAGAGGTTAATTAAGTAATCACCTAAAAATTAACCTCTCAAACCTTAATCTCCCCGCTTAATTTTATTAGCCCCTTAAATCTAAGCCATTGATTTACCTAATTCTTGTGATTAATTAATCTTAATCCTTATCACTATTGTTACTATTTAGCACTTTTCTATACGGGTGTATAGTGGCTAGGCCTCAGAAAAACATTTCCCTCCTCACAAAACAAACGCCACAGAAATCTCAAAACCTTGACTCGTACTTGAAACAAGGGCGACGGCGAAGAAGAGCGATCGGTACTGCAAGGATTCAATGGGTATTCGATCGATAGATTCAGACAAGGATTCAATGGGTATTTCATCGATAGATTCGGGCAAGGATTCAATGTGTATTCGATCAATATATTCAGGCAAGGATTCAATACCTATTCGATCGTGCGATTCACAAGGTTCTACTCAACGTCTGTACTTGCAACAGGGTATGTATTTCTTTTTCTCCCCTTTTCAATTTCAATCCAGTTAGGTATAGAGATATGCTTTAACTCTAACTTTTAGATATATGGTTTGCAAGTCACACGTTTGGTATGTATACAATCTGTACTTGAAACAGGGTATCTATACAATCTGTTCATAATGGAAGTAGTCGTATACAATCTGAATTCGTGTACAATCTGAATTTGTCAACTGTCTTTGCGCAAATTTAGACTAATTACAAAATTACTTTATATGTGTTTGAATGAAGGATACCACTAAACTGTAGATATCTTGATTGCCTTCATCGTCGTTTTAAGTTCCATTCTATCTTATCTACATAAATTGCTAAAAAAATGCTTCACAAAGACTCCAGCCATAAAATATTCAATAATTTTATTTGTTCTTCTTCTGTAAGTGCTGCAAAGGCTGTGGTGAGTGAGGTTTGATTCCACTTGGTAAGTCTTTTGATTGGGTTATTGGAAGGTCATATATTCAAATGGTTCATATTTTTTGGAAACGGCAAATAACACCTGCGGGCCAGTAATGGAGTATCATCGTGCCACCACTACCAGCCCATATATTGCCTCACCTAGAAAAAACCACCACAGGACTCGAACCCGAGACCTATGGGTAAAACCCCATGCATCACAACCAGCTGAGCTGGTGATCATTTGCAAATGGTTCATATTAACTGTCAAATATGTTTATTAGTGGTTGCCTTTAGAGCATTTGCTGCTCGTCCCAAATTTGGGCAAGTTGACAGCACTACTTCTCATAAATCACTTAATCTAACTCATTGTTAAAGTGGTTTGGTTTACAACATTTGTTGCACGTGCTCAAATTGTTAAATCTGACAGCACTACTACTCCTAAATCACTTAATGTAAGTCATCTTTATTGAGTTTTTATGCCCCTTTTTCTATATTGCCTAATTTGATGATAAATGGGAACATGTATGCTACGAACAAGAAGGAAACGCCAATGAGAATCGATGGAGTGACTGTCCAGATCGTGGACTGTTTTCACAGCTCACTTTCAACGGTAACCTTCTCTGCTGATCTATGTACACATACATACAAATTAACTTGCTTACTGATCCTCATACCATCGTGTCAGTATTAGTTTAACAGTTGAATTGTTTTAATATAGTAAATTCACTAACGTACGGTCATTAAGATTTTAAATTTTTAAACTTGATCACTGATCCTCATACCAAACAGTCAAATTTTCAACATTCTGATCAAAATTTGCTTAATATTCGTTACCGATTATATGATGCCAAAAAAAAGTACTCAATCCAATAACGAGCCACTGTTTGCATAGGTGACCGGATATAATGAGCCAAGTTCCCAGCTATTTCCCCTCACCCGAACCACTGTCTGTATGTTTTATTTATTAAGTGCAGTGCTAAAATGTCCTAGACTTATAACGTCACTGTTTTACCTTCCAACAAAGAGGCGTAATACCCGAATACAAAACAAACAAAACACTAAATTCAGTGACTTGAATAAGTGTCTAAAACCAAACAAATTAGAGATCCAAATTAATTCCGTGCCTTACTTGGATCTGTAGTAGTTAGCATAGCGACACCATTAAAGTCACAAGTCCCCTCTCCTTTCCTATGCTTGACCCTGGAATAACGCCGAATAATTCACCTTCTCAGGCCCAGAAGCCCAATCCAAAGCAGATTTATATGCGATTTATGGTGCAAAATTTGGTTAAAAATCATATTTAGAGAATATACATTTTGTGTTCTATCAAAGTTATATGTTTCTCCTTACAAGCGTTCATCTGGATTTGCCTTTGTGCTTTTAATTGTGTAACAAAGATTTTAACTTCCCTCACCAAGTGTTCGATTAATGTTTTGCAGATTCCAATTTGAAATTGAGCCTGAATTCTGAAATACTAATGCCTTTTTTGTTTTTAATTTGACAGGTTCGATCAATAGCTGATTTGGTCAAAATGGTTGACCACATTTGACAGTTAACGGTTTATGTTGAGATGGATTTTTGCTTCGGAGAACTAAAGCTGCAGTAGTAGCAGTAAGTTTTAGTACATCAATGGCTGCACGATAGCTGCTAATTTCCATGGTTGCACATGCGCGTCAAATATGCCGGCAAATATGGTTATCTTCATTGTACCTTGCACACTTCCAAACTTTGGCTGAACAGGTAATTGGCTCGGTTTATCTTTTTTTACGTAAATGAACATTAACTAATTATTTTCACTGTCAGACAGTTTGGTATAAAAATTGTAACTTCGCTGGCTTAGATTCTAACTTTCTCAATGTACAACTATAGTAGAGTTTAAAATATGACACTTTATGCATTAAAGGTTATGATTTTTTCGGATCCTCTAATTTTTTTGATGGTGCACATTGCCATTGATAGTTAGTCTATAGTTTGGACATTTTCAATTTCAAGAACAATAGGTAGCATCCAAAGTTTAAGCAAGAAGCTAAGAGTTAAATTTGAAATTAGTAGATTAATACGCAATTCAATTAGTAGCTTCATACGTCACCTACAATGGCGTGTTTGCAAGTTGTGAACTCTCTTTCTTTAATGATTGATGGATAGGTCATGCGGTTTAGGTAACTTGACAAAACAGGTCGTACCAGTTTGAAATTTTGACAAGTTTTAACCCATTTGCTTCAATTGGGTACCTATATGTAGCTTTAATTGGGTACTTATCTTGATACATTTAAGTTTCCTCTTTCTTTTCTAGGTGTACACTAGCAAGAACATGAGAAATGTTTTTAAGTTTCTAAACACATTTTTCATTCCATACACTGTAGAGGTACTTGCCGTACATGTGCATTTGAAACTAATTATCGTGTGTTCATCTCAAACTATCATGATATTTGTTCTTTATATTCCTATGCTTTATTTTAAATTAAAACTTATGGAGACAGATATATGTATATGCTTGCTAAAATCAGTCTTGAATGTTTACTTTTGCTGACTCTGTATGCCAACATATCGATTTCAGCTGGAACAAAATTAAAGGTGCAACAGAAGCAATGGTTACTATGAACAAGGTACAAATCTCAGTACTTAAAGTTTAACTCAGCAAAGTAGCTTTTTTAGTAATGTTGTAATTGTGTGGTTAATCGTCAACTACATTTAATATAGTACGAGTAATATAAAGTGGGAAAATGGATGGGATAAGTAACAATATAAATGGGTTGGGTTCAGTTGACCCACCTTACCTTTTATTTCCAATAAATATCTACATGAGATTGGGGTGATTTTAACCCATGTATATGAACATGTTAATCTGGGTTAATCTTTAAACACATTGATACAATACCTCACAATTTTTACTGGGTTACAGAATTTTCAGATTGTTTGTGAACGTATCAGCAGCTTCTTTACACAAAAAGAAAAAAAAATACGAATTTGTAAAGAAACAACTCTTGATCAACAAAACTGTTATTTTGAAAGACTGGTTTTTATCTACATATAACTACATATATTAACTCCTAACTTAATCTCACAACCATGGCTTATAGTAGTGTGGTACAGAAATGTCCAATATGTTATTGATTTTACCATCAACCAAAGGCATCATGCTAGAAGATACCATTGATTAGATTGGGTTATCTATGACTTGTGCTTTGTACCCCATCTCCTTGGTAGTAGTTCTTGCTATGAAATAAACAAAAAAAGTAAAAGTAAGATATACAAAATGGGATATGAATCCTTTTAAATTATGCTATTTTCTTTCTATATTATTGATCTTAGCTTCCGCGTTTTCAAACATGCTCACAATCTGAACCCATACAGGTGATAAGAGGTGGTAAAGTTTGGACAGGTTGGGTAATTCTTAAACATAGGTTGAGGTTAAAGAAGGCTCAGACATGATCAAACTCATTAGTCTAACTAATCTTCTAATTTGAATTTTGAACCGTTACCTGACATAATCTTCTAACTCACATAATCTTTTCTAACTTTTCTAACTCTCTGATTCAGACTTTTCTAACTCACATAATCTTCTAATTTGAATTTTGAACCGTTACCTGACCTGCCCATATTGACACCTTTACTTAAGTCTAACTATTGCCTTTGTTGTAGCAGGAACTCAAATTGTGGGTGTGCTCCAACAAAAGTCCTAATAATAAGTTGTAGCTTACACAAAAAATGAAAACTTATATAATGCTAAAATTGCTAACCTTTTGAACTACTGTTTATCATTAGGTGATTTTGTTGGAACTAGGAACCTATGGAAAGCAACATACTATTGGGTGGAACTAGGAACCTATGGAAAGCAACATACTATTGGGTGGAAGGCCTACTAACGTTCGTAATGACAATTACCAATTCTCTGATTCAGACTCAATCAACAATAAAAGTTGTCCAATTCCAAGCTTTTGTTTCTTTATCATTTACTTAACTCATACCTGGGTCCAAATAATATGTCTATTCAACTCCAAAAAACGGTTAAAGCCCAGTTACGCAAACGTCTGAAAGTAGAGAAGCCTGCACTGGCAGCCCTAATTCTTACAGGTCTTGCCAAGGTAATCCTTTTATAAGGAATCTAATCTTTATTTAATTATTACAATTGAACTGTTTCTAATAATCATAAATATGTCTGAATAGCAGAAAGTCAACCATTTGAAGTCAAAACACCGAATCTTGCTGCTGAATTTTCTGTATCTGATGACTGATGCTCTTGCAGCTGCAAAAATTAAAGAACCCTTTAGAGGAATGTTACCCTGAGGATGCTGGAAGCTCACATAATCTAACAAATCTTGGTCCTGGCATCAAGCCTCTTAAAAAGGTATGACAACTTACTCCAAAGGTACAACCTTTTACAGCCAGGACTGAAATGAACACAATAACGAGAAAGGCCAATTACATAGAAAATATTATTAGGTTCGTGTGGTTGCAAATTCGGGTATATTCACCTCGAAAGAAGGAATTGCAAAGGGGCTCAAGTTGGATGTGGGAACATTCGATATAAAGTATGTTGATGACGATCATGAATGGGTTTTGGTAGTTTGTGATGCAGATTTCATCAGGGTGTAATATAATCAGGCTTTTAGTTCATAATTTTTCGACCAATCTTGGGAGCTCGTGTGAGAGTTCAGATTAATTATGAGTAGCAACCATCATTTGCTAAAACAGGAAACTTTTAGCCTTCTGTTTTTAGAAGATCAACTCGAGCAATTGCAGTAAAGAATGTTCCATTTCAGCAGAGAAACATTAAGTGGTTTTTTCACTCCTATTTGAAGTTCTTTTTTCCTTTTCTTGTGGTAAGCTGGTTGTTTAAATATGAATTGTTTCAAGTATAAAAATTTGTAAGTTTCTTAATTATATATTTGATCGATCCTCTGACAATTTTTTATATCCCTTGGCCCTTACAAATTGTTACAAGATTGATGATTTACGATTGGTCATTAGTAGATACCCATTATACTAACCAACTGGTTATCACTAAATGAAAGACTAACAAATTTATCACAAATGGTGGAACGATAAGCATTTGCTCTCTATTCATTTTTGTTATCTTTGTAGTTCATGATTTTAAAGAACCGATGATGATTCGATATTTATCAAGGTTTTTGAGGCCACTGTCAAACAGTCCGTCTTTATAATTTCTCGAATGACACTCTTAAGATTGACATAGTCGTCACTGGTCAGCTTTTAGAGGTAATATGGTCATTTCACAAATCAATCTATATATTTCTTAATCTCTATTCAACGTTCTTATAATTTTTTGGAACTTATCAGGCTAGAAACGTTGTGATTTGACATAGTAATTCGTACACACAGAGTAATTACTATACAAATTTGATAACTCAAACGTTGAGAATGAGTAAAATCTTTGAGTCATTAGTGTTTTGATGTATTTTATAACCAATTTCTTTATTTGCTAACATGATATAACAAAGAGTAGTTATTGTATAAATAAGATAGCTCACATTATCTGTTTTTACAGGTTGATGAACGAGCAAGTCTATGTGGGTCTAAGAGGATCATTTTTGTTGATGCGAACGAAGACAAATTTAAATAACGTAATTATTTATTAAGAATCTATGCAAGAATATAAATGTTGTTAATATATATTTCTTAATCTCTATTAAGAAATATATATTATTGGCATGATGGAAATATGGAGTCACCGATTTCATCCCACAACTATGGCTACAAAACTACGAGCCAAGTGACTTAACCATATATACACTTGGATCAACTGATCAATGGATTTGAGTTGCGGAATACTATATATTTATATTCATAAAGAAAGTACAAGAACATTTGAATTGAAATTCTTTCATGATTAAGTGTTTCATGAAATGATCACGAAAATATGATTGAGTTCGGGAAATCATACCGTTAAGATTGTGCGTGTTTGATGATATAATAAAATAAAATAGCAATACAATAAACAATTGTATTAATATTTATGGTAGCCCGCAAATTTGCGGGTTATGATCTAGTTTAGTGATTAAAAGAAAATCATAATCAATGGTTCTTGGTATCTGATATGCTTTTATTAGTCAAAGAAGAGTTAAGTAAAAATAAAAATAAAAAATTTAATTGTTATTTAATTTATGAAAAAAAAAAGTTAGAAAGATTATTCTCTTTTATTCTAATGGTGTATAAAATGATAAGTATACGGAACATAGCACTCGTAAAATGCTTAGTTTGAAAAAGTGAAGGTGGGTCGCTTGAAAAACGAGAAAAATGTAGGTAGGGGTAATATAGTCAATGACATCAAAAGTTTGTGTGTGAAGTGTTTTATTACGAAGCAATATTAGACCCTTTATAAAGGATAAAAATATTTCTACCATCAAATTTGATAGATCTATCAAACATGTGCGTTAATTAGTTGCAGTGTACAAACAATTAGTGCATATTTATGATGAATCTATCACATTGGATGGTGTAAATATCATCTTCTTTTTACAAATTCTATTATAAATATAGAGCATTCTTGTTTAAAGTAACATACTCGTGATATATACTTTGCATTTCATAATGAAAAATAATACTATATATTTTCTTTTCTTCTACATGTTTTTAACAAATTTCATGAATGTAATAGCTGATCCCCAAGTAGAAATTTGCAGATCTTTGGGGGGTAATTGTCACTTCCATTGAATGTCGTTTCAATAAATTATACTACGTAGTTCATTTGTAGTTAATTTATGAGTAAAAAAATTATATTCTACTAAAAACAAGCACATCATTATATTTACTTTTCCATTTCTAATACTCATATATATATATATATATATATATATATATATATGAGTAAGGTTCAAATGAGTCCATGATTTTTGAGTGAGACTAAGGGAACCAATGATATCATGCCACATGTACAAAGAGAATGTTCCATACTACAAAACCCATTTACCCCAAACATCAATTATCTCACAAACGACAAATCGAAAAATCATGAAACTTGCACCCCTATATATATATATATGTTTATTTTAGCATTAATTATTTCTTCTTCTATCTCCAAGTACTTTTTTTTTTTTTTTTTACTTCTGCACTCGCTATGGCGTTTGTTATTGGTGAAATATTTGATCTTATTTATATTTATATAAAATGTATACATATAATGTAATGATATGGCTTCCATGGCATAGAATTGTATGCATAATATATAGCTGTCAACGAAAATGTTGAGGATGTTTTAAAAATTCCTGATTTGGAGGTCGACATAAGTAACTTTTCAACTAATTTTTTTGTGTATAATGGACTATATAATAATAATAATAATAATAATAATAATAATAATAATAATAATAATAATAATAATAATAATAATAATAATAATAATTAATAGTAATAATAATAATAATAATAATAATAATAATAATAATAACAATAATACTAATAATAATAATAATGTCTTTATATATATATATATATATATATATATATATATATATATATATATAATACATATAAAGCATGTTCAAATTGTTGAATCTTAATTCTTAAGTAATAATTAAAATTACTCTTTTACCCTTTTACACTTATAAATGAAAATCATTTTAAATAGGAAAGTTTTTATTCCAAAATTACATATTAAGCATAATTAGTGAGAACATATCTATACTTATTTGTAATAACATGTGACATCGTATTTTAACTAATTGAATCATTAGCTGTTAGATAACGATGAAAAAATGTTATATTACCATTATAAAATGACATTGTATTTAACGAACTAACAAAATAGATATATTAATTGTTACCGCCGCATTGCGCGGGTGATGTGCTAGTTACATATAAAGAGTCTTCAATTTGTTGAGTCTTAAATCTTAATTAGAAATTAAAATTACTTATTTACCCTTATTAATTATTAATTGTTATATGTTAACTTCAAATTTATTTTGGTGTGTATTAAAAACATCAATTTTTTCAAAGCCATTATATTTTTTCCTTAATTAAAACAACCAATTAAAGTAGACACCTTATTATTCAAGATTTAAAACATGAAACATATTACTCCTTCCGTCCCAAAACAACGAATTACGGGTACAAAGATCAAGTGGTATATGAGTCAAATTGGTCGATGGAGATCAATTAATGTAGATATGTTGTGTTGATTTTGAAACTCAAATATACACAGTAAACTTCTTTTTATTACCGACGTATTGTGCGGGTTTGTTTGGCTTTTTTTTTTGTTACCGCCGCATTGCGCGGGTTTGCTGCTAGTATATAAATATACATATTGTTATTTATGTTTTAAGAAAGGTTGATGATTTAATTTGTTATTAGGTTAAGTACATACAAGTATGATCTACAAATCTTGCTTACGAAAGTACGATTAAATTTCACATATCATTGTTTAAGAGCTTGTACGTATAGAGTCATAGGGTGACGTTTTGAACTTGAACAATATATTTCCATAAAAAGGAATACAATATAAGGTCACTATCATTAACATTTAACCATGTAAACTGTCCAACTTATATCCAACGTTATTCATGACATATATGGATATATACACAATCAAATTATTCATTCCAAAATAATATAGTGACAACATTTGTTCGGGTACGTACATGTAATCATTACGCGTAATATATGTGAATTTGAGGAAGACTATCCGTCGAATCCGAGAAACAGACCAAGACGTTCGTGGGACGAGAGGGTTGCAACACAATTTTGCATGGATAAGGAATTACGCGACCAAAGGGTTCATCATCAACTTCGCAATGCTCTTATCGAACACATTTAGCATCTCCCACGTGGCTTTTGTCATCAAAACCATTCTTAGTTTATTTTATTGTTTTCAATAATTGTAACTTTTTTTTAGTTATTGTAATATTTTTTATTTATTTAGTGTAATGTTTTATTTATTAATGTAATGGTTTTTAATTTTTAATAAAGTGTTTTAATTTAGTTTGTGTTAAATAATTAACATAATAGTTAGTGTGTCCCAGAAATGAAACTAAATAAATGAGGGTTGGTAGTGATTTGTTAGTCTTTCATCAATTTTGGATGTGCTGATGTGAAGTTGAACTGACACAAGGGAAGAAGCCAAGGAAGAAAGGATAATTGGAAGTGATCTAATTGTTGTTTATATATATATATATATATATATATATATATATATATATATATATATATATATATATATATATATATATATCTTCCTATATATAAATAAAGGTTTACTTTGCTTATCTGTCAACATATGAGTGGCAGTTTGCTGATGTGTCAGACAATAATCAATCTACTCTTCAATTAGATTTCTATAAAACCGCATCCCCTCTCCTCTCTTTGATGATTAATCGTAGGTGTCCAAAACTGTTACTCTTCACCCATTCACAATCGATCAAATCTCCAATTAAGTCAGTACACTGATACAAAAAATTCATGATTATCAATGGCGGTCTTTCGCAGTCTTTGCCATCTTCATGGCGTCATGAAATAACAGTTAATTGTTCACGGCCAGTGATCAAATCCTCCAATCACAACACAAGAAATTTCCCTATTTTTTTGGAATAACCGTCCTTAAATGTGATTTCCTTGTCAAATCCATTCACTCCGCAAACCGCCTTCCCATATCTCTCCTTCTCAAAATCGATTATCACAATTTGGTTGCCGAAAGCATTTGTTCCGTTTAATTCAACATAATAAGCAGACATCATCTTCTTTCTAAGGTCGCATGAACTAAAATTACCACCGTCCTGTTTTCAATTGGTAAGTAATGTTTTTATAATTTGATTGTTTTATAATACGATTTTGCTCCTGCTATACTAGCGGTTATGTTCAGTTTGGGGGTCTATTTGGGTCAATTTCTTTAAATACTCTTATTTAGCAGTTTATATGCATCCATTTAGGTTTATGTTATGTACACTCAGTGTGATTTTGATGAATATGTAGTGTATAAACCAGGGTGTTTACCCATGTAAAATCCTTTCTCATTCTTGATGTATATACTTTTCCCAGAGTGTTCTTGTATGTAACTAAATTATTTCACGATTCAATGGTTTATGACTGTGTTTGATTATTCAAAATTAGAATATTATTTATACAATTATAATCCCACAATATTGGTTTAAGTAGTTAATTCTTCAATTAGGTTGATGATTGAGGGTAATTTATGGCAATTTTCAAGAGCGTTTATGTACCAGCTCTATTTCAAGGTGTACTAAGTGCAGCGTTGGTCAGTTGGGATATAATAGAATGGTTAACTTTGAGTTTTTCAGTGATATGTATTGGACATTGTAATAGGAAGGACAGAGATGGATTTTCGTCAGAATACTTACTTTTTGATACAAGCTACAACCTGTAATTCTTCAAATCTCTTGACAGATAAGGATACGTTGATGGTTCCAAAAAAACATTTCATGTGTGTTGCACCTTTTGTATTCAAATTGTTGGCTAGGTACAGTATTTAAACATTGATATTTGTTTATCTACAGCTAAGCCACTACTTTTATATTTGGAGATTACAAGGTCTGTAATTTCTTGGTTTTTTTTTTAGTTTTTCAATTACAGGTTCTTTCTTTAGCTTACCAAACTGATACGAGTAAGGGTGTACCATTGAGGTGTGAGTTGGTAAGAACCATAGACCAAGCACCCATAACCATGGACGTTGGTTGGATGGTTATGATGTTCCACAACTGAAAGAAAAGAATCATCAAAAGCCATGTTTATTATGTGAGGTAATTTATGTCAAAATCCTATTTGATACCTTTTATATACATATGTCACTTTACAGATATTTGTTATTATAATGTCTGTATCATATGGTAATGTAGAATCGTATCTCATATTGCTTGAAACAGGGCTGATGTTAATTCAAATAAGTTTTTTTGGCACTATTTGTCTATAGAAGAACTGCCTTACTGGCCCTAGCTATTCCCAAATTAACGAGGTCGCATACATTTCTTTTAGGTTATATGATTTTGTATCCTATTTGTTTTCTCAAACTTTTTTGTACTTCAATAAATTCATTTCGCTACTCTTTCAACGTGGTTTACATAAAACCATTTATTAATCTGTAAATTGGTTATCTGATTCTATATTGTTTTGATCAAGCTAAGTTTGTTATCGTACTTTCTTATTAGCTTTTAGTTGTTTCACCATAAATCTCCTAATCTAATAAACCAAGGTTTTGGATAATTCACTTGTCAGCTCCGTATTGGCCCATTTTATTCTTTTGCTTACGTGTCAATCTAATGAATCCCTATGTCTGTCCAAACCTTGTATCTAAAAAGACACCGGTCCAATAAAAACTACCCATGTTCACCCGTTTCCACAAACCGTTATCCCTTTAAACTGCTTCATACTCAAATTGAGCGTTTGAAATTGAAAGAATCAAAGCACTACTTTTTTGTCTATGGTGATTCTCCGCATCTAATCATCAACTTGATTTGTCCACTATAAATATTATAAGTCTCATTTTCTTACTGTAATTTTGTTTCGCTTTTTCATATCTTAAAATTTATTTTCTTACTTTTTACTTAAAAAAGTTTGTACCTTTACAAATTGCATGCCCACCTGGCGATAGATGTAATGTTTGATCTTTGCTTCCTATCTTTCATCTATATCTACACGATATGGCTTGATTAGGGTTCATTTTGTTTCATGTTTCTATGTTTAAGACTTCATTTTGGTTTTCTTAGGTTTTAATGTCTGTAATTGTACGTGTTCCGCATTCAAGTTTTTTTTAGCAAAACTGATCAGAATGACAGATTGTTGATGCTCAAATTGACTAAAGTATAGATTCAATTTTTGAGTAAAGGAGTCAAATGGGCATAGATCGTTGGTTATTTCATGCCAATAATTTTAATCATATTTATTGACTTTAGTTGTTTTATTTGCATTATGATTCAATATCTTGAATAGTTTATGCATTTCTTAACTTCGGTCAATTTGTTAGCCAATGTATTACCTGATAAAAAAATGATTTATAGAATTTCATGTTTTTGTTTTTGGTTAATTGGGGAGCTAAGTTGGTAGTATGCTTCATACTCGTAGTAACTCATGAATTGGATTTTATGCTCTGGTTTCTGCATACTATTGAATTTGAATGGCATTTGTTGATGTAGGGAAGTATACAGTAATTTTTTTATGGTGGTTCAATGTATTTAGACTTTCGGATTTACTTCAGTCTGGTTGGATAACTGTAGGAATCAAAAGTAGTGATAAATCTCATTGAGTTTAGAAGCGCTGGATTTTATGTAAAAAAGATTTTACTTGTATTGGTGGTGTTGACAATTTCATTATTAAAAGCCAGAGTGCCTGATATGAAGAGTTAGAAAATAATAGGCATGCAGATGGTTATGATATTTTGAAACTAGGAATTTGTTTGCTTAGTATATATGTGATAAGGTTATCTGCCATTTAACTTGTAGTAGCAAAATGGGCGGGTTAGGTAACAACTCAAAATGGGGTGATTGGATTGACCCCTAAACGTTGTATTATTATCAAGTGATAAGGATTTAGGAGACTAGACTAGCCAATGTATTACCTGATAAAAAAATGATTTATAGAATTTCATGTTTTTGTTTTTGGTTAATTGGGGAGCTAAGTTGGTAGTATGCTTCATACTCATAGTAACTCATAAATTGGATTTTATGCTCTGGTTTCTGCATACTATTGAATTTGAATGGCATTTGTTGATGTAGGGAAGTATACAGTAATTTTTTTTATGGTGGTTCAATGTATTTAGACTTTCGGATTTACTTCAGTCTGGTTGGATAACTGTAGGAATCAAAAGTAGTGATAAATCTCATTGAGTTTAGAAGCGCTGGATTTATGTAAAAAGATTTTACTTGTATTGGTGGTGTTGACAATTTCATTGTTAAAAGCCAAAGTGCCTGATATGAAGAGTTAGAAAATAATAGGCATGCAGATGGTTATGATATTTTGAAACTAGGAATTTGTTTGCTTAGTATAAATGTGATAAGGTTATCTGCCATTTAACTTGTAGTAGCAAAATGGGCGGGTTAGGTAACAACTCAAAATGGGGTGATTGGATTGACCCCTAAACGTTGTATTATTATCAAGTGATAAGGATTTAGGAGACTTGACTTTGTGCTGTTTTCAACCATTCGACCAACTAGAGTATTACAAATAAACTTTTTGCCACTTTTCAACATGTTTAAGTTCAGTCTGGTTCACTTTGTTTCGTGCATACTCTTGTGATTATACCGTTTATGTTTTATCTATCTTTACTAATACCTACTTGACCGTTTTAAGCTAAATATAACCCAATCCAACCCCTTTACCTATATGGTTCAATTTTATCGCATATGCATCTGACTTTAAAATTCTCTAGAGAAGTCAAGCACTCAACGTGTACCCCTATGTGAGTATGTGAACATGAAGAAAGGTGAATGAACAGGAGAAAGAGGGATATGCAGTGGGATGTTTGGCCATGTTTGGAGTCATGGGATGTTTGCGACATTCTCACATGAAGTTAGTTAAATTTCTATCTATGTTTTTATAAACTTGACAAAGAAGGAATTTATACTGTCTATATGGTTGGAGGCAAGTCAGTTGAACTCTTCCTCCTGACCATTTAAAGTAACTAAAAATTGTAGCTCTCTAAAGTACAAGAGGCGGTTTCGTAGAAGTTCTTTAAGCAGTTGCATTTGTCAGTTTTATATATAGCATCTGCCTTCTATAAGCACGTCCTATTTCTTTGGCTTCTCCTTAGAAATTACAAAATCATCAAATGATAAGTTCACATTACATTCTGTAGGTGGGGCGAACTCTATATCCCTCTATATAAATACTGGAGTATATTGTTATGTGTCAACCTCCTCCATTTAATAAAACAACAAAAAACTGACTTGGTGTCCTCTTGCTTTTGCCAAAAAAATTTGTGCCACCTCATCATTGATATTCTGGTATTCAAAACGTGAAGAATAACTCTCCGAAAAAACACAATATATCTCGCCTTTTCTATAGAGAGTTTCGATACGGTATTCTTTCTTGCATTTTCTTTAGGTTGTTTTGATCGATTTTCTATGAAATTTTCTTGCGATTTATATGAGGATTCAGTTGCAGTCTTAGTTTTTCAATCTCACAGAGTTCACTTTTGTAGATTAACTTTGTGTTTATGACTATTCAAATTCACTCTGTTTTGTCTAATCATTCTGAATAATTGGTTGTTGTTGGTAATGTTATTACACTTACTTTTCTATATGCTTGATGGTGTACTCCTTCTTTGTGATCATCCGGATTATGCTCTGCACGAGTTTCTTCACTACATGGAATAATATATAGCTAATGATGATCTATTGACAACCTTCTCCTCTTCTCTTCTTACTGAATTCTATCACCTGGATTTTTTCGTTCCTGAGGTATGAACATCTTAAATAAAATTGTTGGTAAGTTTTTAACATCTGAAGTTTTACATGAACTGTATGTTAAAAGCTGCCTTTAAATTACATATGATTATAAAGAGATATGAGTATATGACTAGGGGGTGTAAGTTCATAACTAAGTTAATTACTGAAGTGTCATTTCACTAGCATGTTATATATATGGTTATCCAGCGGACCAAAGTCGCACGTTGGCTAATTTATCATTAAATTATTCACTTGATGTTAACTTGGATAGTGTGACGGGCTGATGTATCAAATCTTCTAATGTTCACTAAGGATCCTGAGAATCAACCAATGTTTCATGTTCTTCTTTTGCAGGTATTGCTTACCCTTTTAAGTAAACAATTTAATGTGTATGACAACGACTATATTGGTTGTGTGGCTGTTTTTGCGTGCTAAACATAAAACATAGCTCGTAGGTTATATGCAATACTTTATCACCCTTTTAGGGGATTCATTAGTAGGCTTTTTGGACAGTTCTAACTGGATTTGTTGGTTGGTATTGTTTCTACTTGCTAGGTTAGTGGGTATAAGAAGGACAGGTCAAGAATAGTACTTTATTCCATTAATAGATCATGAGAAAGAAAGTTAAAGAGAGCTTTTCTTTTGGTAGTTGAAGTTGCTTTTCTTTTGAAAATATTGAAGGTTCGTTGCAGTTTTATGTATGATTCAATTGCATGGGATTTGAAGAACATAAACAAGTTGATTTACTGATGGGGTTCAGTAGCTCATAGGATCTCAAAGGCAATCCATGATAAGGTATATGATTCTTACCTGCCTTGGATTTGATAATTATATAAAGGTGTAATTAAATGTAACTAAAATTGAGCATTTTATCTTGGAGCTTCTTTATATGAGTAACATGTAAGTTGAAGAAGGTTCACCTTAAAATAGTCGGTGTTAGCTGTGCTCAAAAGTCAAAACCCTGACATGAGTGGCAAGTTTGACCCATTTGGATTTTGCTTATGAACCATTTAAGATTCTGGGTAAAAGGTAATAAAAAGAGATTGGAAATAGGTCAAATGGGTAAAATAAAAGAAGGTAATTTAAAGGAATTGAGCTCAACGGGTCAAAAGTAACTTAAATCTAACACTAGCCTGTTTTAGAGTAATTATCAAATTGCAGCCCATTTATTTGTTGTCATTTAGCGAACTCAAGCCTCTACAAGGATAGTTGATATTTTATGAGAACTCACGGTCTATCTTCTTCTCATTTTGTAATTTTTAGTTTTTTTCATCACTGAATTATGTTATTCTTTAATCTATCTCTTGACATTTCCCCCCGGATCCAATCAATCTACTACTATTGACTATCAAATACAGATCGGAGGGCTGCTGGATGTCTGGTAATTTGCAGAGTTTTATGTATAAACGTGTCTTATGTATTATTAAATTTTATAGAGCAAACGAATTAGGAGGTTGCAAGCTTAATCATATATATTGGATGATTCTGCAATCTGTTGGTCTACTTGACCCGTTAAAGAAAAGAAATAACTTTCCTTGACCTCTTTATAAGCATATGGGTCAAAAGTGTCACCTACAGTTCACTTACTAAATTCTCAATTCTGACTATACGCACATCTAGGGTAGTTGTATCTAAGTTCAAATTTTACATTGCAATCATTGTATTTTTTAAGAGTAAAATCTTTTACTAAATTGATTATAAAGGATTCTTTAGTACTAATTTTTGGTCTTTGTATATTATACATCAAGAGTGAAAGTCTCAGATGGTGGATACTTCATCTTGACGCACATGAATTGATGCACCTGGGTGTTGCATGGGAGTATTCTCGAAGGCAGATACTTCTTGATATCTCAGTGATGTGGATATGGTGGTCTTTCCGATATGTAAGTTATCTTTGATGCCTAATAGATTCACTAGATCCTAACTGCGCTTTCTAAAAAACGAAAATGCAGGGGTAATTTACGTTTTGTAGGATATGATGGTAAACAAAAGCGGCAAACGCAATTGTTTGAGAAGTTATTCACTTCGTAATTAACTGCTAACATTGTGAATATTTTGTTTTCTCCTTTTCTGTACTGGTGAGCGATGACCTCAAGAATTCTTTTTTAGAGGAATTTCTTGTACTAAAAGGTTTTGACTTATCTACTTTGTTTTACTGCGTATTTTAAACTTTATTGTATAGTGTAATTAATTAAGGTCAACAAGATATTCTTCCGTGTCTGCTTTACAATCTTACTATTGTAATAAACACAAGTAAAAAGTTACATTATATAAGTGTAAATTATTTTTTGTATTTATTTGATTAGTAAACAAAGTTCAAAAGAAACTATGAGCATCTCCCAAGGGATACCTCTTTTGGCATGTACAAGTAATCTACTCATGGGAATCAAGTAAGCTATTTTATTTTTCATTGACCGCACCTTATTAAGCTATTAGTCTCACAGTTTTAAGCTGGTATTATTATAAGTTGTTTGTAACTGTAGTATTTAGGCCCCTGTTATTAGTTTATTTGATTTATATTTATGTTTACTTTTCAGGAATTACAATAACTTTTGATTTACATCCCACGAAATGGCTGATGTTCAGATTGGTCACAACGGTACTCAGTGAAGGGTTTCCCCTTTTCTTTTCTTCCAGAAACATTCTTCTTTTCTTCCATCCGTAACCACTTCATAAAAAATAATGTTTTGATCTATAAGAAAATTATATTTGTTCATTTCTAGAGGTGGCAGAATAGGCAGACGCGTCCAGAAACTTGTCAAAATGGATAACTATTGTTACGGTACATTATTCTTGGCGCATTTGCTTGTACATGTTTATTTTCAAATGGCAAGTATGAATCAATACATGATTGTATTTATACTTAGTTTACTGATGCAGTAGCATAAGTTTCTACGCATTTGAGTGCACTGATGTCTAAATAAGTCGAGCGGTGAAAAATAAGAGAAACTAAAAGTGGACAAAAGTGTGTGACCCAACACGCATTACAAATTACTCGTATTGACATATTGCCCCACCTGCCCATTTTGCCACCTGATACTAGCTTTTGGAATCATCATGAATCCATAAAAGATTAACCATAATGTTCGTTAATCAAGCATCACCCTTTGTTTTGCAGAAGTTCTATAGCTTGATGACATATAAAATAGTAAGTATGATTATTGAATTCAATTCTCGTGGTGTGATTATGCAGTTGTTGGCTTGAAGGTATCAAATATATGACGATATGTCTGCTTACAAAATTGGCAACCCATTAGTAATTTTATTTTCATAATGATGTCTAAATAGAAAGTCCAACATTGAACCATGAATTAATTAGATTACTATTGCAAATCATTATCATGTAATTGCTTTTTGAACTCTTAGTTATTGGTTTACAGGAATTCAAAATATATTATTAACTGTATGAATCATCACGTGATTAATGATTAACTACACTTTTGTTTTTGTTAATGTTTCAAATAATTTTATTTATGCTTTTATAATATTTGTCATTAACCATGCATTGCTTTCTTGTAATTCACATTTTGTACGAAATAAACATATCGTTTTTGAGATTTTATTTGAAAAGGAGGCTTTGATGGATTGATTTTATTCATTTTACAACGCACCATATCAATTTTACATCTTCATAATAATTTGAAAGAAGGAAAACTCTTTGACATTTTGGGAGGTCAAAAATCTCACTTAGTTCAAATAATTTATGGCGGTTACATCAATCTTGTTTAGGGGAGCGTTACCGTGCGACACCGAGTTTCGTAAAAAATTTATAACTATGATGTACCACAACGTTGAGATGCCCATATATTTGATTATATATGTGATTGAATTGGATTTTGTTCATGTTATTGTAAACAAAAGTGTGATGCAACTAGGGTATTTATGGTTTATGATGCACCTAAGTTATAATTATAATAAACTTACCTTTAACTATGATGCCATATGGTGTTTACCACCATATTTTGTATTTTGTAAGGTTTATGTGAGGGTTGGTATTGACCTTTTAGAATGGTTATATTTCGAGGGTTGGTGTTTAGCTTTTAAAAGGTTATGTAGTTAACTTTTTAAAAGGGATCCATGTTTATCCTTTATGTTTACCTTATTTGAAGGGTTACATGGGGTTTTGCTTACTAGAAAGAATACGTGTTTATAGCTTATTCACAAAAGTTATGTGTTTAGCTCTTTTGAAAGGTCCGATCCCCTACTTAGTTTTTTCTGAATAATTCTATTTATAACTTATTTGATTTTTTTTTTTAATTAACGGTTATGTGTCAAGATTTTTAGGAATTTGTGGTTAGCTTAGAGAGGCGTTATGTGTTTAGTTTTTTATAAGGGTTATGTGTTCAGGGTACTATATATAGATGTTTAGAATGCTTCCATGTCTAGGGTTTAGTATTTAATTAACTTTTAATATAGATTATGTGTTTAGGTTTGTTTAAATGGTTATGTGTTTAGCTTTTAGAAGGATTATATGTCAAAGGTTTAGTGTGTAGGCTTTGTAAGGGTTATGTGTCTAAGGGTTCATTGTTTTACTTTTTAGGTTGGTTATGTATTGAGTTTGTAGAAAGGTTATGTGTAGCTTTTTTGTTTAAAGTATCTAATCTTCACATTCATGAAGGGTTATGTGTTAAGCTTTTCAGAAGGGTTATATGTTAAGGGTTTAGTGTTAAGCTTTTCAGAAGGGTTATATGTTAAGGGTTTAGTGTTAAGCTTTTCAGAATGGTTATATGTTAAGGGTTTAGTGTTTAGCTTTTAATAGCCTCGTATGTTAAAATTTTAGAATAGATGTTTATAAGGGGTCCATGTCAAGGTTTAATGTTCGACTTTTAGAAGGGTTTTGTGTTTTAGAAGGGTTTTGTGTTTAGGTTTTAGAAAGATATGTGTCGAGAGTTTAATGTTTAGTTATTCACAAGATTTGTAAGAGTTCGGTTTTTAGTATTTTTAGGTGGGTTATATATGTTTTTTGTTTTGAGAAGGGTTCTTTGTTTAGCATTTTGAAGGTTTTCCATTTAGCATTATTGAAGGGTCATGTGTTTATATTTTCCCAAGGGTTCTATGTTAATGGTTTAGTGTCTAGCTTTTTAGTATAAAATGATCCTCGGCTTTTAGTATTTTAGAAAGGTTATGTGTTAAAGGTGTAGTGTTAGCATTTTAAAAATATTTCGTCTTTACTACTATATATATTTATATAATAGCCAATTTGGGTTCTATTTATCTCAAATTGGTTCTTAGGGTTTACGGTTGATGGTCTATTGTGTAGGATGTAAGATAATACTATTAAAGGTTCAATTTATGTTGCTACTGGAGTGTCATCTCATACAACCTGTTTTCGAAGCTTGAACTTTTCTATCATAATGGATGTATGTCATTCAATAGAATCGTAAAACGTTAACTATGATATTTGGATTGTAGGTCAAGCTTTTGTTCACCGGGTATAACAAGAGACTCATATATGAAAATCAATAACACCACTATAAGAAGCTCAATTCGTGAGCGTGATGCTCATGTTTTTGAGAATAAAATAAGTATGAAGACATCAACCACTAACGTATACCCCATGATACATTTTTCTATAACGTATTATTTATCATTTTGTTTTTTCATTGAAAATACAACAAATTAAATTATTTCATTATAATTCATCTTACGATTTATTGCGATTACCGCGTATGCATCTCACTAGACAATGATCTGTTTTTTCTTCCGTCTTTTGTATACTTACAGACGTTTCACGAAAATGATTAGTCAAAAAACAATGTTACTTATCGTTAGTAAACAAAAAATGATTCGGTTTATATATATATATATATATATATATATATATATATATATATATATAATCTAAGCTAATATATGTGGACTTTTTAACGAAACTGTCCAACGGACGGGTATTTACCTAGTATATATATATATAGAGGAGAGGGGTGAGATTTTTATTGCGTAAATCTCAATGGGAGAGATAATGGAAAAATAATCAATACACATACAAATTGTTTCCTTATTTCTCGTGAGACTTCCATTCAAATTTAATTAGTTTAATTAATAAAAAATGGAAAATGTCAATCCTACCCTTTCTATGGCTAACAAAATTAAGGGTTTAGATCATTTTCTCTCCCTTCTCCTCTAATATTTTCTACTTTTTAATCCCCCAACTATATATATATATATATATATATATATATATATATATATATATATATATATATATATATATATATATAATGTCTATCTTAAGTATGTAATTTTTAATGTCATAGTGAACTTGTATAAATCTCCATTTCAAACACCTACCATAATGTGTTATGTTATACTACGTGTCTACATATGTTATATGTATTATTAGGATGAATATGCATTACATAATTCCTGATAGTTAAGTAATTTTAGGATTCCTTTACACTATGTTCTTGAGTTTAAATATGGGTGGGAAAAAAAAGGAATTGAAAAAAAAGAAGAAAAAAAAAGAAAGAAATAGGAAGGAAGATAGTTTAGTAAATTGTGTTCTTAAGTTGAAGGGAAAGAAGGGAAATAAAGTTATCCCTCATAATCATCTCAAAAATGGGAAGAAAGTATAGGAAGAAAAATACATTTGAGCATTCCCTTCCAATTCCTTCCCCTTCATTTTTTTCCTTGCATAAAAAAACTTAAGAACACACTTTTGTTTTTCAATCCTTTCACTTCATTTCCTTTCCACCCTTCAACTAACTCGAGAACACAGTGCTAGTATCAAGGCCGATGACGATAATATGTCACAATTGAGCCCTATTAATTATTTTGTGATTATTGCAATGAGACTTTCTAACAATACTTTATACTTTATTTTAATATGTTAAGAGTAATATATTGCGTAACTAATATATTTGGACCTTTTTAAAACTTACTAATTTAAAAATATATATGAGAGAGTCCGCCGAAATGCACGGGTTGAAATTCCTCGTTAGGATACATTTCACTATCTATTATAAAAATAGGCTAATTTCAAATAGTTTTGAATAAATAGGTTAGTTGAGTGGAGTGTGAAATGTAGAATGCAATGTTTCCAATAAATAATTAATTACATAAAGTTAGAGTTTACAATATAAAAACTATAGACGGGTCTAACACGTACATTATTTATAAAAGATCACAATGAAAACTTGTTTGATCAAGTGGGGCACCCGTGTATAGCAGATTACAAATAAAGATACATTCTTGCAAGTCTTCGTAAATATCAAAAATCTAGAAAAATTGACATGTGCTTGGTAACTCACTTAAAATGTCATCCAATATTACCCATCCGCTATAGTACTCTTAAAGTCGGTTATCCATTCATCGCTTAAGGATACTTGACCTTCAACTATGGCTGTTACTACTTGTTTATTTTTCGATATATATATAAAAACTGGTAGCATTTCCAACGCTAACCGTGTACCCCTTAGTATCAACTATACTTAAAGTATAGTGCACCACGTTGGGGTACACGGTAAATCCACCGGTTTTCACAATAGCTACGTGATACATAATTTTTCCTTTAAGGAATACCGTTGCATTTCTTATGTCGGTTTTAACTTCAGCATTTTGTAAACCAAAGTTTTGTAAATAAAAGTCACTATGATCTAATTTTAAATTAATCGAAGCTATCGCTGTTAAATAGCATAGCAGCACCAAAACAAAAGGTGGCAAGATAATAAAATAAAAAACATTTGTCAAAGAAAATTTTTTTTCCTTGGGTGGTGTGGTGGTACCGGTATCACCTCTAGCAGTGGCGGTCAGAAGGTGTGAGCAGTGTGGGTATTTGTCTACACGAGGATTTTTGTAAGTTGTGATATATATATATATATATTTATTAAGCTAGAATAGTTAGCAAATTGCCCACATAGTTTAGCGGTTAGCACTCTGCTTTGCAACTCAATGGTAAGTGGTTCAAACCTCATTTTAGACTCTTTTTTCCTTATTTTTCCTTTCTTTATTCTACTTCTACTTCCTTTCCCTTCTTTTCTATGTAAGTATAATTTTTTCTTGCTTAACTAGTTATAAGAAAATACTACTACAAGAACAATTAAACTAAACTTTTTTTTTTCCTTCTATTGCTTAAGTAGATATAAGAAAATGTTACAACTACAAGAACAATTAAACTAAACACATAATAAAAAATGATGATCATCATTTGTCCCTCCATAATCTAAGTCTATTAAAGAATATGTATACAAGCATATATAAATGCATTATACCTCACACCATGGAGAATTTGAAAATTTCGCAACTTTCGAAAATAACTTGCGAGCGAAAACACAAATAACCATAAAGTTTGTTCATTGCTTAATTTATGAACCTTTGGTATGGTCTTTCGTGTTAAAAAACATTTGACACCTAATCTTTTACAATTTTGTGTAATACATGCTTACTTAAGTTTTGGCTGGTTTAATATAACGTTTCGCAGCCCAAAATTTAGCGTGAATAACATCATGCAATATGCCCCCGTTAGAAAAAAAATATGCTAGTACCACCCATGATCTGCAGGATTCAAACAAAAAAAAGTGTCAATTAGAATGTATAGACTAAGAAAGAGCAAGTATATATTAAGATATAAAGACAAAAACAATTAACTTACATTGATATTCGGGTTATCCGACCTTACCAACAACGCGCGTAGATCCAAACTTTTTTAAAGATGAAAATACAAAATATAAATGGTTGGTTTAGTTTGACACCCTAAATTCAAATAGCATAATCAAACCAAGGAAAAAATTAGTTTAGGTTGAGATGCTGTTTTACAGACTAGCACTTTAACTTGATTATTTGTGATGATTGTGATGGTTGAGATGCTCGATCGCTCAGTTGAAGGAGACGATGAATAGTTATTAGCAATGTTTTGAAAACTGGTTGGACCGGTCCGGTCGGGATTTTAGGGATTTTCAACCGGTTAAAAACCGGTTTTGGGCATAGTTTGACCAGTCAACGAACTGGCCAGTTTTCCGATTTTCACCGGTTAAACCGAGAACCGGATCAGTTTTGGGCCGGTTTTTATTTTTTTAGGTTTTGACCAGTTTTGGACCGGCAGTCCGACCGCTTGAACCGGAACCGGGACCCTTGTCGATCTGATTCAAAAAACGGTTTTCAACACATTGGTTATTAGAGCGGTGCCATCTGCTAACCGGTTTCACCAACCGGTTAGCAAGTGGTTGGTTAGACAATGACATTGGTAATCACTTGCAAATCAGTTTTGGGTGACAACCGGTTTGAATCGGATAAGTGGTTTAAACCACTTCTCTAACCACTTGAAAAAATGGACCCTATGATAAGATTCCTTTTTCTTTTTGTGTTTTAATTATTTGTGTGTGTGTGTTTAGTATTAAATAATTAAAGTGAAAATAAAGTGGTTTGGAAGTGGTTAAACTATTAGCATGTGGGGAATCAGTTTTGAATCAGTTGGTGGAAAGCTGATGTGTCGCTGATGTGTCAGAAGTGGTTTGAAAGTGGTTTAACCACGGTTGGCACTGCTCTTAGTGGATGATGAAAACAAAATATTATTGAGTATTGATAAGAACAAGAATTTTTATGCCGGCGCATATTATTCTATTTAAATAAGATTTGCATGGTAGATCGTTGGCTTTGATTTTATGTGTTTAATTATGTTTACACGATTAACTTTCATGTATTTCTATATATTATATACTTGAAAAAAACTATTATTATATGATTTGAAATTGACATAACCACCTTTTAATAAGAAAATAACAATCTGTTCAGTTTGACGTTTTACAAAACACAATTTAACATGCTAGTTTGCTAGTGATAATCATTGTTCTTCACGGAGTATATAGTATTCGGATAGTATCTCACGGCCATCATCCCACCTACCTCAATATCTCGTAGTCACTCAAAACAATATCACATAACTTTCAAGTTTCTTGAAATACTTTTAAAAAAATTAAATCGAATGATAATCAAGAAAACTAGTGTAATACCCGGGCGTTGCCCAAGTTAACTGGCATCCATATATGTTACGGTTAAATTAGTATTATCCTACAACGATATTTACGATAAAATTAACCAAAGCTATAACAAAATTTAAAAACGTAGCAAGACTTATCATGCTTCCGTTTAAAATAGACATGGCACAAGGAATGTCTAACACACATTACATAGCATTTAAAGTCCCTTTTCTAGTCCCTTGAAATAACCCAAGTTCACAATCTTTAGCACCTGCAAAACAAAACCCAAAAAACATCACCAACACAAATAATAGTAAAAGCTTCGAAATCTTTCAGCGCTCTAGGCAATTGATGAACAAAAAAATTATGACATTTGATTAGCATATGATTGAAAGACAGTGTTATAATCATTGGGGTTACCCACCTGAATTCGTAATGAGACAACACCTATCACGTAACTTAAGAATAACATTTTGACTGTTCGTTAAACGCTTTCACTAATATTTTTTTAGAGAAGGCTATAATTTTTATGATTAAGCCAATCAAATGTGATGAATTCAGTTATACAAAGGTTTTATGATACTAATCATAAAAACAAAGACATTATGATTGGGCACACAAAATTACATATAATATGATATTATAGGTAGAAATTTAGATAGAAGGCGTAAAAAAACTTAAACATTCTTGAACAAATGGAATACAAGGTACCTCTCCTTCATTTGTTAGAGCAGTAGAATGCCAAACACGACCAACAACATCAACCTGATGTTACATGTATCTAATAAATTGTTTGGATACAATGAAATATTGAATCAAGCAACTTATGACTGTGGAAACTTGTATAAAGGTGACGAAATTTGGTCCGATTCTATTGTAAGTAACACCCTTATTTTCAGTCAGAAAAAGACTCGCACTTTCACTCAATTTATTTCAAGGTAGCTAATACAGTTATCCAGTCAACCTGATGATCGTTAGACTCTGTGAAAAAAAAAAACTTCATTATTGGAAACCTGTATAAGTAGAAGATAAAAGCCCTTTGTTCACACAAATGTGACCCAAAAGAGAAGTCAGAAAAGTTAGTTATATTTTCTGAAATAAGCCATGTATAGTTTAAAGAACATTCAGCAGTATAGTAAGGTAGTAAGAACGTCACAAACCAATTTGACGCCAGACAATCCTTTGAACAGGAAATGCTTGTTATCTTGGTTGAGTATAGTCTGTTAGCAGCTGTGCATATTCATTATTTCCTCAACGCATATAAATCTATCGTCAAGAAGAGCCAAAATGTGGAAATCCACAATTGCAATCAACTCCTTGTACTCGCACAGGTGTCGAATATGGTGTTCTACAATTAAATTACAATATCAGTCAATCCATAAATCGAGCGAATTGTGGCTAGCATATAGAACAAAGGCAAATGAGCAACTTACATGTTTCCAGTTGGTCATGGTTGACCCAATGTCTAAACATGTCCTTTGTGTGCCAACACCACTATTTGTGCCGCCAGTAGCCTAGCTGCATACAATATGTCGACTGATGTTACATAAAAATGATAAATAAAGATAATAATCTAGAAATTGCTAAACTCGAAATTAAAAGAACACTCTGAAATATGTTTGATAGAAACAAAACTTCACACACTTAGAATCTCAACATGTGAATTACTTACCCAGCAGCTTCAAGAAGTTACAAACCATTTAAAAATATATCCAATCATCCAGCATGGCAGCAAGTTCATGAACTAATCAAACAATCAAAGGCACAAAATCAACAAACCAGTTCAACGAATAAGTCTATTCATGTTATTTCCATTTCTAACACGTCAAAATGGTTAATTCATAGAATTTAACTTTAGAGTGTGTCAAATGTGACAACAGTTGTTCAAGGTATTAAATTTGCATACAACCTCTTTTAACCTATTATTATAAATCAGGTTAAAGTTCTTGCATACACTCTTTTTTAACATCTAGGATGATCTATAATCACTCAAAATTTACCTGCAAAGCCTTTTCCATCATGTTTATGAGTCCATGAAATCATTTCATCATGACCAAGATTTTGTTCAACGTAACCCTGTAAATTGAGAAAAATGGACAACATATAAGTATTCACAATGAAGCAATTTGTGTCAGCGGTTTATTTATCAACAAATAATGAAAAGATAATTTTACTCACCGTAATAGGTAAGTTTACAAGAGGTTGTGTGTTTGCAGTAATAACATTTTAAACCTGCAGATTTGAAATGAAATCACTTATATCATAATCATGAGCAAAACAACCACATACACCTAAATACTCAGTCGTGCATTTCCAACTCGACTCATTGCATAAACATTTTAGATGAATATAGAATCCCATGAGCCATTTCATATGCAAAGAGAAAAATAGGAAGAAAAAAATATGAATGTTTGGATTCACGCGATCAAATATGTACTGAAGTGTTACACTAAAGCTGAATAGAACATAACTCAAACTGAATCAAGCAGTAAGTAATCAATCGCGAGCTTTTCTCTCTGCATTGATATTCTTTGTTTATTTATTTATTTATTGTAATTCCAAAGCTTAGTTAATAGTAGCCTTTGTAAGTCAGTTCGTATTAGTATTCCTTCATCTGCATCGAGTAATTCATGCAGAAATCAAGTCACTAACCTATGATAACTGTCTCAACATTAATTTCCTTCACT
Organism: Helichrysum umbraculigerum; assembly: GCA_949592205.1. NCBI lineage: Eukaryota > Viridiplantae > Streptophyta > Magnoliopsida > Asterales > Asteraceae > Helichrysum > Helichrysum umbraculigerum. The sequence goes on from CATIUR010000003.1 coordinate 6,074,616, forward strand.
TAGTTCTTGCAGTTCCATTTACTTATATATAAAAGCAATTATTGAACTGGATAAGGTTACTATTCCAGCACTCATTTAATGGTAAATAATGACACTTAGGAATAACTCGCAGTATTCAATTAAGCACTTTTTAGTTTATTTTGCAATCACCCACTATAAGCCAAAGTTATTTCCTACCAATTCCTTCATTTTCGAAGGCAGATAACCAAAACATAAGAGTAATGTTCAATTAAATATCCAAAGCAACAAAATTTACCCTACCAAGTACAACCATCCACACCCAAAACTCATGAAGAAGGAACCCGACCACACAACAAAGATATAATCAGGACCTATAATGAAAAATGATTGTACCCATTCCGGCCACCAGTTTACATACATAAAACACAGTTAGATGAACGATATAATGATTGACACTGAATCAGATATATAATCAGAATCTCGAAACCCTATAAATAAATCCAATTCGTTCATGTAACTATAACATCAAAGGAAAAGAAATCCAAGCTAAATTAATCGAAAGCCTTAAATTCGGGTTATGAAATGGTACCTGATAATTTCAAATAGTTAGGTGAAACTTGAAAGCATACAGGTGGTTCGCGAATGAGTAGAATGAGCAAGTTGTATGGATGTTTGAAGTTGTAGGCGGTTTTGTTGTGAAAGGCGGTTCCAGATTGTGTGTCGAGGATAACGTGGGGACGGTTGATGTAAACTGCTGGTAACTGAAATCCCTAATGAAAGACGGCTGGGATTGAAAGTATTTTTGATCGAAGGGTTCTTATCGAAAGTCAACAGACGGCAGTTGTACTACCCGGCGGCAATATATATATAGAATCTTCCATCATAATCACTATCTATACATACATACAAACACGTCCTCACGTATTCACGAAGAAATGAGATCAATGAATCCCTTTTATAGGACTCACATACACATAAATTGGATGTATCGCACTAAACTGATTCTTGACTTAATAACCATCACGATACTCTGTTAATAATGGTTTTTTGGTTTAATTGCTTTCACTTTTACAATATGCACAACTGCCTCTTTTTATTTGTCGTTCAAACATACGAGTCTTATAGAGATGATAAAACGACAACATATAGTTGCAAACTGAAATAGTCAGACAGATAGGCTGATCATATTATTAAGGAGTATGTACAAAGAAGAAAATATATTTGAGTATTCTCAACCCGTTTAATTTTTTTTTTTCCTCATTATCTTAGCAAAATATTAAAACACCACATGTTCCAAGCCAAATCGACCCATTGTTAGGTCAATGGGTAAAACTTGCCTCCTCTAGTCTTCGAATGTTGTATGAAAGTTGAATCATAACTGAAATGAAGATTTTAGAGTAAAAGATGAAAGGTTTATTCACTTACAACTTTAATATGTTGGTTGTCAATCTGTGTTCCTTAATTAGGTCAACGGTTATAGCTATTGCACTACCTAAGGCTTATTTAAATACAAAAAATTATGATACTGGCAGTTAATTAAATTGATCTAATATAATAACGCAATTTAATATAGTAAAAAAGAATCCCATTTGAAACCAATAATTTCATATGCATAAGACACGTGATTTGTTTTCGGCATGACTTACCACTTCTGACTCTACCACTGTTGCTTGCTGCTGCTGCTGCATTTTAGCTTGTTAGAAGCCGGTGCCACTTCTGATTATGTATAATTCAGCATTAGTCTGTAGCACAAAAACAACGATTAAAGTCTATGATAATAGTGACCTATGAATAACATAGGTTTGTTCATTTAAATAATACAACTACGTACTTACTATTATATAAGATCTGAGGCAAATAATCAAGTTTAGAAGAAAAAATCCAGTTTATAATAGTCCCATTCGACATGTTAAAAAAACATATGGCAAATAGACCACTGACAATTTAATATGTAATCAGGTTGAAAGTGCTACCTCTAGCGTGTCAAATATAATCAGGAATTCCACGCACTCTGCTTATCCCAGCTCAAGTGAAAACCACAAGCTTGGAACTGAGCAAAGTTGAGAACGTTAAGCATCTAAACTCTAAAGTTGGTCAACTATCTCAAACATAGAAGATATTCAAACCTCAATTACAATTTTAATTATTATTGCATCAGAAATTACCTTCTTTCGAGAAATTCATGCAATTAGTGTATGGTGGATCTGAATTAGGGACTACTTTCCTGCCTTTAAAGAATCTAGGGATGGATTTTTAACACCACCCAAAGTGGTGCCAGGAGCTGACATTCGATACACTGTGTGTACATATCTAACAGAAGCTCGGAAGGATATTGTCACAGCTTTCCCACGAAACTTAGTATTTGCTATCTGATGTGTGGATTTTGTTTCCCTACAAAGTTCAAACTGAAATAATGAACTTAAACACGATCATTTGACAGATTTAATCATATATAAAATATGCATATAAATAAATTAAATACATAATGAAAATATAGTGGAAACAATACGAAAAAATGCAGTACATTGATAGAAAAGGGGACACCTGTGCATCCATCTAGGAGTATCATGTCTAAACTCGAAACCTGGGGCGGTTGATTCTTGTTGGGACTAATCTAAAATAAAATAAGCTCCAAAGCTGCCAATAACAACAACCAATATCATGTATTGTTTGCACATGCATGTTACTGACATTAGAAACTGGATCATAGTTGAAGTGTAATCCTTTTAAACTTCAAAGGCAAAACATAATAAGGCACATATGTGCAAGAAAACTACCCTTGGATTGTTATCCAATAAAAAAAGCTGTTTTGACTCAAACTAAACATATGTTGTTTTGGCCCATTAGTCAGTCTGCACGACCTGTCAATGTTGCAGTTTTTATTGACTTAAAACAATTAGAATATAGATTTTTAAATGGAATTATAGACTTCTCCATTTCATGCTATAGAATTGCATTAGACCACATTACCAAATACAAAATTAAACCTTTCTTTGAATAAAAGTTGGACCATTGAACACATGAATAGGTTGCAAGATAACATACTCTCATCCAGAAGTTAAAAACTTCTACATATAATTTACCTTAATAAATTATAGCAGTAGCATGACTTTCAAGGTTAGTAACTTCAAATTGATATATTCCCTAACCAGAAAATTTGCAGCAAGTAATTTTAAAACATGCTCTTGATCTTTATAAGATCTATTTACGGGCATCCATGGCTTCCTGGTCAAACGTATACTCCGTATATCATTTGTTAACATGTAAATAAACCCATAATTTGTAGTTCTAGGGACTACTTTACCATCAAATTTTGAAAGTTTCAGGCATCATCAACATCATTAATTTTCAAGCACCCACTATAATTGAGATATTTGTACTCACTCGCCATTCTTAGATTCAATTTATCAGTGGTGGTTCTAAGTAGACCAACATCAAGAAGAGCACGACCTCCTACTGTCTGCTGGTTCAACAGAGAAATCTTCTCCGGTTTCCTGTATGTAACAATTTAATTCAGTATCTTGCACATAAGAGAACAATGAATATCAATCAAATGATCAAAATAGCATAAGAGCATAAAAAAAAACCTCTTAATATAATATCTCAACTCTCGGCAGAGAAAAAAAAAATTAAAACACAAATATATACAATCAAGCGAGTATATACATTAATAGTAATGTCAAATAATAGAAAAAAAAAATAAAACTGGTTATACAGCAAAGTCATATTCAAAATTAAAAAAGAAGCAAGAAAATTATAATTAACTTAAAACATTGAACTCTCACTTAAATCATACATCAATCAATATCCATCTTCATATATCCAAAGCAGCTAGACCTTTGTTTAATTCGTAATATTAATCATTCAGCAGGAGGGAGAAGGGATATTAATTATTTGAACAAATAAAACTAAAATCCCTGAACTAACAAAATCAAGGAACAAAACAAACAAAAAGAAGAAATCAGGGATTAAAACCAAGAAATGTGGAATCTAAGATAAGATTAAAATGTAAAGTCCTAAATACGAATATGAATTCACGTTTTAATAGCCGAATCCAATAATCATAGAAAAGAGAACAAACAGTAGATAGAAACTAAAAATCAAAACTGGTAATATCATCTGTTGAATCCGAAGAAAATCCCGATTTAATCCAGCCTTCTGATTGACGAAACAAAATTATAGCTTGATGAAAACACTTAGCTGTAGAAAGCAACCAAAAACTTAAATGAAAAGACAATAGATAAATTAACATAATCACTAACCTCTTGTGATTTAGATGTACATCAATTTTGAACAATTTGTGGGCGGAAGATATGGGGTTTGTTTATAGATCGATAGGTGCGGGGAGAATTTAAATTAAAAAGGAAGTATGAGGGGGCAAACCTTGTTTGATAAATTACATCGCGGGAGGAGGAATAACCTGTCTGGCAGTTCCCTTCCAAAATTGAACCGTCAAAACTCAACTGCACAGAAAATAACCGAAACCCCTTTTATTAGAGGGCTGGGATTTAAAGTCAACTTGATCTGATGGATAAAATTCAAAGTCAATGGCAGGAAGTTAGACTACCTAGCAACCATATATATGGGAAATTTGTGGGGATTAAGAATGACTTGAAAGGACAATATTAACCTTGAAAAGATCATGAAATCTCATTTTCTCTTAACTCATGATAATATCATGATTATTTCTCTAGAATCTCAAGATAATTTGAGCATTTAGTTTGTGAATTGTATCTAAGGGATAATACGTATGCAAAGGATAGAAGTAGAACAAGAACCACTTGAAGTCTTTGACCATATTACCTTTATTATTATTTATTTATTTATTACCTAACTATTTTCATTTTTGTTATGTTTTTTTACCTTTCACAAAATCACATAAAGATATGCTGGATGTTGTACTATTTTTTTATAACACACTAAATATTGGACCTATTAATATGTTTGAATCTTCACATGTTCTACTATACGTAGTATATATATATATTTTCCGATCAATGTAGATTTATAGTTTACATTAGATAAAATAGGTGTGTTGGTAGTATGATCTTACGATTTTGATCTGATCTTGCGATTTCGGTTTTACAAAGATAAAAACGATAAATTTGGTAAAAGTAAGAACTAGAGGGTCAACTGTCTTGTATGTTTTAGTTACAAATTTTGGATATGCAGAGTATATTGATATTTATGCATGATTTAGCATATAATATTGTGCATCTTAATAACACCGCATTTACGTAAAATGCAGTATTACAAATTTGAACCGTTGACCACGAAAATCAGTGGATAAGATCGTCTGCCCTCTTTTTTCTCGAAATGGAGCTTCACATCTGATCTCACACCAAACATATATGATACATGTCCGTATGTCATATGTACCTTTTAATAAAATGAGGAGACAACTTTTTGTGGTGTGAACGATCCAAAGGACATCATATATAGTATAAGTGTAAAAGAAGGTCATATACAAAGAGGAAAAAATAAGACATGTTATAGCTTATACTTAAATTATGATTAGACTTTTTTCTAGTATACAAATTAAATGACCAAATCCTCGGTAATATGCCTTTTCACCTAAGTTATTCCCAATAGGGTTTTCAATCTTCATGTCATAGTCACTACTAGAATCGGAACTTTTGGCGACGACAAAAGTCCTCGCCAAAGGACCAAAATGTCCTCGCCTTAGGGTTTATCCTGATTATTCATATGTTTGAATAAGGTTAACGCCTAAACCCATAGTGTCAACGCATTACAGTTTATCCCGATCGTTCGAATGTTCGAATAGGGTTAACGCCTAAACCCATTGTAACACCCCCAAATTTAATGGTTTGCGGAAGCGAGTTTTTGGGTGTTACTAATCAATAATCACAAGCACAAAGGATACAGTGAACGACTCTATATGAGACGTTCGAAAAGTTATTACATTAGTACATAAGTAATTCAAAATACAAGCTCGAGTTCGAGTAAGTTTCCTAGAGATTCTATTACATAACAACTAGTACAAAAGTAATGTATGAAAATCTCCAAGCTTGTAAATGCATGCGACTCGAGCTAATAAGAATATCCTGCTGGGCATCCATCTAAAGCTGCGTACCTGATAATGTATTACTAAAACGGTCAACCTAAAGGTTGGTGAATCTCACAGGTTTGTAAGTAAATAGTTTGAACACACAAGTAACAGTTGTATTTGTAAAACATCAGCCAGCCAGTAAGTAAGTAGTGATTGCAGGTCATGCTAATCGTTTGATACCCTTGCCATGAGCCACCATAGTTGAAGCTTAACGTACAGTAAATATTGTGCCCCCGTGAATGCTAATCCAAAAACATTCATGTGAAACGAGTAAGAAACGCCCGTTTATACAGTAACGGTTCGTGGTAGTGCGTGCTACCCCGGACGGGGATTGTCAGTCCCATATGGATCCATATACTAAAACTCGCACTTATCCCATAACTAACAACTATGATTAGGAGGCCTTCATTGGATTAAACGAAACTCATGCAATTGGCGTATTCGTAAATCAGTAAGGTACGTAAATCATGCCAGCAAGTAAATATGTGTGTTCATGTAAAATAAGTAATGCATCTCACCCCTGAGTGAAAAACAGTAAAATAGGGGCTGTGAGACTCACCTGAGAGTCTAGCAGACGATGCAGAAAGTAAGCGGTATAGTATTCTAACTAGCAACCTTTAGCGTCCTAACACGCATGAGGTTTAGTAAGTAAATGGAATACTTGTAAGGTATCCATGCTAGTTGTTCCCAAACTAGTTAATGTCCATTTGTTGTTTGTACGTTTGTATTTGTTTGTAAGTTGTAGTTTGTAGCAAAGTTGTATGGCCCATTAGTATCGGAGTGTAATAATAATCTCATCTATTATTATTATGCAGTTGTTGTAATCGTATAGTTGTCAAGTACGTTTGTATTGTAACGTGTAACGTTCAAGTGAATGTAAATCCGAGTGGGTGTAACCCTAGAGTGCATGAGTGAAATCTCATAGGTGTTCGAGTGTAATCTCATGTATGTGCGCAAGTGGGATCTCGCGTTTTAAATAAGTGTAATCTTATATGTATTCGAGTATTGGTGTATACTTCCAAAAGTATAGTATTTTCATGTATAAATCGTATCATATTTGATTTGGTTGTTGAAAAGTGATTTTTAAACACTTAGAATGTTTTTGGCTTCTGTTTTTGGGTTTTTGCGACACTAAATGCGACACAGTGATTGTGTTCCGCAACACAAGGCGTGTGTTCCGCAACACAAGGCTTGTGTCTCATGTCTGCGACACAATATGCGACACAATGCTTGTGTTCCACAACACAAGGCTTGTGTCTTATGATATGCAACTTAATGCGACACTAAATGCGACACAATCCTTGTGTCTTATGTTTTATGCGACACAATCCTTGTGTCTTATGTTTTATGAGACACAATCCTTGTGTCTTATATTTTATGCGACACAACGCTTGTGTCTTATGCTTTTATGCGACACAAGCCTTGTGTCACATAGATATTTGGCCTGATGCAACACAAGAGGCTGTTACGTTTTTAAGCTCGGTTTTTGGGTCAAACGACCTCGGTTTGACCCGAAACTTTTACACAAGTTCTAGTATGTTACAAAGAGTTCATAAAAATTATTGGTTGGCGTTTTTAGTGTTTGTGGTGTCGTTTTCTTAAAAATGACCAAAACCGACATTTTCGATAATGTTTTCAAAAACGAGTTTTAATTATATATTTGGACATCATTTAGCTAGGAGAACATTATACTAGCAAAATAATTGAAATCGGAAGTTTCGAGAGTCGCCGGAAAACTTACAAAGTCGTCGAATCGAGAAACCGAAAAGATAGGTTTGTAGCTCTCGTTGCGGCGAACACTTTTCTCCAAACAAGCCTAGCCTTTTGAGGTGTTTTAATGGTGGTTTTAGGGTGTTTGGGTGGCGGTTTTAGAGAGAGAGAGAGAAACCGATTGAGAGAGAGAGAGAGGAGAGGGTTTGAGTGTGGTTTTGGTTTGTTTATTTTTGCAAACAAAGGGAAATGGGGAGGGGTAAGGGGGCCGGTCAAGGTGGGGCCACCATGGTGCGGTCTCACCAAAAGTTGTTCCCTCGTGTACGCGCTCCGTGCGGTGTTCGTTTCCCCGGTCGTTTAAACGTTAAAATAATTTTGTACGCGATTACATATACGTTTTAAAATACGAAATATTACTCAATATTTTAGTTGAAGTATTTTATCAAAATACTTGTTTCTAAGTTATAAAATATAACTTTGTTTTGTTTTTGTCGGTTGGTCGCGTTTTCGTAGAGATCGGTAATGTTTCAAATAAAACGTGCGCGTTTGTTATATTATTAACATAATATAAAGTAGTAATTTGCGTAATTAAATAATTCCACATCATTTAATAATTGTTTTACCAACGTCCGTATTTTATACTTTTGTAATTTCATACGATCTGAACGAATCGTATACGTGTACATATATATCACCTATATATATGTATAGTAAGTAATCATCGTATTTAATCCTATTTTATATTAAATACAAGTAATAAGCATGTAATTAGGAAAATTTTAAATTGACCCAAATTTTGCGGTTGTTACATTCTCCCCTTGTTAGGAGAATTTCGTCCCGAAATTTGTTTGAAGTAATAGTCGGTAGTTCGATATTCGTCAGGTAGCTACAATGTGTACTAGTAGCCTACAGTAGTAGGGTAGGTCCTACAGTATTCGTAGTAAGGCAGTTGTCAGGTAGTGACGTACCCTTAGTTTTGTTGCCTGGAGGTAGTGGGCATTGGGCCTTGAAATGGCCTGCATTTCCACAGTTGAAGCACAGCTTCGCTTTAGGAGAGTTCGTACTTTTAGGATAGGGTTTGCATCGACCGATGGGTATGGCACACGGTCCTTTATGATGCCGAGTGCATTGGAAACAGAGTGGCTTCTTTCCCTTATAGTTTCCTGAAGGGTTGGTCGGAGAGATTTTCACCCTTTTTGCTGGAGGCGGTGTACAGTCAGTGTCGGTATCCTCTTCAGCAGGAGTACCATGTGAAGTTGGTGGTGAAGCATGGTTTTCTAAGGCTATCAAACGTAGTTCGTACTCACGTATACGCACGTCATTCTGGAAGACAATTCGTCGTAGGTCCTTGATGTCTTCCCATGCTTCGTTTAGTTGCTTTCGCACCGAATTGAGAGTATCATTGAGGCGATTGACCAGTTCTGTACTCTGGTCCCCAGTGACGGGTGTTTTGGCAACAGTTAGAGCAACAGTGGAGGTAAGTGATGTCGCTGATTCAGTGGTATGCTCTGTATCACTCTCGAGTTCAAGGAGGTAAGGAAACGTCATTGGTTCCTCGTTGAACAGTTCCTCATCCAATGTAGGATTGTTGACGAAGTGAGTTGTCATTTCCTACGAAATAAGTGTTCTTTTTAAGAATCGCTACATGTAAGTGAAGTTCTATTAGATAATATGTTTAAAATAACGTTAGAGTTCCCGGTCTCAACCAGTGTGAGATATTTGGGAAGGAAGTTTGTTCGCGGTATTTAAAGTGCACTACAAGTTACACTGTCAGTATTTGTATAGTCGTTCGTTTCCTAGTCCTATCGGGTACTTAGGATCTAAGGAACACATAGAATACAAAACAGTACACAAACGTTATTAAGTAAGAAATTTTGGGAAGGAGTTCGGGTAATCTAAGAATGAGCGTACCCGGGTTGAGCAAATCAATAAGCCTCGGATCCTGGGGATCCTCCCTAGCGTTGAGTACATAAGCTCTTCCTTGAGCAGTGTTATTGTTTTTCAACTTCACCTTTGGGCAATCCTTCCTGAAGTGCCCAGTACCATTACACTCGTAGCAGGTCTTGGGTGCGTTGGTGTTGGTACCAGTGATGTTGGTTTGGCAATCTTTGGCTAGGTGTCCAAATTTCTTGCATTTGGAGCAGGGACAGGTACCGTCATGATGACGACTCCATTTGGAGCAGTAAGGCTTGCTCCCCTTGTAAGCCTTCGAGTCATCGGCATTAACGGTTGCAGGATTTTTGTTGGAGGTCTGGTTGGATGAGCTGGGACTTACTTCCCATTTGCGTTTGTTGTTTGCAGATGGGTTTGAAGTTGGGCCACGGCGGACAGAGTTGGCCGTCAGTTCATGGGCCATACGAATGGCGTTCTGAATAGAACTCGGTTTGGATGAAGTTACTAGGTCTTGGAGTCTGTCAGGGAGTCCATCGACGTACTTCTCGATCCTCTTGTACTCAGGATCAACCATGGATGGGCACAGAAGTGCCAGTTGGTGAAAGCGGTTGGTGTAACCAGTGATATCATCACCTTGCATTTTATGGTTCCAAAACTCCACTTCCAGTTGTTTCAATTCATCTCTGGGACAGTACTCGCCCCTCAGCATCTTCTTCAACTCCTCCCATGGGAGTTTGTAAGCATTAGCGATACCTATAGTCTGGGCATAGGTGTTCCACCAGGTAAGGGCGGTGTCAGAAAAAGTGCTGGCGGAGAACTTGACCTTGTCCTCCTCAGTGCAGTTGCAGATAAGGAATACCGATTCGATTTCCTCGATCCAGTGTACTATACCGATCGCTCCTTCAGTACCCTGAAAGCTCGAGGGTTTGCAGTTCTGGAAGTCCTTGTAGGAGTAGGGCTTGGGTTGCAGTGCATTGTTAGCCGTATCTTCGCTACCAGGAGTGGTTGCTCGGACAGCTAAGGCTTGGGCCACACTACGGGCAATCAGATTTGCAATTTTTGTTTCGCTAAACGTGACTTGTCGTCGAGGAGGCATGTTCCTTGAAACAACAAATAAAGAACAAGTGAGGGTTTGAACAAGAATTATGATCGTGATGATCGAGTAAGTACAAAGAAACTACGCCAAAGGTTGACACGCTGCTAGTTTAACAAAAGTAATAAGATGGTTGAAATTAAAACATACGAGTTCAAAAGATTACAGGCGTTTACAGTTTACAAAAGTGTCGGGAATTTGAACATCCGGACGAGCAAGATAAGTTACAAAAGGTGATGGAATTCAAATATAACCATCGGGTTAGCGGTCCTAACTGAGACCTATTACATACACGCCTAACTGCTATACACTACGGTCATAGCTATCGTCGGCCTATTCTTGGTGTAGATTGTAGGGGTAGTAACGAGCTTCCAGCATGTCTTGGTATCCTCGAAGGGTAGGATAAACCAAAGCATCTCCGGTAGCTTGTAGGTACATCCATTTGATCCATGCCATTACTCGTTGATTCAGATGAGTAGTTACTTCCTTCAAATAGAGAACAGAGTCTCGGATTCGTTCAGGAATGGACATTTGCAGAATCCTTAACTCCATCTCGTAAGCTTTGCGTTTCAGTTGCAGCTCCCAGTTACGACCATCCAGATCTTCAGCCTGATCCCGTACTCTTTCGTACTCTTCAATGTCTACGAGTCCGAAACCGTGATTCTCAAGTCCTTCCACTGGAGCTATCTCTTCATCGAGATACGTGTACTGAATTTGTTCGTCGTTAATTTGTTCGTCGTTAATTTTTTCGTTGTCTGATGTGTAGCCACCTGTCGGGAAGTGTGTCATTTCCAATGGATAATTCTACAAAATGGCAGGGAAAGAATTTCAGCCTTCGGAGGTATGTCGGTTATGTGAAATCATAAGAGTTGGCTCAGAAATGGGATGACGAAGGTCAAGTTGTCGTTATTTGGTGTATGCCGTAAAGCGAAATTCACAGGTGTCGAGAGAGAGTAATATGTCGGAAGGCGAGGCCTATATATGTATATCTATCTATATCACATAATAGCCTAGTGTGTGTCATCTAGTACATTCCTGTTCAACATAACCCCTTTCAGAACTCACATCATTTTCATTTAATTGTACATAGTTGATCAGGCTATGTTAAATTAAACTTGTATGATGTAATCCCTGAACCAGTTATACCTAATGAGGAATACTGCCTAACGGTCATAGTCTAGGCCCACTAAATGCAACCTAGTTCACTATAACCTTAGGCTCTGATACCAATCTGTAACACCCCCAAATTTAATGGTTTGCGGAAGCGAGTTTTTGGGTGTTACTAATCAATAATCACAAGCACAAAGGATACAGTGAACGACTCTATATGAGACGTTCGAAAAGTTATTACATTAGTACATAAGTAATTCAAAATACAAGCTCAAGTTCGAGTAAGTTTCCTAGAGATTCTATTACATAACAACTAGTACAAAAGTAATGTATGAAAATCTCCAAGCTTGTAAATGCATGCGACTCGAGCTAATAAGCATATCCTGCTGGGCATCCATCTAAAGCTGCGTACCTGAGAATGCATTACTAAAACGGTCAACCTAAAGGTTGGTGAATCTCACAGGTTTGTAAGTAAATAGTTTGAACACACAAGTAATAGTTGTATTTGTAAAACATCAGCCAGCCAGTAAGTAAGTAGTGATTGCAGGTCATGCTAATCATTTGATACCCTTGTGATGTGACCTAAAAAGTCATGTTTTTAGGCACATTATTCTGCACTTATTGGACTTATATTTGGTGAAATCATCTTAAAACATCGATTATTTACTTAAAATCACCAAAGTGGTCTAATTATGGGCGTTGCTGTTAAAATCACCAAAAACATCCGTTTATCACGCAAAACGAGGCAAATAATGTCACCTTAAATATTCCCTTCTTAATTTACTTACGGAATCAGATCTCAATTCATATTTTATGATTCCATAGTGAAATCTAAGATCGGAGGTGAAAGAATCCGAAGAAACAGACGAAAGACGGAGAAGATACAAAGTCTGGAAGCTCGCCGATCGTCATCCGGAACACGCAAAATTTAAACACCTCCAAATTTGGCAAACTCAGTGCCATTAGAAGCGTAACGGAAAAACGAAGCCAACGGCGCAAGAATCAAGCAAATCGGAGCCCAAACGAAGAAGATACGGACGAACCAAGCAACCGAGGAATCAGCGGAGGCCAAACGGAGCACCAACCCCCCCCTGGACACCTAGGTACGGTATACGGTACCCTAGGTACCGTATACGGCCCTATGGGTGCCGTATATGGGGGTGTTTTCCTTGTGAGGTGCCGTTTGACCCCCCCCCCCCCCTTGGTCCGCTTGTCCCGTATGCTGCTTCGATGCTTGTATTTGATGCTTTAAGGCTTGTACCAAGGCTTTCCTACTTTCCCTATAAATAGCCACCTCCATTTCTCATTTTCACACACCTCTCATCTCATTCTCATTCTCTCTCTAGAATCAGGTTAGCATTCTCTCTCTAGCACTACTCTTAGGAGTTAGAGGAGAATTAGTAGGAAATTAGCATCCTCTCTCTAGCACTACTCTTAGGAGTTAGAGGAGGATTAGTAGGGTAGCTTTTGTAATAGAGTTGGAACTCTTGGAGGATCTCCTTTGTAATATTGCTCGAGATATTTCGGAGCTCTGTCCGTGTAATCTTTCAGCTGCTATTCAATCTACGCATTACTTTCGGTTATTTCTATCCTTATCTTTCATAATGTTGCATGCTATTATTATGTTTGATTTAGGATACATTGCCATGATTAGTGAGTAGATTAGCTATTGTGTTTGTTATGATGTAGTTAGCTTATTAATACTTTGGGTGATGCTACTTTAAATACAATTGGGATAACATCGTTATGAAACAACGGAGGTAACGTTATACGGCTTTCATTTGTATAGCGCCGGAAACATCACGAATGTGTGTAGTACGGAACGTGGAAGCTATGAAAGTCGTGGGCACAATCTGTTGTGGAATAATGATCCCAATTGTTAAATATTGAAAACCGGTGCACTGTTAACTATACATTTATGATTTTAAACTAAACTAACGCCTTTCCTCCAATAAACGTGGTTAGAACCTTTATGTCAAGGACTCGCGACCCTTAGTCAAACGGTCACTACCTATCTATGTTTTCTTAAAATAACATGGTCTGATTTTGAAGCAATGGAAATACTGTCTACCTATCGTATAGTACACTGTGAATTAATCAGGGATTTATTGGTTTGGGATTATAAAGTGAACGGGTTGTTTAGCTATCATAGATGGTTTTACTGTAATACAAGCTTAGATATATTGAGTTCAGATGGCTGTAAAGTATGTAGCCCAGTTAAAGCCCTAATACGACTGAGTATCCGGTTTAACGTTGGAAACACCTATGGTGGAATACAAACACATACAAACTACGGAAAGGTCGAAGGCTGTATACTGTGTTACATCCTGGCATAGTCTGTGATCCAGGAAAGACCGTAATACGGGTAAGTACACTATGTAACTGTGGAAAACTCTGTGGGTTGAAGACTGTATCACAGCCGAATATCTCTGAACTCAATCACGACCATTAATGTATATGTTAGTCAGTCACCACCTGTCTTAAATCTTAAATGCCTCGCCTAGCTTAGATACTTTTGTCTATGTTAAGAAAGATCAGTGGATAAATTACGGACTTTTGCCTTATCCTGCACCCTATCTGGAGGGTCACTTGGTCTCATCATAAGAGACGGTGAGGGGGGTTTCAAGACAATCCGATATGATCAGAATCTTGACAGCCTAGTACTCAATGACATACTGATCGGTTTATCTGATCAGTAGGGTACTAGTGTTTACACCACAAGGTATCTATGTGAACGCAAGACACAAATCTTAAAAGACGTTTTCAAATATAAAACCCCAATACAACATCACCCCACGTAAAAGCTAACGAAGTCATAACAAACACAAGTCCCTCTATACTGATTCAGCCTACTGCTTTTATTTACTGCTTTAATTAGTTTTAATTTTAATTACGGACCTAAGTATAAAACCCCCACTCAAAACTATTTTCAAACCATCGCTAATTTGAACTTTCGTCTCGACAAGTCGTTTCACAATACGGTTAACTCTTTAGAACGACCCTAGGTCATACTTCAGCTATACAGCTCTAGTAGAACTTAGGTCCCCAGCAAAATATAAATTTTTAAACTTCCACACCGACGTGCTGCCATACGGTTGCGTTGACGACGCGTGACGGTTGGTGGCGCGTCAAGTTTTTGGCGCCGTTGCCGGGGATCGAACCCGGGTCACCCGCGTGACAGGCGGGAATACTTACCACTATACTACAACGACATTCGACCCGATCAGCCGGATCTGAACTTCTCATTTTCGTACCCGATCCTGAGTCGATTATCCGTACCATCCGCAAAGAAAGACGTTCCCGTTTTCCACCAATGGCCGCTCGTGTTACTCTCGCCGACAGTACCAAAACATCCATCGAAGGACGAGGAGGACCGATTAGCTATCCAGTGATCGACGGACCATCTTTCGAACTCAAATACCACATCGTCCAACTTATCAAGGACTACTGTCAATTCCACGGACTACCCCGTGAAGATCCCAACGCCCACATTAACAAATTCATTCAAATCTCCAACTCGTATAAGCAGAATGGGGTTGATCAGGACATAGTTCGCCTACACCTGTTCCCCTTTTCTCTCGCTTTACATGCTTTGAGCTGGTTTGAGGGACTTGACACTGGATCAATCACCTCATGGGAGGACATGGGAAACAAATTCCTTACAAAATACTTCCCTCCGTCCAAACAAACTAAAGCCAAGAATGACATCGCGAACTTTTCACAAGCTCACGACGAGTCAATCTACTCAGCATGGGAGCGATTCAAGAGTTTGGAGAGGAGATGTCTCAATCCTATCCATCGCATCATGTTTGACGCAGCTGCTCAAGGCAACCTCATGAAGTTAACCGACGATGAAGCATGGGCCTTAATCTAAGACATGACAATGCATCACCACGACTGGAAGTCCGATGAGCAATCCTCATCCCTGCCTATTGCAAGCACCGCGCAAGTTGAAGCAATCAAATCTCTGAGCGAGCATATCGAAACTCTAACGAAGCAGATTGGAGAACTGAAGAAGCAACCACAGCAGGTTCACCAAGTTCAGGCTTGCCAGAACTGTGCCCATCATCCTACCGAGGAATACGCTGTGGAGTATGAAGATCCTACCGACGGAACTGTCTACTATGCCCAATTCCCAACCAGACAACAAAATCCACCTGGCTTCGCTAGAACTTCTCCGCCAAGAGCACGAGGAACCCAGTTTCCTCCACGGAACAATCAACCACCCAGGTTTCAGCCTCGATATCCGATGTACCCACAACAACCACAACTTCCATATAATCAACCACTTCCATTAACCGCCACTGAGGATACCCAGCCTGCTGAACCGGTGAAGACAATCGTCCCAGTCACGAGCACTAATGACAACCTGAACAAGTTTATCCAGGGGCAGAACGCTTTCAATCAGAAGACGACAGCTAGACAAGATCAAACCGACCTATTCCTTCAAAATCAACTCTCGGTTCTCAAGAGCCTCGAGAATCAAATTGGTCAGTTAGCCCACCGTCTTGACACTCGACCCCAAGGATCGCTACCGAGCAATACTGTTCACAACCCCCACGTTGAGGAGGCCAAGACTCTGAACTCTACGGATAACCAGAAGGCACCGAGCCATTCTGAAACATCTTCTCCGATGAAGAACCCTACTCCTGTCCCGACGATAGTTGAGACCAAACCCGTACCTACTCCTATTCAGGAAGTTCGAGTCCCCTTCCCACATCGTATCGGAAAAAGATATAACGCTAAATCTTTCAAACTCGACGGAAAATTCTTAGACACCATGTCTAGAATCCTTTCCGGCTCCAAGTATATTCGACGCATGCTGGTTACTAAGGAAAAGGTACCCGAAGTACCTAAAATCTCTCTCAACGCTGAATGCTCCGCCGTCATTCAGAATTCCCTTCTGGAAAAACTAGGAGACACGGGCCGATTCACCTTGCCCTGCTCTATCTATCACTCTGGCATGATCCGTTCCTTGGCCGATCTCGGAGCGAGCATCAACCTCATGCCCTACTCACTCTACTCCAGACTTGAATTAGGACCACTGCAACCCACTGAAATGAGCGTCCAGCTTGCCGATCAAACAATCCGATATCCTAGAGGCATAGCTGAGAACGTCATGGTAAAAGCGGATAGGTTCTATTTCCCAACTGACTTCATAGTGATGGATATTCAGGAAGACATCAATATACCCATTATCCTAGGAAGGCCTTTTATGAATACTGCTCGTGCTATTATTGATGTTTACTCGCAGACTATCAGCCTCAGAGCACATGGACAAACTCTTGCATTCAAGATCAGCCAGGCTGATGAGCTTCTCGCAGAGCAAGCAGAGATATACGCCATCTCTATGGGCAGAATCACTTCGGACGATGACACTTCTGATTCAGAACCATCAGACACCTACATACCAGATGAGCACACTTGCCTCATATCATCAACAGAAGAGTCAGAGTCAGAAGAAGAGAGTGAAGATTCCGAGCCAGATGAGTCAGAACCGGAAGAAATGGAGGAAGAAGAAACTGAACCAGAACAAATGGAAGAATTCGAAGAAGAAATGGAGGAAGACCCAGAGGAGGACTTATACCAATCCACCCCACCGCATCACTGCTTACCTGATTCTCACTATCCGACAGAAGAAATCATGCAGATCGAGAACGCTATTCCCCTATCAGATAATGAATCAGATGATGATCCACCTACTGATGAACCATATGATGCAGGATTCGGCATAACCATGGAGAGGCTTATAGCCTCTGTCATGGACCCCTCTAAGCCTCTTATCTCGCCTCGACTCGACGCTCTGTTAAACATCAAGAAAACCATTGCGTTAGCAAAACAACACCCAGAGCTTAGAGACAAACTCCTGATGAAGATCTCAGCTTACAAAGCTTCCCGATTACCGGAGTTGCATTCAAGAGAGCCTTCCCGAAGGATTCAAACCTTCGACGCATCTGCGCCACGAACCCTGTTCGAATTTGGAAGCACCTCTGAATCCAGCCGAGGTACTGATTCTCAGGAGGAGAGAGATATAGAGATGCACTCTTCACAACCGATATCTCAAGTCACCAATGACACCCAGCCACCATCTGATCATGTTGAGTTCCCTGATTCCCAGGCTAGGGATTCTCCATTCATAGAAAGTGACGTGGATGATGTCATCTGCACTGACATTCCAATAGATATCCGGTCTATCCATCTTCCTACGCCTCCAGCGGATCCACCTTCTCCTGAGATTCCGATTATCACTAACCATGAGGAGATGATAAGTGCTATCGAAGACTTTGAAGATGACATAGCCACTATAACTAGCATTATCCTCAACTCTACCAATGAATACACTCCACGACAGCAGGCCCTGATCGAGGAAATTATAGCCGAGTCTGAAGTCAACCAAGCCGAGAATTCCCAAGATTACAGATTCTTCCACAATCGTCTCAATGCCTTCGCCGAAGATCTCGCCGCTCAGCTCTTGCAACAAAACGCTAGACCAACATCTGAAGAGCTGGAGTTCTTTGAAGAACAGAAGCGCATCTACAGGAAGATCTATGACACTCTGATCAGATCCGCATTTCCATATTCTCGAGAGCAAAGTGAGTTTTTACACTCATTCCACGAGGAGATGTACCGTGCTACTGGAAACCCTGATGCAGATGCTGACATTAGACTGATGAATAATCTTCGGGGCATACTTAATTCTATGGCAAGGAACGACCACATGGACGAGACTACTCCTCACAGGTTCTACATTGACTGCACTATTGACTTCCATGCTCACAAGATTGCTGAAGATCTCGAGTATGTGAGTTTCACCGAAAGGTCGCGTGACATCCCTTCCTCTATACCGGAAGGTTCGATGGTTAACATCGCGAACTTCCTCACAGAACGGATCCAAGAAATCTTTGCTGAGGATAATCCGGACGAGCATCGATAGATATTTCACTATGGTTTACGTGAGGTGTACGATATAGTGTGCAACACCTTCAAAGACTCAAATCTCACGTTCACCAACTACCAGAACAAGCTCATCCAGGATATTCATGATTCAATTCGAGAAATAAGAGGAAGCTCTGGCATAGCAGATCATGATACTTTACACCTCCAATTTCTCGGATTCATGGACTCATTCAGACAGCAGCACCCTCAGAGAGAAATGATTGAATCTGATGGTTTCTCTGTAGTTGATTCCCGCGGACCTATATCCAGAACAATCAGGGATATCACTTGGGACCTTCTGCACATGAAAAGGGTTACTCAGCAACATCTTGAAAGTTTCCCTATCTTTTCAGAAGAGATTCCAAACATCGTTGAAATCATTTCTAGCCACTTTCTGAGGATCTATCCACACAATCCCAGGGTTCCACTTCTGAGCACTTCCGACCCTGGAGGTTCCAGCACCAACTAGACTGAAGGAAGGCAAAGTCAGGCTCTCGACTTTAAAAGCAGCGCTTCTCGGGAGGCAACCCATGGAATAAAGTCAGGCTCTCGACTTTAAAAGCAGCGCTTCTTGGGAGGCAACCCATGGAATAAAAGAAAGAAAGAGAATCTGAGAAATGAAGTAGATCTCCGACTATCCTTCACCCTTGGATGAACCCAACTTTTAAAACATCTTTTAAATACAACTCGTTTTGCAAATAAACCACTATTCTTGGATGAATAGGAAAATCATCTTGTGTTTCGAGCATTTGAGGTACTTGCATACTACTTTTATGCATTCTGCTCGAACTCGTTTAAAAACACATGATTTATAAAACTGGTTTGTGTTTGAAAACATCTTTCAAAATCTAAGACAGTGATTTCCTTTTTGCAAAAACAAAACCGAGTTTGTAAAATGGGTACATCCAACGTGTTCACACTTAAGAGATCTCTTCATGAGGATAAAATTGAGATGATGAGATGGAAATAAGCAAAGTCGCTTGAAGCCGAGTCAATCCTCATGAAGAACTCAGAAGCAGATCTTGGCCACATCTCCTTCTGCAAATTCAGAAACTCAGCTCCTGTGCAACTTACTATCTGGGGAGTATATGATCCTTTCCTCTTTTATCTGTTTTATCTTTATTCATGTTTATTTGTTTTGTTAATGTGATAACAAAAAGTAGTCTATACTATATCATAAACTTATCACTAAGTGTGGGATTCCACCCCAAAACAAAACACTTGAGAAACACTTTCTTACATGTTCAAACTCTAAGTGTGGGATTTTACAATCTCAACTCAAGAGAACATTAGGGACAATGTTCCTCTAAGTGTGGGATAGCAGGTATAGAATACCTTAGTTTGTTTTAATGATTTTAGTTCAAAATAGTTAACACAGAAAATGTTCCTCTAAATTTTTCAATTTTCAAAACCCTTTTTCAAAAGAAAAACGAGTTTAATCCCCCGATTAACTCTAAATTTTTTGAGTTTTGATGTTTTTAAGAGAAGTCATTTTCAAAATATGAATAAGTTGTTTTAAAATCTAAGGAAAATAAGTTAATAATTGCTTAAGCAAGAAATGATAATCTAATAAGAACATGACTAGGCACATACAACCCATTTGCAGTGAGGACTTGAGCCTTAAAAGCATTCATCTTTAATGCTACATTGTTCATTTCTTGTGTGTGCCGATGCATGTATATCTGAATTAGAACTTGCTCTTGACATACGCTTCGAGACCACATTGGTGAGTACCGTACGCGGTACAGGTGCAATTAGATGACCTTGACATTCCTTAGGATTTAACCCACTTTTTAGCCTTCTCTTTCAAGCCCAAAACCCTTTCCGATGCTTATTTTTAGTATCGATGATCCACGTAGTAAACCCTGTTGAGCATAAACCTTTTCATTTCATAAACCCACATGTTTAAACCCCCACTTTCCCAAACTTCCAAAAACTTATCCTCGAATTTCTAAGGTTATGAAAAACGCTATCCCTTCAAATTGTCTTACTCTCTCATGTTCTCCGAAAAAGAAATATCCTTGGTGTGAAAAATTGACACCATGAAAAGACTCGAAGAAGAAAGATGAGAAGAAGGATTCCTACATTTAATAATCCTTGGAAATTCTCTGACAAAGAAGTTCTGAAAGAAAAAGAAAAAAAAAAGAGAAAATCAGAAAAAGAAAATAGAAAAAAATAAAAGAAAACAAAGCTAGTGCTTCGAAGTATCGCCCTAAAAGAAGAAGATCCGATAGAAGACAAAAGCTACTTTACTTTCATCCGTTTCTAAATTAAGTTTTTCGTGACCTTAGGAGTCCTAGAATAAGCAACACCCTTACACCCAAAATTTACACTATCCATACCCCTTAACCCTCACAAACATTACAACCCCTGAATGTCTTGGGATAATTAGCATCGTTCTCACCTAAGTGGTGGAGATCCGATTCTCGATCAAGCTTATGACGATGAGTACTGCATGACTGGCTAATTGAGCGATTTCTTTGTTTAGAATATTAGGAAACCCAAAACACTCTTGAGTGAATTGAGTGACCACTTTAGTGAGATCGCCTGGTCATGTATACCCCAAGATCACGAGATTTGGAAGTATGCTTAAAGAGAGTCATAACTTGTTTATGAAATAATTATCTTATTTTTCCTGATGTTTTTGGAGCAAATATATAAATATGAGAAAATGATGACTTTTGAAAATGTTCTGACTCACCCCAAAACCAGATTTTAAAATATCTTTTTCACGAGGCATGGATGTGTTGCTTGAGGACAAGCAACGTCTAAGTGTGGGATACTTGGTGTGACCTAAAAAGTCATGTTTTTAGGGACATTATTCTGCACTTATTGGACTTATATTTGGTGAAATCATCTTAAAACATCGATTATTTACTTAAAATCACCAAAGTGGTCTAATTATGGGCGTTGCTGTTAAAATCACCAAAAACATCCGTTTATCACGCAAAACGAGGCAAATAATGTCACCTTAAATATTCCCTTCTTAATTTACTTACGGAATCAGATCTTAATTCATATTTTATGATTCCATAGGGAAATCTAAGACCGGAGGTGAAAGAATCAGAAGAAACGGACGAAAGACAGAGAAGATACAAAGTCTGGAAGCTCGCCGATCGTCATCCGGAACATGCAAAAGTTAAACACCTCCAAATTTGGCAAACTCGGTGCCATTAGAAGCATAACGGAAAAACGAAGCCAACGGCACAAGAATCAAGCAAATCGGAGCCCAAACGAAGAAGATTCGGACGAACCAAGCAACCGAGGAATCAGCGGAGGCCAAACGGAGCACCAACCTGTAACAACCGCCAAATTAGGACTAGTAATTAGTGCCTACTTCTCTGTCAATACATGTAATCAGTTCCATGTTAGGCTAATTAATGTATCAAATTATATATTGGTGAATATATACGGTTACGCGATTTGATTTGATCGTACACAGTTTTAAAATCGAATGTAATTCGATTCAGAAAATACGGACGTTGGTGAAACATTTTAATATAAACATGAACCATTATTTAAAAACACTATGACCTTCGGAATCACCTTTTAATAATACTCTCAAATTGTCATGTTTCGTACAACTAAAACAACGCGACTTAAAAACAAAATACATAAATTTATTTAAAGATTTGACAAACAATTCAATTAAATCAATTAGCAAAGATTCGTATTTTTAAATGAATAATTACGCGAAAAATAAATATTTAACGATTAAACAGCGGAGAAAACGAACACTGCGCGGAGCGCGGAATGGGGACTGTGAGGTGAGGCTTTCACCTACACCCCACCTCCCTCCTTCTTTTGTTCTTCATTTCTTTCTTTCCCTTTTCTCTTTCTTCTCTCTATTTCCTCTCAAAAATATCCACCACCACCATCACTCAAAAACGCCAAATAACACCTCAAGGAGCACTCGGATTATACCCTCCGTTTGGAAGAAAAGCACCACCGCATCACGATCTACCTTCCTATCTTTTCGGATTTTTCATCCGACACTTCGTAAGTTTCCGACAAAACCCGAAACTCTCCGTTTTTACTCATATTTACGTTTTTATGGTTTATATATGCTCAAAATGTCCAAAAATGGGTTGGGTAAAAGATTTGGACCAAACGGAAGCCGCTCGGCCGTTTTTCCGGCCACATGAATTGTAACAGACCCTGACGTCGCATTTGGCTTGGCCCGATTGCTACGTCAACTACAACGTCGCAAAAACCCATCACAACGTCGCATATAGCGACGTCACCACTAACGTCGCCTTAATTGGCCAACGTCGCACATAGCGACGCCACCCACAACGTCGCATTAAATTGAGAAAGTCGCACATAGCGACGCCATGCTCAACGTCGCAGTTAGGACCTGCGACGTCGCACCCAACGTCGCATAAAACAGAATCCTGAAAACTCAGATTTTTACTAAGTGTCGGAACTAAGATTTTACCACCTAATTTTACTCCAAATTCAAATTTCGGATACGTTTTCACTAAAGGAAAGTGGTAGGAATAAAAATTTTCCAAGCTGACTTGGCAGCTCGACCCCAACCAGGGGCTCTGCCCCTTGGACCCCGCCAGGGGCTGCCTCCCCTTGGACCCCGCTACCAGGGGCGCTGCCCACGGACCCCCGTCATTAGATGTTGTAAATACTTCTCACACTAAGTGTCGAACACTTACAAATAACGAAACCTGATTCAACGATACATATAATGATAACACTTTGGACTGTTAGTACAAATCGTCACCAACGGGTCAAACATGTTTTCCTAAAGACAAACGATTACGGATACTTAAACCAACATCGGGCATACTAGTTGTGTACAACTAAACGAAACGTCTTGCGAGACACATACTTACATAACCTTACGTGTTTAGGCATTTGAAGGTTACGGGTTCGGAGAACCTACTTGCTTTACTTACTACTTGATATTTGCTACTGCTTACTACTCGGCTCAGGTGAGTCTTACAGCCCCACTTTTACTGTTTTACATACGGGGTGAGATACATTGCTTACTTTTCTTGAACACAAGTACGAACTATACATTTTACTATACGGGATTGCATGAGTTACTTACTTTTACGGAAGTCTCTCCATCATATATCGTTAGTTATGGACTTAAGCGCGAACACTAGTTAATGGATCCATTAGGGAAATGACCCTCCCCGCCCGGGGTAGTAGCGCTACCACGAACCGTACTGTATAAACAGGCGACTATTATTCGTTACTTATGCTTCCTCAGTTACGAGCATGTCACGTGAGCAAATTATTACTTACGGGTTAAGCTTCGATTATGAGCCTCATGGCAACGGTATAACTTATTTACTTTACATTTGCTGGATTTGCAAATACTTGATTTAAGCCTACGGGCACTGCTGATGAAATCTTGTGTTCAAAACTGGTATTATTTACAAACCTGTGAGATTCACCAACATTCGTGTTGACCCTTTTAGCATGTATTCTCAGGTGCCCAGACGGAGTAGGATTTCTCCAGGTATAGCTAGAGTCGCATGATTTCACTAAACTGCATTAACGGAGATTCTCAGCATTATCTTTTGTATATGTTGATTATGTAATAGAATCTCCCGCCATACGCGTGGACTCTAGGAAATTACTTTTTGTATACGAAAACATTAAGTTTTCAAACATTTATTTATATGAAATCGTTTTACAACGTCTCATTTAGAGGTCGTTTACTGTATATCTTGTGCTTTGTATATTGATTAGTAACACCCAAGTATGCTTCCGCAAATCATTAAATTTGGGGGTGTTACACAACCCCCCCTGGACACCTAGGTACCATATACGGTACCCTAGGTGCCGTATATGGCCCTATGGGTGCCGTATACGGGGGTGTTTGCCGTGTGAGGTGCCGTTTGACCCCCCCTTGGTCCGCTTGTCCCGTATGCTGCTTTGATGCTTGTATTTGATGCTTTAAGGCTTGTACCAAGGCTTTCCTACTTTCCCTATAAATAGCCACCTCCATTTCTCATTTTCACACACCTCTCATCTCATTCTCATTCTCTCTCTAGAATCAGGTTAGCATTCTCTCTCTAGCACTACTCTTAGGAGTTAGAGGAGAATTAGTAGGAAATTAGCATCCTCTCTCTAGCACTACTCTTAGGAGTTAGAGGAGGATTAGTAGGGTAGCTTTTGTAATAGAGTTGGAACTCTTGGAGGATCTCCTTTGTAATATTGCTCGAGATATTTCGGAGCTCTGTCCGTGTAATCTTTCAGCTGCTATTCAATCTACGCATTACTTTCGGTTATTTCTATCCTTATCTTTCATAATGTTGCATGCTATTATTATGTTTGATTTAGGATACATTGCCATGATTAGTGAGTAGATTAGCTATTGTGTTTGTTATGATGTAGTTAGCTTATTAATACTTTGGGTGATGCTACTT
This sequence comes from Helichrysum umbraculigerum, assembly GCA_949592205.1. Lineage (NCBI taxonomy): Eukaryota > Viridiplantae > Streptophyta > Magnoliopsida > Asterales > Asteraceae > Helichrysum > Helichrysum umbraculigerum. The sequence continues at coordinate 6,099,784 of CATIUR010000003.1, forward strand.
TAAATACAATTGGGATAACATCGTTATGAAACAACGGAGGTAACGTTATACGGCTTTCATTTGTATAGCGCCGGAAACATCACGAATGTGTGTAGTACAGAACGTGGAAGCTATGAAAGTCGTGGGCACAATCTGTTGTGGAATAATGATCCCAATTGTTAAATATTGAAAACAGGTGCACTGTTAACTATACATTTATGATTTTAAACTAAACTAACGCCTTTCCTCCAATAAACGTGGTTAGAACCTTTATGTCAAGGACTCGCGACCCTTAGTCAAACGGTCACTACCTATCTATGTTTTCTTAAAATAACATGGTCTGATTTTGAAGCAATGGAAATACTGTCTACCTATCGTATAGTACACTGTGAATTAATCAGGGATTTATTAGTTTGGGATTATAAAGTGAACGGGTTGTTTAGCTATCATAGATGGTTTTACTGTAATACAAGCTTAGATATATTGAGTTCAGATGGCTGTAAAGTATGTAGCCCAGTTAAAGCCCTAATACGACTGAGTATCCGGTTTAACGTTGGAAACACCTATGGTGGAATACAAACACGTACAAACTACGGAAAGGTCGAAGGTTGTATACTGAATTACATCCTGGCATAGTCTGTGATCCAGGAAAGACCGTAATACGGGTAAGTACACTATGTAACTGTGGAAAACTCTGTGGGTTGAAGACTGTATCACAGCCGAATATCTCTGAACTCAATCACGACCATTAATGTATATGTTAGTCAGTCACCACCTGTCTTAAATCTTAAATGCCTCGCCTAGCTTAGATACATTTGTCTGTGTTAAGAAAGATCAGTGGATAAATTACGGACTGTTGCCTTATTCCTGCACCCCATCTGGAGGGTCACTTGGTCTCATCATAAGAGACGGTGAGGGGGATTTCAAGACAATCCGATCTGATCAGAATCTTGACAGCCTAGTACTCAGTGACATACTGATCGGTTTATCTAATCAGTAGGGTACTAGTGTTTACACCACAAGGTATCTACGTGAACGCAAGACACAAATCTTAAAAGACATTTTCAAATAATACCCCAATACAGCATCACCCCACGTAAAAGCTAACGAATTCATAACAAACACAAGTCCCTCTATACTGATTCAGCCTACTGCTTTTATTTACTGCTTTAATTAGTTTTAATTTTAATTACGGACCTAAGTATAAAACCCCCACTTAAAACTATTTTCAAACCATCCCTAATTTGAACTTTCATCTCGACAAGTCGTTTCACAATACGGTTAACTCTTTAGAACGACCCTAGGTCATACTTCAGCTATACAGCTCTAGTAGAACTTAGGTCCCCAACAAAATATAAATTTTAAAACTTCCACACCGACGTGCTGCCATACGGTCGCGTTGACGACGCGTGACGGTTGGTGGCGCGTCACCTTGCCATGAGCCACCATAGTTGAAGCTTAACGTACAGTATATATTGTGCCCCCGTGAATGCTAATCCAAAAACATTCATGTGAAACGAGTAAAAAACGCCCGTTTATACAGTAACGGTTCGTGGTAGTGCGTGCTACACCGGGCGGGGATTGTCAGTCCCATATGGATCCATATACTAAAACTCATGCTTATCCCATAACTAACAACTATGATTAGGAGGCCTTCATTAGATTAAACGAAACTCATGCAATTGGCGTATCCGTAAATCAGTAAGGTACGTAAATCATGCCAGCAAGTAAATATGTGTGTTCATGTAAAATAAGTAATGCATCTCACCCATGAGTGAAAAACAGTAAAATAGGGGTTGTGAGACTCACCTGAGAGTCTAGCAGACGATGCAGAAAGTAAGCGGTATAGTATTCTGACTAGCAACCTTTAGCGTCCTAACACGCATGAGGTTTAGTAAGTAAATGGTATACTTGTAAGGTATCCATGCTAGTTGTTCCCAAACTAGTTAATGTCCATTTGTTGTTTGTACGTTTGTATTTGTTTGTAAGTTGTAGTTTGTAGCAAAGTTGTACGGCCCGTTGGTATCGGAGTGTAATAATAATCTCATCTATTATTATTATGCAGTTGTTGTAATCGTATAGTTGTCAAGTACGTTTGTATTGTAACGTGTAACGTTCAAGTGAATGTAAATCCGAGTGGGTGTAACCCTAGAGTGTATGAGTGAAATCTCATAGGTGTTCGAGTGTAATCTCGTGTATGTGCGCGAGTGGGATCTCGCGTTTTAAATAAGTGTAATCTTATATGTATTCGAGTATTGGTGTATACTTCCAAAAGTATAGTATTTTCATGTATAAATCGTATCGTATTTGATTTGGTTGTTGAAAAGTGATTTTTAAACACTTAGAATGTTTTTGGCTTTTGTTTTTGGGTTTTTGCGACACTAAATGCGACACAGTGATTGTGTTCCGCAACACAAGGCTTGTGTTCCGCAACACAAGGCTTGTGTCTCATGTCTGCGACACAATATGTGACACAATGCTTGTGTTCCGCAACACAAGGCTTGTGTCTTATGATATGCAACTTAATGCGACACAATCCTTGTGTCTTATGTTTTATGCGACACAATCCTTGTGTCTTATGTTTTATGCGACACAATCCTTGTGTCTTATGTTTTATGCGACACAACACTTGTGTCTTATGCTTCTATGCGACACAAGCCTTGTGTCACATAGATTTTTGGCCTGATGCAACACAAGAGGTTGTTACGTTTTTAAGCTCGGTTTTTGGGTCAAACGACCTCGGTTTGACCCGAAACTTTTACACAAGTTCTAGTATGTTACAAAGAGTTCATAAAAATTATTGGTTGGCGTTTTTAGTGTTTGTGGTGTCGTTTTCTTAAAAATGACCAAAACTGACATTTTCTATAATGTTTTCAAAAACGAGTTTTAATTATATATTTGAACATCATTTAGCTAGGGGAACATTATACTAGCAAAATAATTGAAATCGAAAGTTTCGAGAGTCGTCGAAAACTTACAAAGTCGTCGAATCGAGAAACCGAAAAGATAGGTTTGTAGCTCTCGTTGCGGCGAACACTTTTCTCCAAACAAGCCTAGCCTTTTGAGGTGTTTTAATGGTGGTTTTAGGGTGTTTGGGTGGCGGTTTTAGAGAGAGAGAGAAACCGATTGAGAGAGAGAGAGGAGAGGGTTTGAGTGTGGTTTTGGTTTGTTTATTTTTGCAAACAAAGGGAAATGGGGAGGGGTAAGGGGGCCGGTCAAGGTGGGGGTGCGGTCTCACCAAAAGTTGTTCCCTCGTGTACGCGCTCCGTGCGGTGTTCGTTTCCCCGGTCGTTTAAACGTTAAAATAATTTTGTACGCGATTACATATACGTTTTAAAATACGAAATATTACTCGATATTTTAGTTGAAGTATTTTATCAAAATACTTGTTTCTAAGTTATAAAATATAACTTTGTTTTGTTTTTGTCGGTTGGTCGCGTTTTCGTAGAGATCGGTAATGTTTCAAATAAAACGTGCGCGTTTGTTATATTATCAACATAATATAAAGTAGTAATTTGCGTAATTAAATAATTCCACATCATTTAATAATTGTTTTACCAACGTCCGTATTTTGTATTTTTGTAATTTCATACGATCTGAACGAATCGTATACGTGTACATATATATCACCTATATATATGTATAGTAAGTAATCATCGTATTTAATCCTATTTCATATTAAATACAAGTAATAAGCATGTAATTAGGAAAATTATAAATTGACCCAAATTTTGCGGTTGTTACACCCATATGTGTAAACGCCTTAGGGTTTATCTAGATCATTCGAACGTTCGAATAGGGTTAAAGCCTAAACCCATGGTGTAAATGCCTTGAGGTTTATCTCGTTCATTAGAATGTTTGAACAGGGTTAACGCCTAAACCCATAGTGTAAACGCCTTAGGGTTTATCTCGATCATTCAAATGTTCGATTAGGGTTAACGCCTAATCCTATAGTGTAAATGCATTGCAGTTTATCCCGACAATTCGAATGTTCGAATAGGATTAACGTCGAAACCCATATTGTAAATGCCTTAATTAGGGGTTATCTCGATCATTCAAATGTTCGAATGAGGTAAAAGCCTAAAACCATGGTGTAAACGTCTTAAGGTTTATCTCTATCATTCGAATGTTCAAACAAGGTTAACACCTAAACCCATAGTGCAAACGCCTTAGGGTTTATCCCAAGTGTTCGCCAACATACAGATTACAGAAGATATCACGTAAACGCCTTAGGATTTCACTAACTTAAATAGTCTTTGAGGTGATTATCCAGTAACTTGTTTTATTATCGATGGTATGCGTCGAATGTTCAAAGAAGGTTGACATTGTAAAAAAACGTTGACGAAGAAATGGCGTCACTATAAAGTGCCCGGGATTATTTTTTTTCCATTTTAGAGCCAAAATAAAAATCAAATAATTTGGCTGCGACATGTCATCACGAACGATCGTCGCCAAAATTGCGCGGTAAAAGTTTTTATTTTTAGGCCAAAAAGAGTAATCAAAAACAAAATTTAAAAAAAACTTTGCGACGACATGTCCTCGCGAAAGGTCGTCGCCAAAAAAGTGCGCGGGAATTTATCCTTTTTGGAGCCAAACTGAAAAAATAAAAAATAAAATAAAAAAAACTTAGCGAGGACTTGTCCTCGTGAAAAGTCATCGCCAAAGAGTGCGCGGGAAGTTATCTTGTCGGAGCCAAAATGAAAAAAAAAATAAAAAATAAAATAAATAAACTCAGCGAGGACATGTCGTCGCCAAACAAAAAGTCAAAAAGTAAGGTGGTCCCGATTAAAAAGCAGATTTCTTTTGTCGTTTAGTGACTTTTAGCGAGGACATTATGTCGTCGCGAAAAGTCTTCGTCGCGAAAAGTCCAGATTAGTTGAAAGTCGAAACAGTCTGTTTTACAAGTATATATACCAAGTCTGTTTTACCAGTTTTAAACTTCATACGAGTATTATTAAGTACTATAAACTTGGTTTGGAAAATTATAAATGAATCACTACAATAATAATGTTCATTCTTCACACATTTTTCTTCACACTTTTAAAAAATGTGAATTTTTTTATTATGTTCATCACTCTTATATATGTGTAGAAAATATTTATATTCTTAAGTGTGAATAAATTTAATAAGTCATAATATTGTTCACACTTATAATAGTGGAAAATATATATTTACAGTTGTAAGTGTGAACAAATGTAAAAAAATTTCACACTTTAAAGAGTAGAAATTATTTTGTGACACTCAATTTCTTCACGCTTCCTCTTGTGTGAAGAAATTAGGTGTAACAAATGGATTTTACTTTTATAAGTGTGAACAAGTTTGAATTTGTTCGTGCTTGTAAGTGTGAACATTTTTTCCCCACACTTATAAATGTCAAGATTGTATATTTCTTCACGTTTGTAAGTGTGAATAATTTATACACATTAATAAGTGTGAAAATTTTGATTATATATTTCTGTTGTAAAATAATAAAGAATAATGAGAAGAACAAGAACAATATAGAGAGAAATCGATAAGAGAATTATTTTATTCATCTTTCAATGGAGGTATATATAAGATTACAGTGAAGTATTCTCAAAGAAAAGAATCTCGTAAATATAGTAAAAGATATCTATGATTGTATTAAAAGATATGGACATCCATTCCATAATTATTTATAACACTCCCCCTTGGATGTCCATTGTATAAAGATTATGCCTCGTTAAAACCTTACTAGATAAAACCCAAAGGGACAAAAAATCTAGTAAAGGAAAAAGAGTACATAATTCTTTCAATACGCTTAGGGATGTTGCCTCATTAAAAACCTTACTAGAAAAACCCAGTGGGACAAAATCATAGTAAAGGGAAAAAGAGTGCAACGCGTATTTTCTCCCCCTGATGAGAACATCTATAGATCTCATCACTTGTACACACTTGTTGACGGCTAATAACTTCACTTTTTGCTATTTCTTAATCCATAAGTAAATTATCACTTTCACAAAATAAGTCATGGCTTCATTAACATCGATGTATCAATCCTTACGTGTGATCAAGCAACACAACATATACCTTTCTATAACTCGCCAACAAATTTCCTCGTATGAATAGGTATAAATTTAAACGCCCAATGATAATAAACTAATATATTTCTTGACCACTAATTATTCTTGTCATCCTTCGGGGGTCGAAAGGAATCAAATAATGACAAGCATAGAAAAGCTTAGTAAATCTCATTTGCCCATAAAGTCTTCTTTGCACTTCTTACATAGATTTCTTGGTGCACAAATATATATGTCACTATGATGCTTAATTCTTAACCAACGACAAAAACCTTGTCTTTACATTCGTTAATTTCAATTTATTTTTCAAGCATTAAATCACCTTTGGAAACTCACAAATAGTTCCAATAATTTATTGAATCATAATGAATGTACATTCAAACATCTTACCAAAATGTATGAGCAAATATAATCATTTTCCATAGCATACTCTATCAAGAAATATTCAACGGAGCTATCTTATCACTAGCCCAATTAATCAATATAAACGATATAAGGACTTAATCAATTTTATCAACGCGTGTTCTCGAGAACATTTCTTTCTATCTTAAGATCTTTTAAATTGTGAAACATCTTTTAAGCACTTCATATCCTTCACGGAGTTTCAATAATAAATGAGCTCTAATAATATTCAATAGACGCGATTCACTTTTCTTTTTCTATTGCCAGACTTATTAAGAATTCAATAAGATAGTTGCATCCACCAATCAAAAGTATCTCTTCATAAATAAATCTCGGTCTTTGCAAAGAATATTTATATCACAACACTTGCCTTATATCTCATAATTTCTTCCCCATTGGGCTTTTTGCATCAAGACCGATTCATATGCAATATATTTTACACTTTCAAGTGTATTGAACATAAACCGTCTCATATCAAGAGATTATATTTTTCATAAATTTCATGCGTCTTTCCATATTGGCCAATAATCTCTACATATGCACTTCTTAGCATCAATACTTTTACGATCCTCGTTAACAACATATAGCGCTACATTATACAAAATATTAACGACGTCGATTTCATTTATTCGATTCCACAAAGTATGAGACACGATATATATTATTAGAATCTTATCATTATTCGGTTTTCACTTTTAGGGTACCCGAGGTTCATCAAGAACCTTCATGTCTAGTGTCTCTCTAACAAATTCTCACGGGGTCTTTATTACCTCAATTTGACCATCTTAATTTCCTGCTCCCTTTTTACTTTGAGGATTTTATTGGAATCGATTAATCTACCACGTTTCACATGCCGTGGACTTATTACAAATCTTAACCGGAGCATGAGCAGCTTATACATATGACCTAGTCACTCAATTTCGGTCAATGAATATGTCTGGCAATTATTTAATATGAATTATCATTTGAACTTTGAGTTCATTTTTCACCATGAGGATCAATATCATATTGTGATAATTCAAGTTTATGCTGCTTATCCCCTCCCCATACATATTCTCAACATTCTTTCACATCTAAACGTTGTACATTGTGGTGGAGCAACTAAAATATATATTGCATAAACAAACCTCTTAAGATGTGATATATCTTTTTCATGACCACATATCAATTATCAAGGGGAGAAATCATAATTTTGTTGGCCTGATGCGAATTCATATTATTTCATGTTTACTAACATGGCCCCATGCTATAAGTAATGGTTATGCTCTCATCATGACAACAGTCATGTTGTATACTAAATATATTTGTTAGCGTTTCGACAAAAGTAATCGGTGTATGAACTAATAAATGCTCAACACTTATTACAATCAACCGAAAAATGCTAAGTATGTGATTCATCATAATATACATTCACCGACATTTCCAAAATAAATATGATATCTAGAATATGTGCTCGCGATCTCACTAAGCGAGTCACTTAATCATGCAAACTCTAGGTTGCAATTCTCATGACCATTTACACGATGCATCGATTTAAAACTTTTAAATGGTCCACTAGGCGGATATATAGGCCTACATATATCCCCTTATTTATCAAATCCATAATCTTAAGAGATTCAATCTCAATTTTAGTCGGTAATGATTAACTTTCTTCGAGAGCATTCAACTCATATCAAAATCACCACTTCAAAGAACTTCCTAGTTCTTATATACATTTCGCACCATCATTGACTCAGGATGGTCTAACCGGTCATGCCAATCTATATAATAATCAAGGTCCATAAAACATCAAGTTTATGACCATACGTGCTTCATTTGCACTTGTCTTTTTAATGCAATTAAGTTACTGCATAATTTATTACATGCATCATTACTTTATGCTATTCTTTCCCCGATGCATGCATTATCATCATCATCACTTAAAATATGAATCTTTAAAGTGATATATATATAACTTTTCACCATTTAAAAACATTAAATAAATCACATAGCACAACAAATAACACATACGAGTATTGCATATGATATGTTTATCTGTTTCATGCAGTTTACATTAAAGCTCAATGTAGTTTATCTTCCACGTAGTATCAAACTAACATAGCATCAAGTTAGAAATAATAACATGATCAAGGAAACTTTTGATCGATTTCAAATCTGATACCATAGGTAATTTTGTTTATCACTAGTTTTAAGGAGTATCTAATGCATGACTAGCTCAAGTTTAATTACATAAACAATCTAAATAAAAACATATATCACATGCATGTGAAGCACAAATACATACTCAAAAATATAAGTTTAACTAAAATTAACTTCGTAAGGCTTCATATATACTCCGTATTTATTTAAAATAAATATACGTCTCTCAAAATGAGAGATATAATAATATCATGCAAACATACTACTTAGTTAAATTATCATCGAATAGTACCATCATAATTGTTCACATGATCATAGCGCCTATCAAACATTCAAATTATAGCTAAGTGTATATTGTTTCATAATCTGTTTATCACTAATATATAGCAATTGAGCAATAATTTAATGATCGGGTTAAACTCATCTTTTAATCGATCATTTATCAAGAACTATTTTCATATAAATCAATCTTAGCATTGTCTAACTTACAAAGCTAGATTATACAAAATCCAATGGAATATATAGTATATATGATATCATCAAAGAACTTCATCGGAGTATAATGCAAACTATACTATCATGTAATATCATAAAATCAATAGCGAGCAAACTAAGCATGTTCAAAATGGATCTCGTGCATGCATGTATATATCAAGGTTAACAATATACATCATCGTAACAATAATCATTTATTTCATTAAGAAGGCAGATGCCTTATATTTATATTCCACCCGTTTTAAAATAATGTTCATATTACTATTTGATCAAATAATGCACTCACTAAGGCATAAATAAAAGGGCTTAGTGTCTGGGAATGTATCAAACTTTGACCAAATCTCTATTGTGTGTATCCAACTTACATTTGCTAAATTTAATGCATCCAACTTTCAAAAATGTCTATTGTGTGTACTTTGATGACGTGGCGATGACGTGTCACTCTATCCTAACGCCACGTGGCACGCTCTGAGCTCGCCACATCATCAAAGTACACACAATAGACATTTTTGAAAGTTGGATGCATTAAATTTAGCAAATGTAAGTTGGATACACACAATAGAAATTTGGTCAAAGTTTGATACATTCCCAGACACTAATCCCTAAATAAAATCCAATCACCTTCATCAATAAGGCATATGTTCAATTCGTTTGATTTGAAATAATTATTTCATACAATTAATATATGTAAAATAATTATCAAGTTAATAATGGTTAACATCCGTTTACCCGTTCTTGGATATCTTGAATATATCTTAATTTAAATTTAACACAGTTTTAGTTATTATCCATTCCAAAATCAAAGTACCTAAAATTCATAAGGTTTCACTTGCATACTCGTATTATTTAGTTCAAAGGTGATCGATGATGACGGCAGGGTGCATGACATTCAAATAAATCAGGGTCATAGGCATGAAAATCATTAACATGATTTATTATTAATCAATAATACACGGTAACAAAAAAAAACAGGAATTAAATCCGAACTTTTGTTTCTAAATATTTATCCCACAATTTGTTCAACCATATTTATTCAATTGTTTATCCATAATTTTTTTTTTTTTTTTTTTTTTTTTTTTTTTTTTTTTTTTTTGGAATCTAGAATTACCGACCACATTAATTCCTTCAATATTTGCTAATATGCTTTTAATTTATTTAGATATAGCACATTCCATAGATTAAGATTCTACAAAATAAAACAAATCCCACCATAACAATAAAACTAGTGCAAAAACCGATCTAGACATGACGTGCAATTTTAGGAGTTAACCAAAGAAATAAATGATTCCACACATAAATTGCCTAGATACGATTTAATAATATGTGGCTTATCATCAACATTCTGATAAACTGATAACCATCAACCATCAACCAATAGTCAATTAATAGTACGTTAATACCTAACGGATGAATATTATTAATTTATATTATGATCAACAAATAATTAAAGTGATATTGGTGATTATCGCTGTTTGCAGATTTATAGAAATCACATAAGCAATAATATTTTATTCGAGTAAACATTATCATCATCGAGTAATATACGTGATTGATATTAAACAAGCTAAGAGAACAAATTACCTATTAAAGCTTTGGATGAAAATCAAAATTAAATTCATGAAATAATTATCCATGTGGACCATCACCGTAAAAACATGGATCTCACTTGACAGAAGACAAATATAGTTATTTACCGAGTTATATCACGTATTCGCAAGAGTATTCTTTAGGATAAAAGAAATCATATATAGAGCATCAACAATCAAATTGTACTATTGTAGCATGGATTGCGTCGAATATTAGTATTATACAAATATATATACATATCCTTTCATATCAAGGGGATCAAAAGAATTGCATGATCTTTATAGTAGTGTCTAGCTCAACAAATCTAATCAAGCATGATCTTATAAGTACAATAATATGGTATCACATAAAAACACACTTAGTTATGAATAGACACGTGATATAAAGATTATCATAAGAATCAACGGTAGATGCTTATAAAGATGATCAAATTCATGAATAGATGGCAAAACAACTTCAAAGTTCTAACCTATGAAATAAATATAATAATCCGTAACATCTTAGTGTCTCGTAAAGAATAATGAGAAGAACAAGAACAATATAGAGAGAAATCGATAAGAGAATTATTTTATTCATCTTTCAATGGAGGTATATATAAGATTACAATGAAGTATTCTCAAAGAAAAGAATCTCGTAAATATAGTAAAAGATATCTATGATTGTATTAAAAGATATGGACATCCATTCCATAATTATTTATAACAATTTCACATTTTTTAAAAGTGTGAAGAAAATGGTGTGAACAATCTACATATTTGTTGTAGTGAATTAATATATATATATATATATATATATATATATATATATATATTGCAATGTAATTTAAATATTATTTCAATTTAACATGACTAAAAATTAAATATGATTGGCTCTAACAAAGGATGAGGTTTGCTTTAGCTAGCCCTCACCTTCCTATAAATATATTAGAAGGCCTTCCTTGTATAACTATCAAAAATTGCATTAGAAAATATGGTCAAAAAGGTTGTCAAGTCAAGAGTTGTGCAAATAGATTCTCAAGAGACATGGAAGATGATCATATCTAAACCCATGCACCAAACTACTATTCCTGTAAGTTCAAACTTCAAACTAATTAATTTTTTGATGTTAGTTTTTATATTTATTACAATCATATATAAAATTTTTGATTGATCACATACATTTATTAGTGACATATGGACTATAACAAAGCTTAATGTGATCCTTAATTTTGAAGGTGATATATAGTGTACTTCATTGCGGCATGGTGCAAGCTTGCAATGCAATGACGATGAAGCCAGTGTTTGAAGAGCAAGCTTTGATACATAAAGACACTCTCTTTATATCCGTCGACGTGGATGATGTGGAGGTATGACTATTTAGATCAACAATATTAGCAAACGTTGTATATGTCTAACTCTTTGAACCCCAAAAAAGGAAATAAACCTTTGTTCCGTTTTAAATATATGGTATATGTGATGATTTTTAATTTGGTACTAGTTCAAACTTTTAGTCAATTAGTTTCGGCCATAATCGGCTCAATGGTACAAAGATAACCCTTCAACCATAAGGTGACGGGTTCAAGTATAAGTTAAAACGAATGTGTATATAATATGTATGAGTGATTTGTATACACTGCAGGGTTTAATGAAGAAGATGCAAATAAAAGCCATGCCTACATTTTTAATGATAAAATTGGACAATAAACAAGAAGGTAAAGTGATGGATAAAGTCATTGGTGTTGACCCCAACGAGGTCAAGAAAAGAATCGCTACTTTTATTCATTCCGTTCGTTTGTAAATCTACGAGTGATTTGTTTATATCTTTTTATTATTATTGCCTTAAACTACACGTAAATTTGTGAATACATATATTACTTTTGGGTGGATTTGCTAAAAGATTACCAAGTATTACTATGTTGGTTCATCGATGTTTCATAAAAGAAATAAGAGTCTAGAATTAGAAATGTAATTATCTATAACTCACAATATATTTTATTTATAAAACTTTGTTTTGATGTATCGCGTGTATTAAATTTTCAATAATTGCTATTACATGTATAATATGAATTAGTTATCTATATTTTTCGATGACGTAACAACTATGGCTATCATTTCTGCAACAATCAGGTGACATTAGTTGTTTCAAATAATAAGTGACCAGATACAAAATACTAATAACTATTATTGAAAATTTAACCCACATAGCATATTGAAATGAAGTTTAATACGTAAAACACACACTAGATCATAGTTAGATATCATTAATAACGTAACTTCCTTTATAGAATACAAAGTGCGTATTAGAATTACTTTACTATGACATTAATTAAGTATATGTATCAGTAGATTATGGGTTTGTGTAATGTAGTTAAGCTTTCCGAATGAACTAGAAATATATATGATAATGTAAGATGCTAAATGCTATTTTTGTAACCAAAGGGTGTAGATTGTAAATCATATAAAAAAATGTTACTACATGTTTTGCGTGTTCAATGGAAACATTTTAATAGCGTTTCTAGCAAATCCAATTGTCCGGTTATTTGATGTCATATTTTGGTGCGTAGAAAATCAAATTGTCCTGTTATTTGTGTGTTATAAGACTACACGCTTGAAGGTCTACAATTTAAGGTGAAGCATAAGTTCAAATGAGGGAAAATCCAAATTTACTGGATTTTAGAAACAAATTTGTATTTGTAAAATGCGTGTTGTTAAAATACAGTTAATCTGTTAGATGTAAAATGCAATGTTTCGTTGGTAAGATGCAGTGAATCTAAATGACAATATGTCTTGAAATGCAGCGAATTCAACTTTCCTCTCTTTCTCCTCGGAGCATCTACAATGGTTAATTTTTAAAAGCTTTTTGTTGTAAAAATGTGTAAGAAATCATAAAAGGTTTTTTTTAATTAATTAGGGCACTCACAATGGGTTAAGTTATCCAAAGGGTTTATTTATGACAATTTCTCTTACACACCTTTCATTAACAACAAAAACCTACTCCCTCCGTCCCAATTTTATTGTCCCCAGATAAAAAGACACGCAGTTTAAGAAAATATAACTATCTCTCTCTTACTTTTTGATAAAATGACAATTTTACCCTCTACTTTTTACCTATTTTTTGTCTTATATATATACACTAGGGGTAAAAAAGAACTTTATTTCCTTAAACTTTCTATTTATGAAAGTGGACAATTAATTTGGTACACTCCAAAATGAAAATAATGGACAAAAGAAATGGGACGGAGGGAGTATTTGTTTAAATGTATTAAGCTTTAAAAAAGCTTTTTTACTAATAAAATACGCACACAAAAAATGAATTGAGTCATTAGTTAAAAGCTTAATTTTGGCAAACCTTGTACCAAAAAAAACTTTATACTTCAATAGTTTAACCTTTTCAAAGCTTATTTTGCACAAAAAAAAAAAAACCTTTAAAAAAACCCACTACAAAAAATGCTCTTGGTATATGCTTTTAACAATTTAAGACCTTCCTCTAACCTTACCTCAATTTTAATAAACAAAACGTCAATCATGTCATAAATTGACTTATCATCTTGTCGATCCAAAAAATTTATCGTTGGACATGTATTCCATAGTAACCAACTCTATTGATCCACTCTAAAATATGTACTATTATACAACGTTCACTGAACATAAAATATTAACGCCTCAAAAAAATGATGAATTACTACCTATTATATATGTTAAATCTTAATTCTTAAAAACTAAAATTAAAATTATTCATTTACCTCTATTTATTATTATCTAAAAAGAAACTAAGACTATATAAATTAACTACATCATTATTTATTTGGGGCTTTTGTCGAAAAAATGCATCAATAGTTCTGTTTTTTGCATTTTTTGGTATCAACTGGTTTTTTTCTTTAAAAATGAACTACTAATTTTAAAATTGATCATTTCGGGTATTAGTACCGGATACACAAACAACCGGTTTTGCCTACATGGCAATCCATGTGGATATTATTATTTTTTGTCGAAAAAGAATCAATAGTTCTATTTTTTTTTTTCATTTTTGGGCATCGACTAATTTTTTTTTTTTAAAGTGAACCACTAATTTAAAATCGATCATTTTCGGGTATATCCCATCCTCTTCATCTTCTGAATCACTACATTTAAGTATAAACTTTACAAAGGAAAATATGAGGCAAAATCAAAAGAATCTTAGAAAAAAACCCCTGAGATATGCTTATTAACCCGAGATAAAATCAAGGAAATGTTCATTACCTCATAATGGTCATACAATATATAATTGTCAACATATCATCATCATTAGTCTGAGAATCTCTAGAGTATGAAGAATTCAAAAACGGTTATCTCGGTGACCATTTTTGACCATTTCCCTAGCCACCTCAAGATATGCTTCTAGTAAGGTTCGTACTTGAGATATCTTGTGAGGATAACAGGATGTCAACAACTAGACTATCTTGTGATGGTTAGAGTAGAAAGAATTCTTTTGTTGTATTTCAACAATAGAAGCGGTGGGAGGACAACCTCTACTTCGCCATGAAGAGGATGGGATATACCCGAAAATGATTGATTTTAAATTAGTGGTTCATTTTAAAAGAAAAAAAATTAGTTGGTACCTGAAAATGCAAAAAATAGAACTATTGATTCATTTTTCCGCAAAATAAATAAATTACCCACATTGATTGCCATGTAGGCAAAACCGGTTGAGCTGTCCATTTTTTTTTTTTTTTGGTATCCGGTACTAATACCCGAAAATGATCAATTTTAAATTAGTGTTCATTTTAATTTAAAGAAAAATATTAGTTGATACCCGAAAATACAAAAAATGAAACTATTGATTTATTTTTCGACAAACAATCCTTATTTATTTTATCTAAAAGGAATGTAGGACTATACAAATTAACTACATCATTATTTACTTGATTTTCAAATGAGTAATAATTGATAACTATTTTTAGCTTAAAATAAAAGTTGACAATTCTATTAAAGCCATATATTTTTATGAAGTATGGTTCTATTTGAGACTTTGAGTTACAAAGTATTTGATAAAAGATTCTTCAAATTGTGTTGCTTTGTTTTACTGCAATTTCTTATTTATATAATAAACTCAATCAACTCATAGTTTATCAAAAATGAAGTTAAGAATTCAATAGTTTATCAAAAATGAAGTTAAGAATTCAATAGGTAAATTGATGCACAGAAATCTCATGATCATGATGAACTTAATTTTCGTATTGGAATTGGATAAATATTCTTTCCAATTTAATTAGTATCTTTTATTTTTAGTGATTATCTTTAGTAATTAATTTGTATCCTAATTATATTAGGATTCTATAAATTAGAAAAATTAGAATGTCTTTCTTTTCAAGATAAAAGAAAACATCTATATAAGTATTGGGTTTTCATTTATCTTATTGTTAGTTGATGTTTTGAATAATAAATAGTTAAAGAAGAACGAGAATTCGTTTATTGGTTCTTTGTAATACGTTTGTGTGTGATGACCACTTAATTATATGGATCCTTCATCATAAACTCCACCCGTCTCAGTCAAAGTGTCCCCTTTAACTGGGTAAAAAGTTTTAGAATTCTACACTTACTACAATTTTTACCAATCATATATCATATTTACCAACTAAAACCTATTTTTAACTGTTGAAATATGAAATGAACATTTGTGTTGGGATAACTATAAATAGAAAACATTTAGAATGAGACGGAGGGAGTAGAAGATTTATTTGTAAAACATTCGGAATATATATTATAAACGATTTAAATATGAAACGTGAAATACTCAAACATAACATGCTATTTTATGAACATACTTGAAAGAACAGATGAAATACTCCCTCTGTCCTTAATCTATTGTTCAGTATTTCTTTTTGGGTTGTACCAAATTAATTGTCCACTTCTATAAATAGATAAGAATAATGAGATAAAATTCTTTTTTTACCTCTAATGTATATATGTAAGACAACAAAAGTAGGTATAAAGTAGAAGGTAAAATTGTTATTTTACCAAAAAGTAAGACATATGATTATGTTTTCTTAAACTAAGTGTTTTTTGTTTGGGGACAATAAAATTAAGACGGACGGAGTAGTTTTCAGCGTCGCATCACGCGGTTAACATGATAATAATACTAATTATGAAATTCAGTTAAATAAACAATTGTAAACAAAAAGGTAAATAAATAAAAAACACTCCACCTAACACCAAATATTACTACCACATTACCACCGTCTCCCCAAAGTTATTACTCACCGGAAAATTAACAACGTCGGCTAGTTGCCAACAAATTAAAACAAAGCCCAAGTTTCATATGGGGTTACAACATGTCGTCAAGTATCTTCAGCTCACCTTAACCCTGAACGTACAAGTAAGTAAAATCTCTCAATTTCAAACTAATCTTCTAAACCCTAGACTTACTAGTAAGTAACATCTCTCAAAGTCGAAATGTCAGACCATATCTCTTTGGATGTTCAGTTAAACATCATCAAAAGACTACCTGTTAGATCATTGATTCGATTCAGATTAGTATCAAAAGAATGGAACTCACTGATCATTAGCTCCGAGTTTATTGCTGCTTACAATGCCCACCACACTCAACAACCCCAACGTCTAATTATTAAGTATACTAATTGGATAGATTCCCAGCCAAAACTTGTTTCTATTCTCGACGATGATACGTTTCCTCAAAACAAGTTTTCGATCACCATCCCCGAATCTTTTAAACATTCAAAGGTAGTTAGTTGCTCTCATGGATTGTTGTGCTTGTACAGTTATCATCATTCACATCAAAGAACCGATCCTGATTTTGAAAAGGCGTTTATTTGGAATCCTTCGATTAAAAGATCATTGGCTATTGACGTTCGTACAGTGTTAGGCACTGATTATCGAAATATTCTCGGTTTTGGTGTTGTTTGTAATGATGTTAAAATTGTTAAGATCAGAGATATAATACGTCACGATAAAATCAAAAGCATTAGTAGCATCCCTTGGCAAGTTGAGATCTTTACGCTGAGTTCAGGGATATGGAGAAGTCCATTATGTAGTAGCAATCTCCCACATAAATCAATTCACTTTACTACTAGTCAGGTTACTGCAGATGGATGTATGTATTGGGCTGTTATTGATACCGTTAACCCAAATTTTATGATTGTTTCATTTGATATGACAAGTGAAGAGTTTACAGAAATATACTTCCCAGATTATAAGACAAAAGAAATGTACATCTCTAAGCTAAGGGAGTCTCTAGTGGTGCTTGCGTATTATGATGAGCCTGATATGGCGGCAACTATAACTGTATGGAAGATGGGACATGATGTTTCTAAATCATTTACGGAACTATTCACGATTAAGGCACCAGATGCTGTTCACACTATTACACTACCTGGATTTAGAAATAATGGTGAGACGCTACTGGAAATGTTTCATGCTGGTGAGGTCTACAGTAAGGCATCTACAGTTGGGACCTATGAACAATGCTCAAAGTAAATCACATGTCTCGGACTTGGTCCAGAACCGAAGACGGCGTTGTTTGCGAGTTCATACATGGAAAGCCTTCTTCTGCTTGATCAGCCGAATTGTACTACTTATTCTTGATCTTCAAGGTGCTGAGTTAGTAGAAGATGAGTTTTGGAGCAGGCAAACAAGGTATATGGATATCAAGGAACAATTATCAGTTTTAGGTCATCATGATGCATTAGAATCCTACTCCTTTACTTTTTATGCAAATTGGTGTAACTTATCTAGGAGATAAACGTGTCGTATTTGTTTAAGCTTGCGTTATTTGTGACTTTGAGATCAACTATAACTAGCATTTGTGATCAATCATTTCCATATAAAAAATCCATTTGTGCATGTGTATAGTAGCTTACTTTCTAGCAACTGACCTTCCATTATATCACTTGATTGAAAGTCGGATTTTTTTGGGTAAAGTGACGGCGGTGCCTGCCAAAAAAGATAACACCTCAAAAGCCTACCCCAACTAGAACTAATTAAAATCCTGTTTTAGGCCAAATTTGTTGTCGCGGCTAAACAGGCTGACCACTTTGAGCTTTGAAAAATCACTCTGGGAACAAATGGGTTCGAGTATTGGGACTAAGAGTCTAAGACCATCACTCTAGTAGAGCACTAAAGCTGGCAATTTTTGCCCAGATGCCCAAAATTGGGTCATACTGGGTTTCTTTTTCATAGGTGTTGGGTGATACTGGACAACCACAGATCGTCCTTATGGGTTTATTGTAAACTTTTTCCGGGTCCAATGGGTAAAAGTCTAACATGTCAAATTGTCGATTTTGAATTGCAAGGGTAGAGAGAGAACAAGTCCAACGGGTCAGAACGGTTTCCAAACTTTTCAAAGGATTTGTTTTCCATTCCTATCTTACTATTAGCTTCTAGTATACATTAAAGATACCTTATTCCTGTTATGATTTATAATATTTTTCATTCGTTTTCTGTTTTTATAAAAGTAACAATCACAGTATTTTAAATAACTTAAATGATGATTTATATATATGTATTATTTCAAGTATTAAATATGTAAATTAAAAACTAATGAATCATTTAAAAAATAGCCGGTCAACCCAACCGGTTTTGAGCCTACTTCAATAAGTGACCGTTTTGACCCGTTACCCAGCCCGACCCAATTTCCACCTATAAACATTAGCCACTACCACTTTAACTCTCAACGAACACTTCAACTCAGAATTTGTAGTCTTTGAATCATTCTTGGTACATCTTGGCTTCTTACATTTTTAAAAGATATAAGAGATTGATAATATGCATCGGTTAAAATCCACTTAAAAGGCGATCAGCTACATCTGTATCTGCTTTGGTGAAATGCACCAAATGAGCTGTTGCATACACAAAATCAGCATTAAGATAATTCACAACAGTTTGACTTAAAAAAGTTTAACTGTAGTCTTGAATCTTCGAAGTTCAAACACAGATTTGGACTACTCTTCATCACATCTAATATCAGTAGACCTGGCAATCACAACCCATATGATCAATTAAGTAACTCGTTTTGACCCAATTTCAATAAGTGACCCGTTACCCAACCCGACCCAATTGCCACCTATAAACATCAGCAACTAGCACTTTAACTCTCGTAGAACACTTCAACTCAGAATCTGTAGTCTTTGAATCATCATTGGTAACCTTTTAAATATGGAAACTGGATCAAAGAAGCGGTAAATGCACGCGATGGCTCACTTTTGGATTCGTCATATGGAAAATGGATCAAGGAAGCGGTAACTATTACTCTTTGCTCAAAAGCTTGTTAGAACTATACATATTTGGATATATGTTTAATGACGTAAGCTTGTTAGAATTATACATATTTGGATATATGTTTAATGGCATTTTGTCATTGGTTAGCGTTATAATAAAAGATATTAATCATATTGAGCTTGTAGTCTGGTTAACTACTAGTCTTTACATATCTTTGGGACGTCAGTTTTTATGCAAGGATTTTTCTTTCACTTTGATGCGTGTTTGCTCTGCAGTCACAAACTTATTTCGTGTCATTTCTGATTCCATTGTGTAAAACATGGGGAGGGCTGAACCAGGCAGTGGGGTACAAGTTCCAACGCATGCCGAGAAAAATTGAGGAGAGATAAGTTGAACCACAAGTAAGCCATTCTCTTTGCTTCACAATTTCTGTCAATAATCACATTTAACTATATCACATATTCACATGACTTTTAGGTTTCCTGAGTTGGCTTCAATCCTTGAACTTGGGAGGGCGCCTAAAACCAATAATAAATATGCTACTTTGGTTGATGTTGTGCAGATGATTACTCAGTTAAGAACCGAAGCCCAAAAGCTGAACGACTCGAATTCAGATCTCCAGGAGAAAATTAAAGAGCTCAAGTGATCCCAATGTCATGTTTATATCCTGCCTGCATTGCAGCTGCTTAAAGCCATACAATGGGCAGTAAGTTTGTTCCTGTAATCAGCTATCCGGGAATGGCTATGTGGCAGTTGACACCTCACAAGATCATGAGCTTCACCCTCCAGTCGCCTAATTTGACCATTACAGTTCGACAAAGAAGCTTTTGTCTAGTTTGTCATTGTTTTATGACTTTGTTAGGTCCGTGTCTGTAATATATAGAGTCAAGTATATGGTAATGCGTGGTTTCTGATGGAAGTGCACATTGTGTGTCACTTTGCTAACTATATTCAACTTGACCCGATTGAAAGCATAATTGTTGATGGCTTGATGCTTGCGAAGTAGTGCTAATTTAATTATGATCGAATGAGCTTTCATGCTTGAAACAATTTATAAAGATTGCAATGACCCAATTGCAAAGACAATTTTCAAAGATTCCAATAATATGAAGTTGCTCGAATTACAGCATTTCAATAATAATAATATTGAAATTGGAGGGTTTTTGGCAGTGGCGGAGCTGTGTAGGTGCAAGGAGTAGCAAGTGCTACACATGAATTTTACGGATCAATTATAATTTTTTCATGAGATCTATTGATGTTTAAACCGTGCACCCCCTCAATTAGTTAATGTTGTTTACCTGTTCAACTCACCACATAAATCTACAATATGGATTTATCTATGAAGTTTAAAAAGCTTAAATTTGAAGTTACGGAAGAAATTTGTAAAGCAGGTAGTGTGGCTATTTGGAGAAGAAGGCAAAAAAAGACAAAAAAAGACAAAAAAAAACAAATAATCTTATTATAATATTTATTTTAAGTTTAGCCCCTCAATTAAGTTAGTATCTATTCAAATGGGTTCTAAGTTTAATAAAATAACACAGAGCCCCTTAACTTGTGAGATGAATAAATGGGCCTTAAAATAACTCGCAAAATGACCATATACCAAACTACCATAGCAAAGTGAACCGTGAAAAAAGTTTGCTACCCCTGAAAATTATTTCTGGCTCCGCCACTGGTTTTTGGTTAATTCTTTTGAGATATCTAGTCATCTTCTAGACATCAGATCAGAGCACATGTCAAAAAAAAGCCATGAAAATTTATTAACTAGTGATTTCTGTATAAAAACATTTTATTTTAATTAAAACAAAATATACCAAGTATCCGAATATTGTATTTGGATTATGGACTACCAAAGCCGAAGTTTCATATGGGCTTTACTGCAAGCATCAAATTAATCTTCAGTTTCACATTTACAGGTAGGTAGGGTTGGCAATTTTCGACACGACCCGAAACTCAACACGAAAACCAACTTGAAAATATTAAGGTTGGGTCAAGGATTTTTGACCCGCGAACCCGTCAGCCTGACTATTTTTTGGGTTGGGTTTGGGTCACTTAATGAGTTTTTGGGTTGACCCGATAACCCGAATAAATTTTAAATGTAGTTAAAATTTTAGAAATTTATTTTAATATAATAATGCGACGTGTTTAATGATGTTTTGCATTAAATATTAATGAACATGTTGGGTGATACGAGTTTTTTGAAAGTTATAACCAATTTTATGCTTATTAATGTGATCTATTTGACCCGAAATTGATCCATTAACAGAAAATGACCCGAAAAAATGTTGATCTCACTAGATAAATGGGTAATCTGGGTCGGGTCAGGTTGAGTCAGGGTTGGGTTGGGTTGAAATATTCAACCCGATTATAAAATCAGGTGGGGTTTGCGTTGACTACTTCTAACCCACCAACTCGATAACCTGAACGGGTCAACTCCACCCAACTCAAATTGTCACCCGAAGAGGTAGGTAAGTAACATTGCTCAAAATCATCATATGCATCTTTTATAAGCCCTAAACGTACAATTACAAGCTATAACAATTAGCAGGAGGCTGATTGTTACTGTTAAATGAACAGTAACAACGAAAGTTACGTTCCACCCCCTCAAAGTTACTTTTTTATTTTGCATCCTTTATGTTTCACCCGCTTTTAATCTCCTACCCCTTCACTTTTACCACTTCCACATCTTCTACGCTGCGATTTTTCCATCTCCACCCCTTATGTTTTAGTGCTTTTCCATCTTTTCCCCTTCAACTTTGACCCCTTTTTCATTTTCTTCGTCCCAAGTTTTAATACTCTTCCATTTTCTACCTTTACCTTTTAACATTTTTCATTTTCCCCCTTTATATTTTCACTTTAGCTTTTTTTTCCCTTTTTTTTAACTAATAGCTTATTATTTTTCTCCCTTTGCTTACAAAATAATTCTAATAATAACAATAAAATTAGGTTATAATATTTCATGTTTAAATTTATTGTTTAAACATTTTTTTTTAAATATTCTTTTTTTACAACAGAGTATATTATTAATTTATTTTTTTCAATTATACATACACATAAATGTTGGCATAGTAAAAAAATAAACCATAAACGCATCATATTTTATTCACATAATTTTTTTTTATATTGAATTTTAAAATTATTTTAATAAAAAAGTGTCTTATCTTATAATATTTTTTTAACAACAAAATCGTAAAAATTGTACTACTTTAAGTTTTTTCAATTGTACGCATACATATATATTCTATATTGGAGTTTAAAGAAATTTTTTTAACCCCGTCCAGTTCGATACACCAAACAATAATTCCAATGTTGTTTGACAAATTACCCAAAAGAAAAAAAAAAGTTAATACTCTTTAAAACTTGGTAATTATCATATTCAATTTGAAGGTTACTAACATATCGAGTAATTATATATATTAATCATATATGAGAATGCGCAAATAACGGTATTGATAATTGGATCATAGGTTACACGGTATAGAGTTCATTTTTTTTAATTACATTTTTGGTTTCATATGAAGAGATTGTCTTCATATTACAAGAATCACAATCTCTTACATGTTATAAAAAATTCAGTGAATAGTAACAATGTAATTTTATTTTATCAATTACAAAGTTACAGACTACATATTTATATAAAAATGTATTCTTTAAATGGTTAAAGTATTCTATCAGTTCACTTAAAATTTTGTACTTTAACAATGTTTTTTTCTAAAGCTGTATTTTTAGTATCGGTTGAGATTAAAAACCTCATATTAATTTAAACCAGTCGATATACATAAATGATAAATTTCAATTTGAGCTTTAAAGAGTGATTTCATTTTTATTATGTTTATTAAATATTTGAAGTTGTAAGATATGTTATGAACTACAAATAGGTTAATTTTCAAAGTGATAAAATATTTGAAGTTGAAAGATATGGTATGAACTACTTATAGAAATCTTAAACAATTTTAAGTAATTTTGTAATCGGTAAATAAAAAAATATACATATAATTTTAAAGCAAACACCGTAAACATTTTTGGTCCTTTTATTTCAATGTTTTGTCATATAAAATAATTGATCAATGAATTGAACATGGAGTTTACATACATACAAAAACTCTTTAAACCATTCGAATATCCGAATTCGACTACAAATAGAACTGTTATGACTTTTAAATTGCATATATACCAAATTATATTACAAACTAATATAAGTATTTTTGTTCCGCCGTAACGCACGGGTTAAAAACCGCTCGTTATACTACAAGTAACATCACTCAAATTCTTAAAATCATCGTTGTTGTTGCTGCTCATCACCGTTTCGTAAGGAGGTATGTACATCAAACATCATCTATTGACATACATATAGCGCTACATTTCAATTTTCAAGTATCAAACTACTCAATTTTGTAAACCCTAAATGTACAAGCTAAGAAGCATTACAAATTCAAAATAATGTCAGACAGTATACCTTTGGATGTTCAAGTAGACATCATTAAAAGACTTCCTGTCAAATCATTGGTTCGTTTCAGATCAGTGTCAAAACAATGGAACTCATTGATCCTTAGCTCTACGTTTATTGCTGCTTACAGTACCCACCATACTAAATGGGCGATTTTATAGGGTAGCAATTAGGCCAGCCATGCTATACGGGTCAGAATGTTGGCCAATGACGAAGGCCCAAGCGTCTAGGATGGAAGTGGCAGAGATGAGGATGCTGAGATGGACTTGTGGGAAGACCTTGTTAGACAGGATACCGAACGGAGTTTTTAGGGAGAAGTTAAAAGTGGCGACTATTACAAACAAGCTGAGAGAAGGACGATTTAGATGGTTTGGACACATTAGGAGGAGACCATCGACAGCACCTGTTAGGAGAGTAGAAGCCATCTCGGTTGATGGAATAAGGAGGAGGGGTAGACCAAAACTTAGGCGGGGAGATAGAGTGAAGCTCGACCTGAAAGAGCTAGCCCTGTTCAAGGGCATGACCTCTTATTGGAATGCGTGGAGAGTTAGAATTAGCGTAGATGAGTATGGCGTCTAGTATATATTATTATTATTATTATTATTATTATTATTATTATTATTATTATTATTATTATTATTATTATTATTATTATTATTATTATTATGACTTTTTTAGGATTATTATTATTATTATTAGTAATAGTATCACTGTGCTACTACTATTACTAGTTAGGATGGGGGGAGTATGATGTGGAGATTTAGATGTAGGTTAGATGAGTATGACGTTATGACGTGGAGATTATGGAAATAGGATGGATAGACGAGTCTAGTCTATTATTATTAGTACTACTAGATTACTATTACTGTTATGTTTACTACCATTTTTTTTTGAACCGCATGACTACTATTATTAGTATGGTATGTTATTATTCTCATCATTTTTACTCGATATTTTAACTTTATGTCATGACCATACTTTCGATATCATATACATATAGTATTTTACTATATATGCATGCATCTATCGTATTTATCTACTTATTTAGTGATTTTTGTACTCATGTTTATACTATCTATACTATAGTATATATGTATTTGGATTATATTTATATTCATACCTATCTAATACACGATATTACATATTTTTATTATAATCATACATCATATATATATATATATATATATATATATATATATATATATATATATATATATATATATATATATAGTAAAAGGATCTAGTGAGAACCACCAAACTGTGAGAACTAGTTAAACTAGTATTTTACCCGGGCGTTGCCCACGTAACTTAGCGATATATATGTAAAACTATATGTATGTGGTTGTTGAATTTTCACAATAATAGAGTAATAAATAAAATAGAAACAATACTACCAAACATATTTAAAACATTTACTTGATGTATGTTATCGCAAGGAAGATAAGTAGTTTGACTGGGAGGTGACTTTATTGGTTAGTGCTGGGTCTTTATGAGATTTCCGTAACCGTTGTGTGTTTAATGGTCATAACCTATTGTGGGGTTGAGCTGAGCTAATTAGTATCATTAGATGCAAGTTATTTATTTGGCTCTCCTCGGAAATTATTCATGTTTCAAAGTCTTGGGATCAATGGTGTCCTGCTATTTGGTCTTGTACTTTTTCCATTCTTTTTCTTTCTTCCTTCCATTCCTATTAGAAAAAGTAATAGTAATTCTTTTCAAAATCACAGTAAAAAACAATATGCTCAAAACAACAAAAGAATATTATAGGCTAGGAGATCATTAAAATGGATTATGGAACCGATAATGTTATTTGTAGGTGGTGAAACTATGCTCAATAAAGATTTGCCCAATCACATTTATTGCACTACTCGATCTCAGGCAGATTATTATCCAAAGTCATATAAAGCATATATTCAATTCCGATCAATTTCCAAATCAAAACGTGATCTTCCACCAAATATTTTTTCGCAACCAACAATCATTTTACAACATGCCCGCATTCACCATCTAAATGAATTATGCATTTTCCATTATTTAACTTTTCCGAATGAACAAAGATTGAAATTATCATTGTACATAGTGAGATATAAAAAAACTAAAGTTACAATGATAATTAAAATCACATTCAAGACTTTAAATGCTTCCATCTAATATAGTCACGACGATAAAAAGATTTATATAAACAATAATAATAATAACATATATTTAAAAAGTATATAACCAACGACTATTGATTCCTAACGAATCCATAGATTCTTCTACCATTCGACCAGATCTTCTAGATTGTATTCTCATTTTCCGGCCTCGAGCAACTAATATCATAAAACACATATATGAAGAAGTGTTTATAAACCCTAGTGCTATATCATGGCTTTGCCCAGTTATATAATTCTTTAAATCATATACATATATGCAACGTGTATGTTCTCATTTTTACATAATGTTTGGTGGAAAATTAAATTTAAGAAGGATAAGGGATAAGGAAAATGGTTATTCACGTAACTTTTTGCTTCGACATTTAACTTATCTAACAAAATCAAATAATAATGCGGATATGTTTTATAAAGTCGGAATTATAGCAACCGTATCAATCTTTTGGAGCCATAATATTGGGTGGACCAATTATACCAATGCAGAATACGTTCTACTTGCCCCCTTCCATCAATACAATATTCTATAAAATTCTCATTCCTAGTGTCAATCTGAATTGCATCCACAAACTCCCACCTGATTGTTAAGAAAAAAAAGAAAAAGATTAAATTGCCAATAATAATTACAAAGAGGGCCAACATAGTGGATTACCATATAAAAGTGAGTTACCATCTAACATTGAAAAAATTCAAAAAACTAAAGAAAAGAAAAGGTGTTTCATAAATTATAAATACCAAAGGTGGTGGGAACTATATTTTGGTTATAGCTGTTTCATCTGCCATACACTTTACATTTTTAAGTCGATGCTAGATAATTTCAAGATGTATATAAATAGATAGGCATATGCATCAGAAGACAAACCTGCAAGCATATCCCCTTCATTAAAGTTTTGTGTAGGATCAACATTTGTATTGGGTCGAGTTCTTGATGGTTGGTTCCAAAACTGTATATAAGTTGTTGTCGTTTCTTCGAGCATTCACCTGCAGAATATAAATCACGATTCTCATTCCGGAACTAATATGATATGCACTTATTATTAGCCTCATAGGGAAAAAAACACTTCCTCATTAGGCCTCACAGGGAGAAACTTCCTCTCTTTTGATGGCTGCGTTGAAAAAAGGCTTGCTTCCTCATTTTAGTAGCAGCAATATCTATATCTATATTGATTGTAAAATAAATCAAATATAAACTTCGACCCGTTTGACCCATTTCCTTTTTAAGTTGATTAGTTCTTTTCTTCCCGTTTGAATAGTTAGTTGTCTAAGTAAATGGGTTAATATTGTCATATTTTGATTGTGAAAATAAACCCGGACTGTTAAAACATCATTGTCTTGATGTACTCCATCTTTTTTGATGATTTAACACAAAATTTACAAGAATTAGGCTTGACACGATTTTCTTCCATCTCTTTTCAGTCAAACAAAGAATATATGATCTCAGGAGCTTCAGATTTTCGAAGGTGGAAGCCTGTATAATCAACTTTGACTTTGCTCTTGCTATCTGAGTTTCACGTTGAAAGAGTTGACACAAGATAGCATAAGGCCTATGAAGTAATCAAGCCTGTGACTGTGACATAGCATCATGCAAAAATGAATCAACATGCAAAGTCACGTTGAAAGAGTTGATGTAACTTGAACGAATTCAAACACTATGTCAAGATACTTAGAAGAATAATTCAGGGAA
The DNA here is from genome assembly GCA_949592205.1 of Helichrysum umbraculigerum. NCBI lineage: Eukaryota > Viridiplantae > Streptophyta > Magnoliopsida > Asterales > Asteraceae > Helichrysum > Helichrysum umbraculigerum. Next base: position 6,127,896 of record CATIUR010000003.1, read on the forward strand.
CCAACATTTAGTCATTTGTACAAAAGGCAGCCTATTTAATATAGTCATTATATGTTACTGCAACTCCTAATCTAGTTCTCCATCTCCGATTATTAGTATGAGTTTATATAATTGGAAAGATCATACGCGTCATCAGCTCCTTTTATGTAACAACCTCCTCCTCTTTGCGATTGAAGCTAATAAAACCCACTATTAAATAATGAATAACACTGACATATATTCAAAAGGCATATTATTAATGATGGCATTATAAATTACATATACATGAGAAAGGATGATTAGGCAATAAGTAAACAATAAAATAGATGGCACACTACAAAAGGTTATTTACCTGAAAATTGATTGACTAATGCAAACACTTTCTCAGCACACTTCAGTGTAGATCCTACTCCATCACAACAATATTGGTTATCGTCCTTAACAAAAAGGATGGCAGAAGCAAATTAGAAACTATAGAACTTACATGTGGCAAGATAGGAAGGTTAGCGGGTTGTGTTAGCTTGGATTTATAGCTATATTCTTTTTTACCCACGTGTTCCGACCCAAATCAACCCATTTAATTTATAATTAAAGAACGTAAACCAACCCAGTTATACTCTTTGAGCCAACATATCTCTTCACAAGCACCCATCCATTTTTATCACTATGCACCAACCGAGACATAAGTAAAGAAAGTAAACCAACCATTAGTTCCTACTAAAGGTTCCTCTTCATTTTCCAATTAGAATCTCGATTTGTTCATCAATACTACCAACATTTACAGCTCCTCTGCATTAAGAAATATAAAAACAAAAAGCAGTCGATATAATACTCACGGTATTATTTGCTACAGGGGATCATTTTTTATCACTATACGCCTAATTTGATATCTTTAAGAGCAATATCTAGTGAAGTATCACAGCCTTAAAGCAAATGTAGATCGTGAGTTTCAGCAAATTTTAGGAAGAAGCTACAACTAAAAAGTTGGTATGTAAAAAAAGAGGCTACAACATGACACACTATGGTGATCAAGAAAATAAGAGATGTAAACAGGTGCACATGTTGGTATTTGATGATCCAATTTAAGAATTAGTAAGATTACCTGGTGTTTGAAGTAGACACCATAACTAATATCTCGTCAAATGCAAGTAAAGAAACAAATCAAGCAACACATCTGGTGAGACTGACTAGATAGTCCTAATGGTCTCATTTACATAAGAGCAGGGCTATGACATCGAGCATAGACTCCTGGTCTTTTCAGACTTCATTTGAACCTGAAAACTCAAGAGAAAGCGGGTCATGTTGAAATAAGGTTCATCTCAAGTGTGGGCCACATGACTCGCATCGAGTCAGTCCAAATTAGGAAGTGTGAATTACACGGAAGCATTTATTACGTTTTCAAGAAAAATCCCATTAGTAAACTTTATGAGTCCAATTTATAAACAAAACCAGCTGCTTAATGATCTTTACTCTCATTTATCCCGAAACTAATAAAGTATTATTCACCATTAACTGACCCTGCAATGTGTTGAGAAGCGAAAACATTTGAAAGTCATAAAACAGTACAAAGATTGAAAGTCATGAGCCTGCACATGGTTTGTTTGTATTTCCCCTCAACATCTCAAATCACCCCTTTAATATACCAAATGGGAAGAAAAGACCACAAAAAATTGTATAAAGATGAACACCGCAAATTTAGCAAAATGTGGGTAACTTCCAATACATCAGAAAATAAAAGCAGGGAATGTGTATTTGCGACTCACATTTGGTGCGTTACCTAATGTGGCCAAGTTGTTCATTTTGCCAATTCTCGGGACAATAAAGTTGGGAGTGATGCATGCTTATGAACATTGAGACAACATCAATCGGACTCCTGTTAACATGTGACAAATTAACACAAAAGTATGACATAATGAGCAATAGGAGGTAACACAAATGGAAATAAATTGCTACTCAAACTATATACATGGACTGATTCATATTATCAAAGGTAATTAAACCAAAATATACAACATGATCGCCATACATGTTACCTAAAGAAGATTTTTCAACTGTTTGTTTCGATATGTATCATATGAAAAAGGACAGGTTGTGAAGGTTTTGACAAACAGGGTTTCAAGTCAACCATACCCATTTCACCCCGTACGAAAGAACTCCTTCCTTGACCACTCAACCCGCCCATTAGTTCGCCTATACTGTAATGAGTAGACACATCTAAAACTTTCTATAATGTTAAGTAACAAATTTGCAAGGATACAAGATAAAAAATTTCAATGTTTACATTAGTCATTATATGCGCCTCATTTTTATCATTCATCACTACCAGATACATCTTTATTAAATATGAATTGACTTTAGATGCACCACAGTTATTTAGTATTGAGTTTCTTCATTTTTGTTCTAATAAAAATGGATTAGCATGGCCTCTAAGTAGTCTTTAGTGCCCACTGGCTTTAAATATTATCTTCAAATATCAAAGAGTGAAGAAGTAATAGTCAAACCTCGTCGACTGCACAAACGGACATGGAGCTTCATGCTAAATAATCGTAGATCGAGTAGTTTTAGCAGCTTTACTATCTGAGACAAATTCACAGAACGACCAGTATGAATAATATATGATGTATATAACTCATAAACATTGAAATAAACGTTGAGAATCAATTCAAATAAAATACACACATATACACTTATGGACCGCCTCTTTTTTACTTCAAATGAGTTGACCAAATCCCAAATATTACTTCTTATCTCTACCATTGTGCTTTTGTGAACAGCTACTTGTTTGGGTTTATGCCAGGTTGTTGTCGACTTATAAGCTTCTAATGGAGTGTGATCGGGTTGAGTCTTTTGTCGGGAAGTTAGTAGTGTTATATGGCAAATCAAATCATTGTAAACATATGAGTCTGCAAAATATGATGCACACTCTGCTGCAAGAGGAAGACCAACTCAACCTTGAGTAGGGATTGAATCTTCCCTGGTACAGAACACTGCAACAAATAAAAAATAGTCAGCTATAAGTATGTATGTGATTTTTAGCTGTTAAAATTGACATTGAACCCTAGCTGCAGTATTGCCTCACATACAAATATAGCTCTATAAATTTACATATGAACTTACATGCTGAGAATGTAGTGTGAGTAAGATGAAATAAAGATAGGAGTTGAACACTCCAACTGATTAAATCAGAAAAGAAAAAGCAATTGACAGTTGATGACACCGTTAATATAGGAAACGAAGCACAAGATAAAAACAACCTGAAAAATCAAAACAAAATTATGTAAAATGCTTGTAAATAGAAGTCAATAGCATATAACACCAAGATAACAGCACATAAATAATGTCAACAATAATAAAAATGGAATAATAGCAAACCTTATGAGCAATTTCTGTATACACTCCAAGGACTCCCTCTATATGTAACATTTCTCAATTTTCATAAGGATAGTTGCCAAGGACCTGAAAACCATGTAGAACACATGGTGGGCACAAAATAACAATGAAAGATTGCAACGCATATTACTTAAAAACCTTTGAGATGAACTGAAATCACATGAACTGAAATTCGTGACCATGTTTCTAGAAATTAGGAGTGACTGAGTGAGATCAGTTCAAACACCTTATAATAATGATTTTGGGTTGAAATTCTTCACTTAAATCATACATCTCCACAACGGACCTAGCCTTGTTATCTTGCAAATACACAGCAGACAACCATTAAATATAATATAAAATAATCAAAGCATGACACTCCAATATATAAATAGTTCAAATTAAAAAAGTAAGCTAATGAATGCAACAAACCATTCTTAAAGGACCACCATCAGAACCATGATGATAGAAATGACAATTCGTTTGCGATTCCAATGTACAGTTGAGCATCAGTTAACAGCCTCTTAATTGTGTTAATTTGATGGTGATTAGGGTAGATACTGAAAGTAATTCAACACAAACTGTAATGAATGACTCTCACCATCAAAGTGACGATAACTATTATATCCCTATAAACACATAGTTCATGTATTTTCATATGCAATCAACAAAACACAATTATTGTACGTGTACCTCTTCTATGGAATACGCGGAGTTTTAATTGTGGCACACTAAGCAATCATATTCAAATTTCCTCATAAAATCAAACATATACCATAAATTTTATATACGTATTATAAAATATAACTAAAATAAAAACCACGCATACATGTAGAAGTATGCCTAATATGGAAAAATTACTCATAAAGCTATTAGCGCTACTTACATGATCTGTCTCTTGTCAATTTGAAGATGGAACAATCGAGATTTATTTCTAAAGATCAACAGGTGTTGCGGTAAATTTGCAGAGTCATAACATAAAATAAAAAGTGAAATAGGGTTGAGAAACCATAATTAATCTGATAGCTCCTCCAAAAGCGGACATGGTGTGAGAAGTTGGCCTCCCAAAATTCAACCGTCGAAACTCAACTGCATCAAAAAGTAACCGAAACCCCCTTTATCAGAGGGCTGAGATTTGAAGTCAAGCGCATCCAAGGGTGTAGATCGAGAGTCAATGCAAAATTGTAACTGCCAGGAGCAGTTAGACTCCCTGGTAGCCATAGATAAGAGAAATTCGGTTGGGCTTTAACCCGATAAGCAAACCCAAATCTGCCTGACTGCCCAGATAAACCCTTACCCCACTCTTAATTACCAGATGCGCAAATGCGCTCATCTTTTACCTCTCAAAAACCCTAATCTCTCTAATCGGACACACTAATGGCATTCTCCTCTTTCACGACCTCCATTTTCCGCCACTGTCTGCCGCTCTTTCCTTTCCGTACATTCTAGTTTCTTCTTGTCAACCTCTTCTTTCTCTCCAACATTCGTCAAAAAGCCGGTATTATTGCGCAATGCAAACAACAAATTCATTTTAAATTCTTCACCATCAATCAAGTTACAGATCAATTGTATGAAGCATAATCTTTATATGATTTCAAAAGAAGATAAAAAAAGCAAATACTAGTTTTTCCCTTTTAGTATGTTACTGAAGCAATGTTCTCATGATGATGGTGATCATGTAATGACGTAATTGAGTTTCATATGTCAATGTATGTCAACTGTACGTGATGTTTTGCAATACTAATTTTTCCCTTTTAACTTTTTTGAAAATCAATGATTAATTTAGTAATTTTCTTCCTTGCATTTATATTAATATGAATGTGTTCTACACCTGGTTTTGTTCTGCACCTGGTTTTGTTCTGCACCCGGTTAATGGTTGCGTTATGCACCTGGTTGCGTCATGCACCTGGTTGCGATATGCACCTGGTTGCGTTATGCACCTGATTACCATTACGTATTGCACCCAAGTGTGTATATGCTGAAAAGGAAATATAAAAATGAAGGAAAAACACAACTGATCCAAGCTTTGCGTTATGCACCTGATTACATTATGCACCTAGTTACGTTATGCACCTCATTATTCGTGCTAAATCTACAGAATGAAAAACTGAACTCAATAATAAAATTTGTTTGAATTTAATATATGTATATAAAATTAATTTTGAATTGAAAGGTTTAGGTTTCTTTAGAAAATTGAGTGTGCGCAGGAGGGAGTATAGGAGTAAGCGGGCAAGTTTGGAGAAGGGAGCGGGCAGTTCTCACAATCTATTAGTTCTCACATGATCCTTACCCTATATAGTAAAAGGATCTAGTGATGATATAGATCCTTACCCTATATATATATATATATATATATATATATATATATCGCTTTATAAAGCCCATTTTAGAAAATGCCGCATATACTATGACTATATCACCCTGCATATACATAGTTCTATATAATCAATCCATGTAGTTAGCAACCTTATTTGTATTGCACTTGCATACTTACATGTCATATTTTTATATATTGGCCGGAGGTCCTTCTGGAAGCAGTTTCTCTACCCCCGGTACAGGTATGACTGTCTACATCACACCTCCCCCATACCCCCTATGACGGGATTGGGTATTGTTGTTGTTGTTGTTGTGTAGTACCCACCATACTCAACAACCACAACGTCTAATTATACACTATACTAATTGGATGGATTCCCAACCACAACATGTTTCCATTCTCGATGATGACACGTTTCCTCAACACAAGTTTTTGATCACCATTCCCGAGTCTTTTAAACAGTTAAGACTGGTTACCTGCTCTCATGGATTGTTGTGCTTGTACGGTTATCCTTATGGACCTTATTCACTTCAAAGATCTGTTCACAAGGCGTTTATTTGGAATCCTTCGATTAAAAGATCGTTGGCAATTGACGTGCGTAAAGTGTTAGGCACTGATTATGAAAATGTTCTCGGTTTTGGTGTTGTTTGTAATGATGTTAAGATTGTCAAGATTAGACATATACTACGTCGCGATAAAATTGAAAGCATTAATAGCATCCCTTGGGAAGTTGAGATCTTTTATCTTTACGCTGAGTTCAGGGAGATGGAGAAGTCCACTATGTAGTAGCAATCTCCCTCGTAAATCGATTCACTTTAATGATATTCAGGTGGTTGCTGTAGATGGATGTATTTATTGGGATGCTTTGGATATGGTTGAGAAAAATCATAAGATTGTTTCATTTGATATGACAAGTGAAGCGTTTACAGAAATCTACCTCCCAGATTGTATAGCAAAACAGAATGTATATGACTTTTCCATCTCTAAGCTAAGGGAGTCTCTAGTGGTGCTTGCGTATTATGATGAGCCTGATAATGCACCTTTAACTGTATGGAAGATGGGGCATGATGTTCCTAAATCATTTACAGAACTATTCACTGTTAAGTTTCCAGATGGCCTCAACCCTATTTTCATACATGGGTTTAGTGATAATGGTGAAACGCTACTGGAAATGTTTAATGATGAGGATGATGTCGATGATGATTAGTTCTTCACTCAGTTATCTACATTTGGAATTTATGAACAATACTCAAAGAACTTTACACGTCTAGTACTTGGTCCAAAACCGGGTATGCTGTTTGTGAGTTTGTTCTTGGAAAGCCTTCTTCTGCTTGATCAGCCGAATTGTACTACTTATTCTTGATCATGAAGACAATGGCATCATTTCAAGACGTTGAGTTAGTAGAAGATGAGTTTTGGAGCAGGCAATCAGTTTTAGGTCATCATGATGCATTGGACTCCTATGTTCATTTACTTTTAGTTTTTATGCTAATTAGTTTAACTTATCTAGTAGATAAACGTGCCATATTCGTTTAAGCTTCCGTTATTTGTGACTCTGAGATCAACTGTAACCAGCATTTGTGATCAATCACTTCTATATCCAAAATCCATTTATACATGTGTGTGGTAGCTTACGTTCTAGCAATTGATCTTCCGTTACACCACTCGCTTGATCAGTCCAATTTTTTGGGTAAAGGGATGGTACTTGGCAAAAAAGACATAGCTTCTAATAGCCTTAGCCCAATTTTTAATACTGGAACTAATAAAAACCCTGTTTCAGGCCAAATTTGTTGGTCCTGCTAGACAGGCTGACCACTTTGAGCTTCGAATATCAGTCTGGGAACAAATGGGGTCGGGTATTGGGCTTTTAAAACCATCAGATTGACACTTGAGCTTCTGTTGTACTACTTTAGATAGACGAGCTTTCAATACTGCTTTGGGGACTTTGATTCCAGTTTTTAAAAACTGAAGGAATGTGAGCTCAGCTTTGGGGACTTTGATTCCAGTTTTTAAAATTGTATGAAGCAACCCATATTGATTTCAATGTATACATAATGTATAACATTAGCTACACTACCCCTGAAAGAGTAAGACCTATGAAATGAACAACAAATTCCCAATGCACATACTTTCACATAATGTCACATATTTTATTCATATGTCCAAAAGAAAATGATCAAGTTCACAGCATGAAAAACAGTTGAAAAGCATGTAAGCAATCTTTTCCCCCAAATAATATAATCAACACGAGGTGCTATATAATTTAAACATCGTTACTGTCAAAATATATCAAAGTTGAATGCTGGTCAAACATTCCTTCAAAACACAAGCTTCCTGCCCGCCATTCAAAACATAACCTGCAGGAAGCAGAGTGATGGGGTTAGCATAAAGCTAAGTGAGACAGAAATGCAACCAACAGTATAACTTAGCTATAACAATCAATTACAGCAATTAATCATAAACACAGAACGCCCAAGAGGATCGGTGGTTCTTGAGTACCCAACAGCCTCAAGAACTCTTATCAACCATCTGTATCAACATATACAGAGACACCGATAGCCGGATGTTATTTTCATACGACACACAGATCCTTAACACTAACACGTGTACAAAACCCTGTGTCGTCCAATCATAACATTCAAGCCCAACCAACCCCATTGACCTCTGAGCAACCACAGATAATGCCAACAACAAATATCACAACATCGCAATTCAACAACTCAGACAACAATCTATTCAACAAGATATAGATCTAATTACAAATTATTTGTTGCAACCAACTGTTACAACTAAATCATGCTGAGGGTTACAGGTCCACTCACCAATACCTCAGTAGCTAATTCAGTGATTTAATGTTATTGAGACTTCTTCGAATCTGTAATGATGTCATTTGTCCCGCCAGTTTCTTTAACTGTCATCTGAAAAGTTCTGTTAGCTTTTGATGGCGGCTTCTTCCGCTTATGGCTATATGATGACGATCCTTCGACCAAACCCGATCCCTGTCTAATAGCCTCATGACACTTCCCTGCCCGATGACCTTCCTTCTGACAGTTTCAACAAACAAAACTAGGATAATTACAATCTTTGATTTCATGTCCAAACAATCTACATTTTATACATCTAGCAGTCTGAATAGTACATGGTCCAATATGTCTAGATTTACATTTAAAGCACCATGTGGATCGATCAACCATATTATTTTCCACATATGATTTGCTTTGCCCTTTCTTTTTACTCTTATTCTCAGATAAATCACCTTTGGTTTGTTGCAACCCTTTATCCTTATTCTGTTTATCCATAGCTCGAAAATCACCATCCATAGCACGAGCTAGACTAAAAGCCTGAGAAAGTAAACCAGCCAATCTCACTGTAGTACGATAATCTGGTGGCAAAGTCCCAACGAAATGTTCTATTATGGTTTTATCATCCGGAACCCACTGCTGAACAAATCTTAGTTTCTCAGAAAACTATGAGATCAGCTCATCAAAAGACATTTCATCTGTCAAATGCAATTCCATAAACTCTCGTCTAATACGAGACATGTCAAAATCAGAACAGTACTGCTTACAAACCTCATTATAGAAATCCGACCATCGAATAAATTCCTTTTGCTGAGGTGTCAAGGCTGCGGTAATTGAATCCCACCAAGTCATTCTCTGTCCTTTAAGAAGTTGTACTGCATACGGAACTTTCATCTCATCCTCACAACGACAAACCTCAAATTTTCTTTCAGTGTCTCTTAACCAATCCAAAGTCACAAAAGGATTCAAACTACCATGATATTTAGACGGTTTACTATCCATGAAATTCTTAAATGAACACACCTTATTTTGCTGAGGCGGTAGAAATACTGGAATCCGATAATCAAAAGGCCCAGAAGCATGAAATGGTATTGATGTAGATGTTTGAAATGTAGATACCAAATGTCACACCCCGTCTAAAGCGGAAACAACGGAGCATAACCATGATAGGATCACAACACATCAATATATAGATATCACTAAATGAAAATACAATAATACATTAAGAAGTCAATTGACACGAGTGGTGGTTCGTACCAATGACATACACACCAACAATAATAATGTCTTACAACTTATTTCAACAAGATTCAAATACACACATTATAAATCTTCAAGCACGCTGTCTAATCACTTTATGTAATTCTAGAGGTCCACTAAGTCCTCTTGATCTCATCCTTAGTGTTATTATGATTTCCTGAAAAGATATGCTTAAAAACGTCAACACGAATGTTGGTGAGTTTCGCAGGTTTATATGACACAAAGTAAAAGTTTGTTGTGATAATACATATGTTAGGACAATGAATAGAAAATGCACATGTATGAAATTGATGTAGATGAAAAACCTCCACATTCCATTGTATGCAGTTGCAACCCATATTGATTTCAATGTATACATAATGTATAACATTAGGTACACTACCCTTGAAAGAGTAAGACGTATGAAATGAACAACAAATTCCCAATGCACATACTTTCACATAATGTCACATATTTTATTCATATGTCCAAAAGAAAATGATCAAGTTCACAGCATGAAAAACAGTTGAAAAGCATGTAAGCAATCTTTTCCCCCAAAGGAAAAATAAGTAATGAAAATGGGGCTACGAAAACTCACCTTAGGAGTATCGAGACTATTGTGATGATGAACGAGCTTATGAATTCCGATATTCAATGTATCCTAAATTAAATGAGATTGTTTAATTACCATGATATAATATTAATATCTTACCAACATGAAAATCATTACTACATGAAATGGCCAGGCATGTCGACTGGGAGACAGGAACTTTCGGTCATAGACCTTTCGTTTAATCCAGCAATCTCATCCAGTACAGTTATTCTAGAAACCATTCATGTGAACATGACTTATGTGGTAGATATGTTTTATTTTTATGAATCAATTATAGTATAAATGTGATATATTAGAATTATTAATTCAAAAATAAGTTAGGATTTGTATATAACTTACAACTTGAATTCCTCAGAGTTTCGCCGTAATTGAAAAATAATCTTAACCCAAAAATATAAGATTTCTTGACATAAAATCAGTGGATGATTGAAGATAATAACGAGGTTTTTGATGATGGTTTATGGTGGTTTTATTAGGGTTTTGTAGTGACTTTTCAAGCCTTGGGAAGTGATGGAAAATGATTATCTTCCAAAATAGTGGTGGCTCTTGGTGGTTTGTTATGATTCTATGACCTTTTACAAAACCAAGAGGGGGAGAGGGAAGTCTAGAGTTATTGTATGTATAACACCCTCAATTAATTCAAGACCATTTTTTTTTTAACATTTTGGAAGCGCAAATCCCATTCATAATAATATATACATATATGACATCAAGTCATACCAAAACATTACAAACGTTATAAGTATTAGGTATGATTACAAACGATAAAATATCAGCTGGGTGTTATATAAACAAAACATGGTATTATCAAAACGATCAGAGTTTCCAGCTGTCAAACATTTCTGCAACCATCCGTCTTGCCCAACCAACCCAAAAGCTTAACCTGCAAGAGTGTTGTGGGGGATTAGCACGAAGCTAAGTGAATAGACTAATTCTAACAATCTAACTTAGCATAACAATCAACTCACAACAATCAACTATAATCAACAATCAAAACAGAGGATCGGTGGTTCTTGAGATACCCTCAGTCCGTGGTGGCACTCCAAGAACACTTATAATCAACTGCAGGCCAATAGAGAGATTTTACCGATAGTTTATTGCTATCTTTAATCAATATGGACAAACTCACAACGAATGTTCATCAAACCCATAAAGATTAACCTATAGAAACTAAACCCAACCATAATTGACCTCTATTATTCCAAACTATCATGGAAGGAGTCACCAGCAATCAATCAATCAATACTCACAATTCACAATCAATTCTCTAATAATTCAATCATATCATTCTACTTAAAATTGATGTAACCAACTGTTAACACCAATTTAAATTGTGAGAACCAGTCCACTCACCTGTCTCGTTTAAGACTCCAAACTCAAAGTTCTAATTTTATTGAGTCTTCGTCAGATCTGAAATACAAGAGAAATCGAGTCAATCTTCATATCGTAATTTACATAGCTTAATATTAACAATCAAACAGGTATTAAGTGGTATAAACACAATATGCAAACCAAGTCACAGAAAAAAAAACACTTAGGACCCGCCGGGTAGACTTACTACCCGCCGGTTATCATTAGTACCCGCCTGGTACCATAAGCATGCACCGGGTTCTATTCTTAGGTCACTTTCTGATCAAAATTACGCGTTAGTGTTGGAGCCCGATCAGGTCGGTGTGGCTAACGATTACTAACCGGGCACCAACAGTGGGTGTTTTAAATTTGTAATTGCGGGGCCTAAGTTTTTCCTAACAATGCTAATCCTAAGGGTGAGCAAGTGGTAGGTATGACCTAGAGTCATTCTTCAAACCGACTGAATTGAAATTAAGGCATGACAGATGAGGGCTTTCAAACTAGTGAAGGGTTTATAAAACAGTGAGGGAGTTTTGGTTTTTATATTAACTAACTTGGGCAAGTAAATAAAAGCGAAATAAAAAGTAAAAGATAAAGCAGATAAATGAAGATAGTATTCGCTGAGACTTCGTTAATTAAGTTATGGGATGATATTTGGAGAAGCTATTTTAAAAGATATTTGTTAATTGTTACACTTGGATACTTGTGATGTAAACACTAGATTCCCTACTAATTAAAATCCCATTAGCATGTCACACCGGGAGCTAGGTTATGGTAACATTACAAAGTATTTAGAATAATAAACACAATCTTGATTATGGTTTAATAATACTTTCATATGAACGGGAACAAAATCTTAAGGTACTAGACATAATTGAATCATATAACGATTCCTCGTCATCCTAACAGATTTATATAAAAAAAAGTTCATTTATGACTTTAAACCAGCCCTTGCTTAAGACTACCCAATAAATCCCCTAATTATCCACAGCGTTCCTCACTTTAAGTGGTTCCGCTTCAAACCTTGGCCATGTCTTGTCCTATGATAATCCCCCATGTAGCCTTGCAGTTCCATAGTTTCATACCTTTGACAAATTATATTGACACAAATAATTGACTACCTTTTAATTGGACGTCGTAAAAAGGTGTTGTAATCACGTTTATTGGTGGAAAGGCGATAGATTAATTTGAAGTTTAAAAGTCTATTTAGAAAGGTTAATTAAACTAGGTTTCTCATTTTATAAATTAGTTCGTAATATAACTACCTTCGGTCGTTACACAGCTTCCACGTGTTTGTACAACACCTAAAGTGTTTCCAACGCTATACTGTATAACAGTCGAATATGGGCCATCATATTACTTTGCGATAATTAAGACCGGTTATATTTTACTACTATGATAATCCTAAGGCAACAATCAAACAAGAACATGCAATAAGACGATCAAAGCAATATTACCGATCTTTAATATTTAATTATAAATCATCCCATAATTAACTAACTATATCACAAGCAAACACAACAAGTATACTAATCTCTAATCAAGGCAATAACTAAATCTAGCATAATGAATATAAACGTAATTAATTAAGATAGATAAGGATAGAAAGAACCAGGATTAAATGAGGGAGAAAGTAGACTTGAATTAATTGACACAACTCCAAGCATACACCAAAGATTACAAGATGCTTCTTACTTTCGTTCTATCTTTGAACAAGCTTCCTAACTAGCCTAATACTAATCTTGAAGTAATACAAGAATGAGAAAGTAAAGAAAGAAAGAAATATGCTTAAAGTGTGTGCATATGGTGTAATTCCAAGGTAGGAATGGTGCAAGTTGAAATGAAGCCTCATGCCCTCTATTTATAGGAGAAGTTTGGCTCACATTAGCATCAAGGGGTGCACATTAGCGTAATGCGGGTAAAAAGGTGCACCAGGTACTGTACAACGCGGAAAGGTGGTGCACCGGGTACTGTACAACGCGGACAAAAGGTGCACCAGGTACGCAAATTAGCCAAAAAAGGAAAGCGAGGAGGGGGTCGGCAGGCCGGCTCCGCCCACCAGCAGGCCGGCGGCGGCTGGTGGAAGGCCGGCGGCGGCTGGCTGCTACCCGCCCTGTTTCGCCGTCTTTTGCATCGTTTACTTATTCGCGCGTGTTTTCTTCGTTATACGTCCGTGTTTGTCGATTCTTTTTTTTTTGGATTCATAATTCAAAAATGAAGACTTTGATGTAAAGAAATCCCTGAGTTGAGGTCCCTAACTCCAGATATCGCGTACAAATCATTTGGATCTTCCGGCGGGCGTAGAATCTTCATTCTTTATCCGTTTTAGTTGATTCTTCTTCTGTTGGATTCGTATTTTGAAAATGAACATCTTGCATAGAATGGATGTTGATGAAGGGCACTTTAGTCTTGAAATCTCGTTTTGATGCCTTGAATCTTTGAACGTGTGTGGAATCTTCGTTTTCCATCCGTTTTGTTTGATTTTTATCGTGCAACCTTGTTTTGACCATCTTGGCATAATACTATTGATTTGTAATTTTTTTGAACTAATATGCCAAGAATCGTTCCAGAATGAGAGAGATATCGGTAGTAAAAACGTGACTTTTTACGCGATATCAGTTAGTACCCGCCGGCTACCTTTAGTACCCGCCGGGTTCGCGGGAATGGTCGACCACCCGCCGGGTTCACTTGATACCCGCCGGGTTCTCCTCCCCTACCAGAAGCTGTTGCTGCTGTTCAAACATAGCTACGACCCAAAATCACCAATTCACTATTTTCAGTTATAGGAAACGATTTTGACCAGAAATTGACCTCTACAAACATGTATAAACATATAACAACAACAAACACTATCATCTAACATTAAATTCTATACATGCATCAATCATTCCACCTTAAGTTTTAACCAATTTCATTCAATCAACTAACAACTTAAAGAACACTATTAATTCACTAAGATAAGTACGAAATCAGTTTGTAATCATCACACAAATACATATTCAAGCATGAACTCACTCCATTCTATCATCAATTTGACTTAAATCAACCAATCCAAGCAAGAACATGAAAATGGGGATAATTTGACTTACAATGGAGATGATTATGAGATAATGAAGATGAAGAACACTATGTAATCAAAATCACAGCCTTGAATTTATGAAATCAAATTGAAATCTTTGGTTGAGAGCATAGGAAATCTTTGAAGAATAAGACAATGAAGTCTGGGAATCAAATTGAGGTGTTAATACCCTGAAGTCACAGGTGTCGACCTGTGGTTATGACTCAGCAAAATTTTGGGTATAAATTATACCCGTTCTAAATCTATTGTCTGGAACCTAAAATAATTTGCGAGAAAATACATTTTATTATACCATCATTTAAATTAATTTAAAACAAACAAACACTAGTCACAATATTTGCTGAGGCTCATTTACCTATTAAATTTACTATCAAACACATATAACAATTTAATTTGCATAAATAAATTTAAAGAAAATACCTGTTTCTCCTAAGCCCGATTTGGGGATGGTACAGTATGGGAGGGAGAAAGAATTGTGGGAGGTGCAAATTGGAATGAAGAATGAGGTTGGTATTTATAGGAAAGGAAATGGTGGTAGGTATGGGTAATTAATTGGTGGTAGGTATGGGTAATTAATTGGTGGTATGTATGGGTAATTCAAATGGTGTAAAAAGGTTAAGTAATTAAGTAATTATTTATGGTTAAAAGGTTTTTAAGCCATGATAAAAGTTCGTGATGGAAAAATGGTCAATATGAAAGTTGTAGATAATATTTTTCCGGTTTCGTTGATAATTTATTCGTCAAAAATGGAGTTCGTATGAAAAAGTTATGGTCAAAATAGTGTAGTACGTCAATATATGTATTTTATTTGATAATCAGATATAGTTGATTTATTCCCATCTAAAAGTTATGAATTACCAATCATATGTATGCACACCTACATAGTCACTCGTATCGATGATAAGACTCGAATATATTCATGAAGTAAATTAATGAAATGTTCATTCATTGCTCGTCATCGATTAAACGTTTGAAACTAAGTTGTTTGATACTTATACGAGGATTTAAATTTCTCACAATAATTGAGAATATGGAATACTTGAATAATCTTCATCGAATTCACAAACTTGAATACAAATAGGAAATGATTTAAAATCACAATATCACAAATTGAATTTTTAGTGACGATTGTCACAGTATCCCCCAGTTGAGGGAATTTCGTCCCTAAATTCAAGTAGAGCTACTAATGCCATCACGGTTGTTAAACAAATGTGGATATTTGTGCTTCATTTGATCTTCACGCTCCCAAGTAAACTCAGGTCCTCTATTGGCATTCCAACGAACCTTTACTATGGTAATCTTGCTACATTTCAATTTCTTAACTTCTCGGTCCATGATTTCCACCGGTTCTTCCACAAAATGCAATTTAGGATCAATTTGAATTTCTTCCAACGGTACTTGTAAAGCTTCATCAGCTAAACATTTTCTTAAATTCGATATGTGAAATACATCATGAATCCCACTCAACTCTTGTGGTAATCTCAAACGATAAGCCACAGGGCCTACACGCTCGGTTATTTCGAATGGGCCAACAAATCTTGGTGCTAATTTTCCTTTCTTCCCAAAACGCACAACACCCTTCCAAGGTGATACTTTCAACAAAACGCGATCTCCAACGACAAATTCTAAAGGCTTACGCCTTTTGTCTGCATAGCTCTTTTGTCTATCTCGTGCTGTTTTCAACCTCTCTTTTATTTGAACAATCTTTTCAGTAGTCTCTTGGACAATCTCGGGTCCAATCAATTGGCTTTCTCCAACTTCCATCCACATCACAGGAGAACAACACTTACGCTCATAAAGTGCTTCAAACGGTGCACATTGTATACTCGAGTGGTAACTGTTGTTATAAGAAAATTCCACTAATGGCAAGTGCGTATCCCAACTTCCTCCAAAGTCTATTACACATGCCCTAAGCATATCCTCCAAAGTCTGAATAGTATATTCACTTTGTCCATCAGTTTGAGGATGGTAAGCGGTACTCATATCCAAACGCGTTCCTAGGGCTCTTTGTAGCGTTTTCCAAAATCGTGAAGTAAAGCACGCATCACGATCGGATATAATCGATACAGGTACTCCATGCCTTGCTACAATTTCATTAATGTACAGTCTCGCCAACTTTTCCATTTTGTAGTCCTCACGGATAGCTAAGAAATGAGCTGACTTAGTCATTCTATCCACGATAACCCAAATTGAATCATGCCCACTACTTGTTCTAGGCAACTTCGTGATAAAATCCATAGCTATATTTTCCCACTTCCACTCAGGAATTCCTGGTTGCTGTAATAGCCCTGATGGTCTTAGATGCTCAGCTTTGACTTTTAAACACGTCATACATTGACTAACGTATAACGTGATATCTTTCTTCATCCCTGGCCACCAATAAAGATTTTTGATGTCATGATACATTTTGTCTGCACCCGGATGAATAGAATATCTCGACTTGTGAACTTCATCCATGACTAACATCCTTACACCGCCTAGCAAAGGAATCCATAGTCTTTCCATAAAATAATACAAAACGTCTTCCTTGCGTTCCAACTGTTTATCCAACCCTCGCAACATTTCATTTTGAACATTTGTATCCGACAATGCCTCTTCTTGAGCTTTGATTAATTTATCCTAAATACCCGAATGAATAGTCATATTCATTGCTCTCACTCTCCTTGGCTTAACCCTCTCCTTCCTACTCAAGGCATCAGCCACAACATTTGCCTTCCCTGGGTGATAGCGAATTTCGCAATCATAATCACTAAACAATTCAAGCCATCTCCTCTGCCTCATATTCAGCTCCTTCTGATCAAAGATATGTTGAAGACTCTTATGATCCGTGTAAATAACACTCTTTGTTCCATACAGATAATGTCTCCAACACTTAAGTGCAAAAACTACAGCTCTTAGCTCCAAATCATGAATAGTGTAGTTCTTCTCGTGAATCTTTAGTTGTCTAGAAGCATATGCAATTACCTTCCCCCTTTGCATTTGAACACATCCTAAACCTTGATTTGATGCATCACAATATACAATGAAATCGTCTGACCCATCAGGTAGTGTTAGTATTGGTGCATTACACAAGGCATTCTTCAGTGTCTGAAAAGCTTCTTCTTGCTTCTCACCCCACACAAACTTCTTATCTTTTTGTGTTAGAGAGGTAAGTGGTTAAGCAATCTTGGAAAAAATTTCAATGAATCGTCGATAATAGCCAGCTAAACCTAAGAATTGCCGAATCTCTGTGGGTGACTGTGGAGCTTTCCAAGCCTTTACCGCCTCAATTTTACTTGGATCTACATGAATACTCGCTTCGTTCACCACATGACCAAGAAATCGGACCTCACGTAACCAAAACTCGCACTTTGAAAATTTTGCATAGAGTTGTTCTTTTAGAAGAAGTTCTAGGACAAGTGTTAGATGAGTTTTGTGTTCTTCCTTGGTTTTTGAATAGATGAGGATGTCATCAATGAAAACAATGACAAATTTATCTAGATATGGTTTAGACACACTATTCATTATGTCCATAAACACCGCAGGCGCATTAGTAAGACCGAAAGGTATAACGAGAAATTTAAAATGACCATACTGAGTCCTAAATGCCGTCTTTGGTATGTCTTGTTCATGGACTCTTAATTGATGATAACCAGAACGAAGATCGATTTTTGAAAACCATTGAACACCTTGGAGTTGATCGAATAAATCATCTATCCTTGGAAGAGGATAACGATTCTTAACGGTTAACTTGTTAAGTTCGCGATAATCAATGCACATGCGAAAAGAGCCATATTTCTTTTTGACAAATAGAACAGGTGCTCCCCAAGGAGAATGACTAGGGCGAATAAAACCCTTGTTTTGAAGTTCTTGAAGTTGAGTAGACAATTCTTGCATTTCAGAAGGTGCTAAACGATATGGAGCTTTAGCAACTGGGGTTGCTCCAGGAATAAGATCGATACAAAACTCGACAGATCGAATAGGAGGTAATCCCGATAAATCATCCGGAAAGACTTCGGGAAAATTTTTGACTACCAGAATGTTTTCGAGTTTTGGTTCCTCAGCTTTTATACCTATAAATTTCTTATGTTCCACTTCAGGCTGTTCTCCCCTCACCTCAAGTATTCTACCATTAGGCAATGGTATATGAATCACCTTTTCAAAGCAGACAATTTACGCCTTGTACCTCGCCATCCAGTCCATTCCTACTATGACGTCAAAACTACCGAGTCCAAACGGTAACAAATCGATACTAAAGGGGTGATCTTCTAATATCAGTGTACAATCTTTTATTATTTTAGTTAATTCTACTTGTTTTCCGTTTGCAATCTCAATTTCATATGTTATCTCTAGATCACTAGGCATAACATCAAGTATAGGCATAAACTCCGGCACCACTATCAAATAATATAGTAGCAAGATGATTGTTTAACAAGAACGTACCAGTCACAACATTTGGCATTTGGCGCGCCTCATTAGCGTTTATCACGAAAGATCTCCCTTGAGCAGTGTTCACATTCTGTCCCCCGTTTTGATTTCCATCAATCATTAGTGCTTGGTTGGTGTTATTCCCTATTGCTGCTATCGCCCTCGCCAACTTGGGACAAGCATTACGGTAATGACCCAAACTTCCACATTCAAAACAACCCCTCGGATCCCGGTTCATGTTGACCGGTGCAGCCATGCGAGCATTACTTCGACAGTAGTTTGAAGTATGACCCCACCGGTTACATTTGTTGCAAAACAGATAAGCAACAGTGGGTAGATGGTGATAATTGCACGTTGTACATAAGGGTAAGTTACCAGTGTACTTGTTCTTGTCCACGTTAGCTGCCACATAACCCTTGGCCACTCTCGCCTTCTTATTGTTGGACTTAGCAGCTCCATTTTTACTAGTTTCCCCTTCTTCCTTCCTCTTGTCATTTCCTCTTTTTAAAGTTCCATTCTTCACCATACGTTCAGTAAGTGCTCCAGCCTTCAATATGGCACTTTGAATAGTAGCAGGTTCGGTTGCCTCCACTATGCCACGAATCTCAGGAACTAGCCCTTCTATATACTTATCTATCCTCTTGGATTCCGGGGTCACTAGGTGAGGCACTAATTTTGCTAACTCGTGGAAACGGTCAGTATATGCAGCATGGTTACCTCCCACCATAGAAAATTCCCAAAACTCCTTCTCCAACTTTTTCATTTCATTGTTGGAGCAGTATTCCTCCGTCATTAGTGCTTTGAAATCCTCCCAAGTCATTCCCATGTCAGATTTCCTGCCCCGAGCTTGGATTTGGGTGTTCCACCAAGTCAATGCCTTTTCGGATAGCGTGCTTGAAGCATACATAACCTTTTCTTTTGCCGCGCATTTACTGACGTCCATTACTGCATCGGTTTTCTCGATCCATCGGGAAAAAACTACCGCACCACCTTTTCCATTAAATTCCTTCGGTTTACAAGCAAGAAATTCTTTATATGAACATCCCTTTCCTATATCTTCTGTTCCAATCTCATTTGTAACTACTCCGCCTCCACTGCCTCCACCACTACCGCCAGCACCACTCGGATTTTCACCCAAATTGAGATCACTTCTACCTCCACCTCCATTATTATTGTTTAGTATCCCTTCAGGTACTTGTGAGACAATCCCAGGTAGTAACGTCTGTAATTGTCCAGCGATTATTGAAGCAACATCGGGATTTTCACTCCCAGTAACGTTAGTCCCACCTACTCGGCCATCACTTCTGCTTGTGCGTCCACCTCGTCTACTAGTACCACCACCTCTAGGCATTCTTTCGGCCCTAGCAGCATTACGAGCTGAGCGTCTTGGCTCCATTTTGTAACAACCGCAAAATTAGGGTCAATTTAAAATTATCCTAATTACGTGCTTACTACTTGTATTTAGTATGAAATAGGACTAAGTACGATGATTACTTATTATATATATATATAGGTGATATATATATATATATATATATATATATATATATATATATATATATACACGTATACGATTCATTCAAATCGTATGAAATCACAAAAGTACAAAATACGGACGTTGATAAAACAATTATTAAATAATGTGGAATTATTTAATTACACAAATTACTACTTTATATTATGTTGATAATATAACAAACACGCACGTTTTGTTTAAAACATTACCGATCTCTACGAAAAAGCGACCAACCGACAAAAACAAAACAAAGTTATATTTTATAACTTAGAAACAAGTATTTTGGTAAAACACTCCGACTAAAATATCGAATAATATCTCGTATTTTAAAACGTATAATTAAATGCGTACAAAATGATTTTTGCTTTTAAACGACAGGGGAAACGAACACCGCACGGAGCGCGACTCGGGGAACAAGTTTGGGGCAACCCACACTTCGGTGGGCCACCCCACCAACCGGCCAAGCAAGGGGGACAACACCCCCATGCTTTTCTTTCCCTTTCTTCTTTCATACACAACCCACATACCCACACTCAATCTCTCTCAACTCTCTCTCTAACCTGTAGTCTCTCTCTCTATCTCGGTCTCTCTCTCTAGCCCAAAAACCACCACTAAAACCCCATAAATCACAAGGCTCGTTTGGAGAAAAGTATTCACCGCAACGAGGGCTACGGTTCCATCTTTTCGGTTTCTCGTATCGACTACTTTGTAAGTTTTCCGGCGACTCTCGAACTTTCCGATTTCCATTATTTTGCTAGTATAATGTTCCCCTAGCTTTGTAATGTCCAAATATATAATTAAAACTCGTTTTTGAAAACATTATCGAAAATGTCGGTTTTGGTCACTTTTAAGAAAACGACACCTCGAACACTAAAAACGACAACAAATAATTTTTATGAACTCCTTGAAACATTCTAAGACTTGTGTAAAAAGTTTCGGGTCAAACCGAGGTCGTTTGACCCAAAAACCGAACTGAAAAACGTAACAGCCCTTGTGTTGCATCAGACTAAAAATCTATGAGACACAAGGCTTGTGTCGCATAGAAGCATAAGACCCAAGCATTGTGTCGCATAAAACATAAGACACAAGCATTGTGTCGCATAAAGCATAAGACACAAGCATTGTGTCGCATAAAGCATAAGACACAAGCATTGTGTCACATAAAGCATAAGACACAAGCATTGTGTCGCATAAAAGATAAGACACAAGCATTGTGTCGCATAAAACATAAGACACAAGCATTGTGTCGCATTAAGTTGCATATCATAAGACACAAGCCTTGTGTTGCGGAACACAAGCATTGTGTCGCATATTGTGTCGCAAAACATAAGACACAAGCACTGTGTCGCATTTAGTGTCGCAAAACATAAGACACAAGCACTGTGTCGCATTTAGTGTCGCAAAAACCCAAAAACAGAAACCAAAAACATTCTAAGTGTTTAAAAATCACTTTTCAACAACCAAATCAAATACGATACGATTTATACACGAAAATACTATACTTTTGAAAGTATACACCAATACTCGAATACATATAAGATTACACTTATTTAAAACGCGAGATCCCACTCGCGCACATACACGAGATTACACTCGAACACCTATGAGATTTCACTCATACACTCTAGGGTTATACCCACTCGGAATTACATTCACTTGAACGTTACACGTTACAATACAAACGTACTTGACAACTATACGATTACAACAACTACATAATAATAATAGATGAGATTATTATTACACTCCGATACCAACGGGCCGTACAACTTTGCTACAAACTACAACTTACAAACAAATACAAACATACAAACAACAAATGGACATTAACTAGTTTGGGAACAACTAGCATGGATACCTTACAAGTATTCCATTTACTTACTAAACCTTATGCGTATTAGGACGCTAAGGGTTGCTAGTTCGGGATACTACTTTGCTTGCTTACTGCATTGTCTGCTAGACTCAGGTGAGTCTCACAGCCCCTATTTTACTGTTTTTCACTCAGGGGTGAGATGCATTACTTGTTTTACATGAACACACATATTTACTTGCTGGCATGTTTTACGTACCTTACTGATTTACGGATACGCCAATTGCATGAGTTTCGTTTAATCCAATGAAGGCCTCCTAAATCATAGTTGTTAGTTATTGGATAAGCCCGAGTTTTAGTATATGGATCCATATGGGACTGACAATCCCCGCTCGGGGTAGCACGCACTACCACGAACCGTTACTGTATAAACGGGCGTTTCTTACTCGTTTCATATGAATGTTTTTAGATTAACATTCACGGGGGCACAATATTTACTGTACGTTAAGCTTCAACTATGGTGGCTCATAGCAAGGGTATCAAACGATTAGCATGACCTGCAATCACCACTTACTTACTGGCCGGCTGATGTTTTACAAATAAAATTGTTACTTGTGTGTTCAAACTATTTACTTACAAACCTGTGAGATTCACCAACCTTTTGGTTGACCGTTTTAGTAATGCATTCTCAGGTACGCAGCTTTAGATGAATGCCCAGCAGGATATGCTTATTAGCTCGAGTCGCATGCATTTACAAGCTTGGAGATTTTCATACATTACTTTTGTACTAGTTGTTATGTAATAGAATCTCTAGGAAACTTACTCGAACTCGAGCTTGTATTTTGAATTACTTATGTACTAATGTAATAACTTTTCGAACGTCTCATATAGAGTCGTTCACTGTATCCTTTGTGCTTGTGATTATTGATTAGTAACACCCAAAAACTCGCTTTCGCAAACCATCAAATTTGGGGGTGTTACAGATTGGTATCAGAGCCAGGTTATAGTGAACTAGGTTGCATTTAGTGGGCCTAGACTATGACCGTTAGGCAGTATTCCTCATTAGGTATAACTGGTTCAGGGATTACATCATACAAGTTTAATTTAACATAGTCTGATCAACTATGTACAATTAAATGAAGATGATGTGAGTTCTGAAAGGGGTTATGTTGAACAGGAATGCACTAGCTGACTCTGACCTCGAGAGAACCGTAACTTTTACTTGTTTGTGCTAGACACACACTAGGCTATTATGTGATATAGATAGATATACATATATAGGCCTCGCCTTTCGACATATTACTCTCTCTCGACACCTGTGAATTTTGCTTTACGGCATACACCAAATAACGACAACTTGACCCTCGCCATCCCATTTCTGAGCCAACTCTTATGATTTCACATAACCGACATACCTCCGAAGGCTGAAATTCTTTCCCTGCCATTTTGTAGAATTATCCATTGGAAATGACACACTTCCCGACATGCGGCTACACATCAGACAACGAACAAATTAACGATGAACAAATCCAGTACACGTATCTCGATGAAAAGGTAGCCCCAGTGGAAGGACTTGAGAATCACGGTTTCGGACTCGTAGACATTGAAGAGTACGAAAGAGTACGGGATCAGGCTGAAGATCTGGATGGCCGTAACTGGGAGCTGCAACTGAAATGCAAAGCTTACGAGATGGAGTTAAGGATTCTGCAAAGGTCCATTCCTGAACGAACCCGAGACTCTGTTCTCTATTTGAAGGAAGTAACTACTCATCTGAATAAACGAGTAACGGCATGGATCAAATGGATGTACCTACAAGATACCGGAGATGCTTTGGTTTATCCTACCCTTCGACGATACCAAGACATGCTGGAAGCTCGTTACTACCCCTACAATCTACAACAAGAATAGGTCGACGATAGCTATGACCGTAGTGTATAGCAGTTAGGCGTGTATGTAATAGGTCTCAGTTAGGACCGCTAATCCGATGGTTATATTTGAATTCCATCACCTTTTGTAACTTATCTTGCTCGTCCGGATGTTCAAATTCCCGACACTTTTGTAAACTGTAAACGCCTGTAATCTTTTGAACACGTATGTTTTAATTTCAACCATCCTACTACCTTTGTTAAACTATCAGCATGTCAAGCTTTGGTGTATTCTATCTGTACTTACTCAATTATCTTATTTATCCTTCCTTGTTCTTTTCTTGTTCAGCAACATGCCTCCTCGCCGACAAGTCACGCTCAGTGAAGCCGAAATTGCGGGTCTGATTGCCCGTAGTGTGGCCCACTCCTGGTAGCGAAGATACGGCTAACAATGCACCGCAACCCAAGCCCTGCTCCTACAAGGACTTCCAAAACTGCAAACCCTTGAGCTTTCAGGGTACTGAAGGAGCGATCGGTCTAGTACGCTGGGTCGAGAAAATCGAATCGGTATTCCTTATCTGCAACTGCACTGAGGAGGACAAGGTTAAGTTCACCGCCAGCACTTTTTCTGACACTGCTCTCACCTGGTGGAACACCTATGCCCAGACAGTGGGTATCGCTAATGCTTACAAACTCCCATGAGAGGAGTTGAAGAAGATGTTGAGGGGCGAGTACTGTCCCAGAGATGAATTGAAACAACTGGAAGTAGAGTTTTGGAACCATAAAATGCAAGGTGATGATATCACTGGTTACACCAACCGCTTTCACCAATTGGCACTTCCGTGCCCATCCATGGTTGATCCTGAGTACAAGAGGATCGAGAAGTACGTCGACGGACTCCCTGACAGACTCCAAGACCTAGTAACTTCATCCAAACCGAGTTCTATTCAGAATGCCATTCGTATGGCCCATGAACTGACGGCCAACTATGTCCGCCGTGGCCCAACTTCAAACCCATCTGCAAACAACAAACGCAAATGGGAAGTAAGTCCCAGCTCATCCAACCAGACCTCCAACAAAAAGCTTGCAACCGTTAATGCCGATGACTCGAAGGCTTACAAGGGGAGCAAGCCTTACTGCTCCAAATGTAGTCGTCATCATGACGGTACCTGTCCCTGCTCCAAATGCAAGAAATTTGGACACCTAGCCAAAGATTGCCGAAACAACATCACTGGTACCAACACCAACGCACCCAAGACCTGCTACGAGTGTAATAGTACTGGGCACTTCAGGAAGGACTGCCCAGAGCTGAAGTTGAAAAACAATAACACTGCTCAAGGAAGAGCTTATGTACTCAACGCTAGGGAGGATCCCCAGGATCCAAGGCTTATTGATTTGCTCAACCCGGGTACGCTCATTCTTAGATTACCCAAACTGCTTCCCAAGATTTCTCACTTAATAGCGTTTGTGTATTGTTTTGTATTCTATGTGTTCCTTAGATCCTAAGTACCCGATAAGACTAGGAAACAAACGACTATACGAATACCGACAGTGTAACTTGCAGTGCACTTTAAATACTGTGAATAAACTTCCTTCCCAAATATCTCACACTGGTTGAGACCGGGAACTCTAACGTTATTTTAAACATATCATCTAATAGAACTTCACTTACATGTAGCGATTCTTAAATAGAACACTTATTTCGTAGGAAATGACAACTCACTCCGTCAGCAGTCCTACATTGGATGAAGAACTGTTCAACGAGGAACCAATGATGTTTCCTTACCTCCTTGAACTCGAGAGTGATACAGAACATTCCGCTGAATCAGCAACAGCACCTACCCCTCCTGCTGCTCTAACTGTTGCCAAAACACCCATCACTGTGGACCAGAGTACAGAACTAGTCAATCGCCTCAATGATACTCTCAATTCGATGCGAAAGCAACTAAACGAAGCACGGGAAGACATCAAGGACCTACGACGAATTGTCTTCCAGAATGACGTGCGTATACGTGAGTACGAACTACGTTTGATAGCCTTAGAAAACCCTGCTTCACCACCAACTTCACATGGTACTCCTGCTGAAGAGGAT
This sequence comes from Helichrysum umbraculigerum, assembly GCA_949592205.1. Classification (NCBI taxonomy): domain Eukaryota; kingdom Viridiplantae; phylum Streptophyta; class Magnoliopsida; order Asterales; family Asteraceae; genus Helichrysum; species Helichrysum umbraculigerum. Next base: position 6,154,333 of record CATIUR010000003.1, read on the forward strand.
ACCGACACTGACTTTACACCGCCTCCAGCAAAAAGGGTGAAAATCTCTCCGACCAACCCTTCAGGAAACTACAAGGGAAAGAAGCCACTCTGTTTCCAATGCACTCGGCATCATAAAGGACCGTGTGCCATACCCATCGGTCGATGCAAATCCTATCCTAAAAGTACGAGCTCTCCTAAAGCGAAGCTATGCTTCAAGTGCGGGAATGCCGGCCATTTCAAGGCCCAATGCCCACTACCTCCAGGAAAGAAAACTAAGGGTACGTCACTACCTGACAACTGCCTTACTACGAATACTGTAGGATCTACCCTACTACTGTAGGCTACTAGTACACATTGTAGCTACCTGACGAATATTGAACTACCGACTACTACTTCAAACAAATTTCGGGACGAAATTCTCCTAACAAGGGGAGAATGTAACAACCGCAAAATTAGGGTCAATTTAAAATTTTCCTAATTACATGCTTACTACTTGTATTTAGTATGAAATAGGACTAAGTACGATGATTACTTATTATATATATATATATATATATATATATATATATATATATATATATACACGTATACGATTCATTCAAATCGTATGAAATCACAAAAGTACAAAATACGGACGTTGGTAAAACAATTATTAAATAATGTGAAATTATTTAATTACACAAATTACTACTTTATATTATGTTGATAATATAACAAACACGCACGTTTTGTTTAAAACATTACCGATCTCTACGAAAACGCGACCAACCGACAAAAACAAAACAAAGTTATATTTTATAACTTAGAAACAAGTATTTTGGTAAAATACTCCGACTAAAATATCGAATAATATATGGTATTTTAAAACGTATAATTAAACGCGTACAAAATGATTTTTACATTTAAACGACCGGGGAAATGAACACCGCACGGAGCGCGACTCGGGGAACAAGTTTGGGGCAACCCACACTTCGGTGGGCCACCCCACCAACCGGCCAACCAAGGGGGACCATGCTTTTCTTTCCCTTTCTTCTTTCATACACAACCCACATACCCACACTCAATCTCTCTCAACTCTCTCTCTAACCTGTAGTCTCTCTCTCTATCTCGGTCTCTCTCTCTCTAGCCCAAAAACCACCACTAAAACCCCATAAATCACAAGGCTCGTTTGGAGAAAAGTATTCACCGCAACGAGGGCTACGGTTCCATCTTTTCGGTTTCTCGTATCGACGACTTTGTAAGTTTTCCGGTGACTCTCGAACTTTCCTATTTCCATTATTTTGCTAGTATAATGTTCCCCTAGCTTTGTAATGTCCAAATATATAATTAAAACTCGTTTTTGAAAACATTATCGAAAATGTCGGTTTTGGTCACTTTTAAGAAAACGACACCTTGAACACTAAAAACGACAACAAATAATTTTTATGAACTCCTTGAAACATTCTAAGACTTGTGTAAAAAGTTTCGGGTCAAACCGAGGTCGTTTGACCCAAAAACCGAACTGAAAAACGTAACAGCCCTTGTGTTGCATCAGACTAAAAATCTATGAGACACAAGGCTTGTGTCGCATAGAAGCATAAGACCCAAGCATTGTGTCGCATAAAACATAAGACACAAGCATTGTGTCGCATAAAGCATAAGACACAAGCATTGTGTCGCATAAAGCATAAGACACAAGCATTGTGTCACATAAAGCATAAGACACAAGCATTGTGTCGCATAAAACATAAGACACAAGCATTGTGTCGCATAAAGCATAAGACACAAGCATTGTGTCGCATAAAGCATAAGAAACAAGCATTGTGTCGCATAAAACATTAGACACAAGCATTGTGTCGCATAAAACATAAGACACAAGCATTGTGTCGCATTTAGTGTCGCATTAAGTTGCATATCATAAGACACAAGCCTTGTGTTGCGGAACACAAGCATTGTGTCGTATATTGTGTCGCAAAACATAAGACACAAGCACTGTGTCGCATTTAGTGTCGCAAAAACCCAAAAACAGAAACCAAAAACATTCTAAGTGTTTAAAAATCACTTTTCAACAACCAAATCAAATACGATACGATTTATACATGAAAATACTATACTTTTGGAAGTATACACCAATACTCGAATACATATAAGATTACACTTATTTAAAACGCGAGATCCCACTCGCGCACATACACGAGATTACACTCGAACACCTATGAGATTTCACTCATACACTCTAGGGTTACACCCACTTGGAATTACATTAACTTGAACGTTACACGTTACAATACAAACGTACTTGACAACTATACGATTACAACAACTACATAATAATAATAGATGAGATTATTATTACACTCCGATACCAACGGGCCGTACAACTTTGCTACAAACTACAACTTACAAACAAATACAAACGTACAAACAACAAATGGACATTAACTAGTTTGGGAACAACTAGCATGGATACCATACAAGTATTCCATTTACTTACTAAACCTTATGCGTATTAGGACGCTAAGGGTTGCTAGTTCGGGATACTACTTTGCTTGCTTACTGCATTGTCTGCTAGACTCATGTGAGTCTCACATCCCCTATTTTACTGTTTTTCACTCAGGGGTGAGATGCATTACTTGTTTTACATGAACACACATATTTACTTGCTGGCATGATTTACGTACCTTACTGATTTACGGATACGCCAATTGCATGAGTTTCGTTTAATCCAATGAAGGCCTCCTAAATCATAGTTGTTAGTTATGGGATAAGCGCGAGTTTTAGTATATGGATCCATATGGGACTGACAATCCCCGCCCGGGGTAGCACGCACTACCACGAACCGTTACTGTATAAACGGGCATTTCTTACTCGTTTTATATGAATGTTTTTGGATTAACATTCACCGGGGCACAATATTTACTGTACGTTAAGCTTCAACTATGGTGGCTCATGGCAAGGGTATCAAACGATTAGCATGACCTGCAATCACCACTTACTTACTGGCCGGCTGATGTTTTACAAATACAACTGTTACTTGTGTGTTCAAACTATTTACTTACAAACCTCTGAGATTCACCAACCTTTTGGTTGACCATTTTAGTAATGCTTTCTCAGGTACGCAGCTTTAGATGAATGCCCAGCAGGATATGCTTATTAGCTCGAGTCGCATGCATTTACAAGCTTGGAGATTTTCATACATTACTTTTGTACTAGTTGTTATGTAATAGAATCTCTAGGAAACTTACTCGAACTCGAGCTTGTATTTTGAATTACTTATGTACTAATGTAATAACTTTTCGAACGTCTCATATAGAGTCGTTCACTGTATCCTTTGTGCTTGTGATTATTGATTAGTAACACCCAAAAACTCGCTTCCGCAAACCATCAAATTTGGGGGTGTTACACATTTCTCACTATAATCACGAGTACTCACGGGGTTAGAATAGTTGTTAGAATAGGAATTTTCGACTATTTCAAGAATGCACACGATTTAAGAATAAGATCCGAATGGTAGCAGAACGAACTTTGTTAATTTTTATCCCCCATACCCCTCATATAGGTAGCATATTGAACACTCAAATATGGTCGGATAGGTATATACATGTCAAAATACCTTTGTCAACTACGTCGGCCGCCATAATTGTGAAAATATTCTTTCACACACATATCTATCTTCCAAATTCTTATATCACAATATGCTTGGTATGTAAGGGAAAAGATTAGTAATAACATGATTTTATTCATAACACACATCAAGTAGTTCACACCTTTGTATTAATACTAGAAGCATTTTAATATGATACAATAGGTTTTTGTAGTACAACAACGAACGGTCATGGAAATATGATCGATGGAGAAAAGTGGGTTTAAGTTTGAACGGAGCCTTAGGTTTTAAGATTTAAGCGTATGTGCGGAGGAGGAATCGCTTCAACTGGCACCATCCCAACCCTACTCTCCATGCTACTCTCCGTCGTTGGTGGTTCAGGATCTTGGCTCCAGATGGCATCCTCAGTCTTCCTATGGCTATCGGCATCTGATGTGAGTTCGGGGTCCTCCTCGAGGTCCTTTCTTTCCTTCTCGGGCTCCTTTTCCTCAGAACCTTCTGAAGAGGATATGATGATAAGACGTATCCTTTGGGGCCTACCACTTTTAATAAACCGCCACCAATTTTTGTTACATCTTTTCCTTTTCTTTCCTGAAGAAATTGTCGGTCCAGGCGTGTTCGGGACATTGGGTGTTGTGGAAGTATTATCGGATGATGAAATGAGTATGACTTCGTTGTTATTTGACATGACTGTGTTGTGCAAGTGTTTTCAGAGATAATTTGCTTCACTTAGGAATATGCACACATAGTTCCTAATATAGCATCTATATGAGGGTTCCTTAGGTTATAGTCTAGGCCAATCCACCTAAATCTCTATAACCAGTGGCTCTGATACCAATCTGTCACACCCCGTCTAAAGTGGAAACAACGGAGCATAACCATGATAGGATCACAACACATCAATATATAGATATCACTAAATGAAAATACAGTAATACATTAAGAAGTCAGTTGACACGAGTGGTGGTTCGTACCAATGACATACACACCAACAATAATAATGTCTTACAACTTATTTCAACAAGATTCAAATACACACATTATAAATCTTCAAGCACGCTGTCTAATCACTTTATGTAATTCTAGAGGTCCACTAAGTCCTCTTGATCTCATCCTTAGTGTTATCATGATTTCCAGAAAAGATATGCTTAAAAACGTCAACACGAATGTTGGTGAGTTTCGTAGGTTTATATGACACAAAGTAAAAGTTTGTTGTGATAATACATATGTTAGGACAATGAATAGAAAATGCACATGTATGAAATTGATGTAGATGAAAAACCTCCACACTCCATTGTATGCAGTTGCAACCCATATTGATTTCAATGTATACATAATGTATAACATTAGCTACACTACCCCTGAAAGAGTAAGACCTATGAAATGAACAACAAATTCCCAATGCACATACTTTCACATAATGTCACATATTTTATTCATATGTCCAAAAGAAAATGATCAAGTTCACAGCATGAAAAACAGTTGAAAAGCATGTAAGCAATCTTTTCCCCCAAATAATATAATCAACGCGAGGTGTTATATAATTTAAACATCGTTACTGTCAAAATATATCAAAGTTGAATGCTGGTCAAACATTCCCTCAAAACACAAGCTTCCTGCCCGCTATTCAAAACATAACCTGCAGGAAGCAGAGTGATGGGGTTAGCATAAAGCTAAGTGAGACAGAAATGCAACCAACAGTATAACTTAGCTATAACAATCAATTACAGCAATTAATCATAAACACAGAACGCCCAAGAGGATCGGTGGTTCTTGAGTACCCAACAGCCTCAAGAACTCTTATCAACCATCTGTATCAACATATACAGAGACACCGATAGCCGGATGTTATTTTCATACGACACACAGATCCTTAACACCAACACGTGTACAAAATCCTGTGTCGTCCAATCATAACATTCAAGCCCAACCAACCCCATTGACCTCTGAGCAACCACAGATAATGCCAACAACAAATATCACAACATCGCAATTCAACAACTCAGACAACAATCTATTCAACAAGATATAGATCTAATTACAAATTATTTGTTGCAACCAACTGTTACAACTAAATCATGCTGAGGGTTACAGGTCCACTCACCAATACCTCAGTAGCTAATTCAGTGATTTAATGTTATTGAGACTTCTTCGAATCTGTAATGATGTCATTTGTCCCGCCAGTTTCTTTAACTGTCATCTGAAAAGTTCTGTTAGCTTTTGATGGCGGCTTCTTCTGCTTATGGCTATATGATGACGATCCTTCGACCAAACCCGATCCCTGTCTAATAGCCTCCTGACACTTCCCTGCCCGATGACCTTCCTTCTGACAGTTCCAACAAACAAAACTAGGATAATTACAATCTTTGATTTCATGTCCAAACAATCTACATTTTATACATCTAGCAGTCTGAATAGTACATGGTCCAATATGTCTAGATTTACATTTAAAGCACCATGTGGATCGATCAACCATATTATTTTCCACATATGATTTGCTTTGCCCTTTCTTTTTACTCTTATTCTCAGATAAATCACCTTTGGTTTGTTGCAACCCTTTATCCTTATTCTGTTTATCCATAGCTCGAAAATCACCATCCACAGCACAAGCTAGACTAAAAGCCTGAGAAAGTAAACCAGCCAATCTCACTGTAGTACGATAATCTGGTGGCAAAGTCCCAACGAAATGTTCTATTCTGGTTTTATCATCCAGAACCCACTGCTGAACAAATCTTAGTTTCTCAGAAAACTGTGAGATCAGCTCATCAAAAGACATTTCATCTGTCAAATGCAATTCCATAAACTCTCGTCTAATACGAGACATGTCAAAATCAGAACAGTACTGCTTACAAACCTCATTATAGAAATCCGACCATCGAATAAATTCCTTTTGCTGAGGTGTCAAGGCTGCGGTAATTGAATCCCACCAAGTCATTCTCTGTCCTTTAAGAAGTTGTACTGCATACGGAACTTTCATCTCATCCTCACAACGACAAACCTCAAATTTTCTTTCAGTGTCTCTTAACCAATCCAAAGTCACAAAAGGATTCAAACTACCATGATATTTAGACGGTTTACTATCCATGAAATTCTTAAATGAACACACCTTATTTTGCTGAGGCGGTAGAAATACTGGAATCCGATAATCAAAAGGCCCAGAAGCATGAAATGGTATTGATGTAGATGTTTGAAATGTAGATACCAAATGTCACACCCCGTCTAAAGCGGAAACAACGGAGCATAACCATGATAGGATCACAACACATCAATATATAGATATCACTAAATGAAAATACAGTAATACATTAAGAAGTCAATTGACACGAGTGGTGGTTCGTACCAATGACATACACACCAACAATAATAATGTCTTACAACTTATTTCAACAAGATTCAAATACACACATTATAAATCTTCAAGCACGCTGTCTAATCACTTTATGTAATTCTAGAGGTCCACTAAGTCCTCTTGATCTCATCCTTAGTGTTATTATGATTTCCTGAAAAGATATGCTTAAAAACGTCAACACGAATGTTGGTGAGTTTCGCAGGTTTATATGACACAAAGTAAAAGTTTGTTGTGATAATACATATGTTAGGACAATGAATAGAAAATGCACATGTATGAAATTGATGTAGATGAAAAACCTCCACATTCCATTGTATGCAGTTGCAACCCATATTGATTTCAATGTATACATAATGTATAACATTAGGTACACTACCCTTGAAAGAGTAAGACCTATGAAATGAACAACAAATTCCCAATGCACATACTTTCACATAATGTCACATATTTTATTCATATGTCCAAAAGAAAATGATCAAGTTCACAGCATGAAAAACAGTTGAAAAGCATGTAAGCAAACTTTTCCCCCAAAGGAAAAATAAGTAATGAAAATTGGGCTACGAAAACTCACCTTAGGAGTATCGAGACTATTGTGATGATGAACGAGCTTATGAATTCCGATATTCAATGTATCCTAAATTAAATGAGATTGTTTAATTACCATGATATAATATTAATATCTTACCAACATGAAAATCATTACTACATGAAATGGCCAGGCATGTCGACTGGGAGACAGGAACTTTCGGTCATAGACCTTTCGTTTAATCCAGCAATCTCATCCAGTACAGTTATTCTAGAAACCATTCATGTGAACATGACTTATGTGGTAGATATGTTTTATTTTTATGAATCAATTATAGTATAAATGTGATATATTAGAATTAGTAATTCAAAAATAAGTTAGGATTTGTATATAACTTACAACTTGAATTCGTCAGAGTTTCGCCGTAATTGAAAAATAATCTTAACCCAAAAATATAAGATTTCTTGACATAAAATCAGTGGATGATTGAAGATAATAACGAGGCTTTTGATGATGGTTTATGGTGGTTTTATTGGGAGGGAGAAAGAATTGTGGGAGGTGCAAATTGGAATGAAGAATGAGGTTGGTATTTATAGGAAAGGAAATGGTGGTAGGTATGGGTAATTAATTGGTGGTAGGTATGGGTAATTCAAATGGTGTAAAAAGGTTAAGTAATTAAGTAATTATTTATGGTTAAAAGGTTTTTAAGCCATGATAAAAGTTCGTGATGGAAAAATGGTCAATATGAAAGTTGTAGATAATATTTTTCCGGTTTCGTTGATAATTTATTCGTCAAAAATGGAGTTCGTATGAAAAAGTTATGGTCAAAATAGTGTAGTACGTCAATATATGTATTTTATTTGATAATCAGATATAGTTGATTTATTCCCATCTAAAAGTTATGAATTACTAATCATATGTATGCACACATACATAGTCACTCGTATCGATGATAAGACTCGAATATATTCATGAAGTAAATTAATGAAATGTTCATTCATTGCTCGTCATCGAGTAAAAGTTTGAAACTAAGTTGTTTGATACTTATACGAGGATTTAAATTTCTCACAATAATTGAGAATATGGAATACTTGAATAATCTTCATCGAATTCACAAACTTGAATACAAATAGGAAATTATTTAAAATCACAATATCACGAATTGAATTTTTAGTGACGATTGTCACACCAAAGATGATGGAACAGTACCAAATACAGTTTGTTGTTGCTGAAAATGTTGTTGAGATGTCCCCGCTTCTGTCTGACATTTATATTCTCTAAGTCTCAGTACTTCATCCTCTAATTGCAACAGATAATCATTTCTGTCTGTTTCTTCACCCGCAGAGAAAGAAGTACCGGTATGTTTAGGTCTATCATTATGAGTAACCGAAAGAGGAATATCAATTCTGGAAGCATTGTTAGGGATCATGGTCGGTTGATCGTTATCTTCCATATCTGTCATCACAACAACAACTCAAAACTCGTTAATCGTCAGTACCTATCTACTAACCGATTCACATACAATGCTAAATCTCATACCCAGAAATGTTTGACTTAACAAAATCAAGATTTGGGATTGAACACTTACAATGCTCAATTCACCCAAATCTATGCTCTGATACCAACTTATAGTTGTAACACCCTAGGCTGATCCCACATCGCCCATGGACATGAGGGATCCGGGGCTTATAAGGGTAACAAGGCGCTTAAATGATACAACGCGTTTTGGGACCACAGGTGGCAGATTGTCGCAAGAACACTGCTGTTAAACCTGCTCGAGCGATGGCAACTTCCAGGTTGGGTGACCTCCTGGGAAGTGTGGTCGCCAAGAGCAAAGTCGTGCGCCTGCGGGCAAAGCGGACAATATTGTGTCATGGTAAGCGGGTTGTTACGTTATCAAAATGACAAAATCAGTAAAACGCAAAAATCACACGGATAAAAACTTGCAAATATTCCCAAATACTATTTTACTCTAATATAAGTCGCAATTTCAAGTTTAATATTGAATGGAAAAGAAAGTAAGTGATTTAAAAATAAAATGGTGATTTTGAGTTTTTTAATGGAAGGAAGAGAAAGGAAATAAATGGAAGGAGAAGGAATGTTGTAATGCATTTTTTCTTTCCTCCCATACTTGAGATATTTGGAAAGGAATCTATTTCATTCCTTTCTTTTTCTTCTATTTACATTCTTCCTATTTCTTTTCTTTTATCTTCTTCCTTCTTCCCTTCTCTTTTTTTCCACTTAGTTTTTAACTTTAGAACACTGAATTGCAATTTCGATGAAAATAAGAGAAACTTTAGTACGCTTAGTATACTAGTACTAGTACTAGTACTAGTACTAGTAAGTGAATATTTCTTATGTTGTTAGAAACTTTCAAGAAGAAACCAATTTATAATTAATAATAAAATTACGGCAATTACATAAGTCCTGCGATACGAATTTATAATTAATAATAAAATTACGGGTAAGTGCTCAGTCGGCATGGCCAAGATTCGAAGTTTGGCCTCGAGATCCTTCGTCTGGTAGTAGCCTTGTTTATCGCTTCGCATGCCTTCGAATGTTGACGTGAGTGATTCATCAAAAGAAGCACGGGAGGAAGCGACTGAACCAGAAGACGTTTTTTGTGACTTTTGTTTCCTTGACTTTCCAGCCGGACGTGGATGCGGATCGTCCTCAAATAAACCCTCATTTGGGTTTGGCGTTTCTTGCTCCAGCGGATGATCAAATTCCAAGCCATCCAAATTAACCGACTCACGGCGTCTCACAGCATTTCTCCTACCGACAATAACCGGGTCCGGATGTAGCCACTTTTGCTTATCCTTCAAAAAGTTCCACGCCATCAAACTAGAGAAACTTTTTTGGTTTTCCACCCTATATTGCGTTTCACAACGGATCAACATATCATCCCCGCCTTCACCACTCCTTAGGTTATCATTCATCCTTTTCCACACACCTTGAAAACTGTTGCACTCCGTGTTGAGTTTTTTCCATTTTGACGACAAAGCGTCTTTCCCTTGTTGGTATGGTGGATTGCGGGCGTTGTACGAATCCATAACGAGATACCAAAACGAAGAGCCTTCCTGGTCAGTTCCCCATTGAGAATTTTCGGATACCGAAATTCAACTTTCGGCTAAACGCAGCTCGTCCTCCGGTGACCAAATGTTACGGTTTGCAATGACTTTTTTGGTTTTGGCGGGTGAATCTTTTTTCGATTTTTTGCCTCTGATTTTTTTGGATGATTCGGGTGTCGGGTTGATTTCGTCAACGGATTGGACGTCAGATTGTTGTTGACTTTGACGCCACATTTGAAATTGGGTGAACTCATCGGGTGACAAATGTGGTGGTTGCATTGGTTGTGGTTGCATCGGGTACGGTGGTTGGTTGTAAGCGTACGGCGCGAAACCTTGTATTTGTGGGTTGGAAGATGGTTGAATTTGTTGCGGTTGTGAAGTTTGCCATTCGCCCATGAACGGGCTCCAAGTGGAGTGTAAATGGTACAGGTTGTTTGGGTTGTTCGACATAATAAATAAAATAGATGGAAGTATATTGAATTTTTGATGTTGATCTTGTGGCAAATTATCCGATTGTGAGACGTTTTTTGTTGAAAAGAAAGAAGTTTGCCTCCGTCAACTTTATAAAAATTTATCTATCCAATTTAATGGATATGCATATAGTAGAAGATGGATTTCATTTGAGGAAGAAAATAAATGAACATCTACAAATTATATAAGTAGAGTTTGCCGTGAATATTTTTGCATGTGATCTTGCGTTTTGCATGAAAAAGAAAACAAACACCAGTGATATTTGAGGCCAAATTGTACAAATGAACAACCATCCAAATAAGAAGAAAACAAAACACTGACCATGATTTCTATCCATGTACAAACAATACCCGTGAATTAAAGTAGAGTTTGCCATGTACAAACAATACCCATGAATCAATAGAAAGAAAACAAAAAACAAAAATAGAAAGAAAAAGAAAAACAAACAACCTTTTCTGCATGAGAAAAATAAATAGAAAACAAAAAAAGTAAACGTGAACGTCGGTTTGGCCAGCGTCTGCAAGCGAACGGTGGGCTCAATTTTTGGCGAGAACGCCGGAGAGAACGCCGGCAAGGGGTGGCAGAACGCCGATGCCCGGCGTTCTCGTCAAAGAACTTCGACGCCACGTGTGTGCACACCTCGTGCTCTTAACGATATCTTTCGGCAATTACATAATGACAAGTCGGTTAACAAGCAGCTGAAAAAACTACAGCCTTCAATACACAAATCAATATCAATAGATATATAGCAACATATAATAGTTATAATATAATAATTAATTCATTCAAGTTAAATATATATTACAATAAAACACTATACAAATTAATTTATTACTTAAAAAGGTAAAAATTAAACTAAATCTCTATTACAATTTCAATTTAGTAGCCCACGTTGTCACTGGTTTAAATCTAGTAAATTAGTAATAAGTAAACATAAAATTGTTATCAAATGTTTAGTATCTATGAAAACACTTTTATCACCGATTTATTCGTATCAACTAAGTATTTAGTCACATAATTTTTCGTCACTAAATGCATACAAATAGTTTATATTTTATTTCTAGTAGACGTTTCATAAACTCTTTTGTCATCCTAGTCAGGGCATCATTCAATGGAACCTCATACTTATACATTAGCATGAATCCAACCCATCCTGTCGATATAAACCCAATGATCAGATTTGTCTTCGATAATACTTGGAATCCGCTATACTACTCTTAAAGTCCGTTATCCATTCGTCTGATAAGGACACTTGACCTTCAACCATCGATGTTATTACTTGTTTCGTTTTCGATATTTGAAAACTGGTCAAATTTTCAATCCTAACCGTGTACCCCTTGGTATCAATGATACTTAAAGGTTAATGTTGTAGGTTTGGGTACACGGTAAATCCACCAGTTTTCACAGTAGTACAAGACTACAAAACATATTTGATAGTGTATGGATAAAAAATAGTGGTGTACGGATCACTGCCATGTAGAAATACGGTTGTATTTCTTCAATGCAGTAACTTTGGAGATGATAACCCCAATATGATTATAAAAAGAAAAAAAAAATAAGCGTTTAATTAGAAAATCCAGACATAGAGACAACATTGTGTTATTGAATTGGTAATAGAGTGGGAAGTAAATGAAGCCAAATGAACTATATTTAAAACTGTGTTCTCGAGTTTTTTATATGAAAGGAAAAGAAAGGAAAGGTAGGAAGAAGAGAGAGAGCTCCCTTACAATTTTATTCCAATTATTTTCTTTCAATTTTTGGGATTAAGAGGGAGGAACCCCTCATTCATTTCATTTCCTTTCGGTTTAAAAACACAAACAACAAATTCATATTTATATTTATATGGTAATTAATTAGTACAAGAACTTTGTGTGCGATTGTGTGTAAATCACGGGGTCTCTTTATCATCTAACTCTGAAGTCTAAACACATATAGTTAATATTACTCGATCATTAAAAAATGTAGAGAAAAAAGTTCAATAAATAAGAGAACGCTAAATAAACCTACTTACGTAGATCTAAAAACGAACCTAACTTTTTGATTGGTTGAATTTTTTCTCTTTCTTAATCTCGTCCAATCAATTTTTCAAATCTACTAGCCACAACTTTAGGTCTATAATTAGTTATACAAATTAAGGCCTATCAATCATTTTTTAATAAAGAATGCTAAAAAAATGAAGAATTGTGGAACTAATATGATTGATCCATTTCCACCTTTTTTCTAAATTAAAATATCTCACAAACCGTAAATATATAAATTATAATAATTACACCGTTGAAGTCATCGTCTTTTTATCTTTAGGACTAAAAATAGGCCTAAAGATTTGATTGGTGGATGTAAAAAATTGATTGGATGAGATTCAGAGAGGAAAAAAAAAGTCAACCAATCACATTTGTAGGTCCATATAATTAGGTTCGTATAGCATTACTCTTATTTTTTCACTCTTTCTCATTGAACTCACAACATGTATATATAAAATAATTGACCTATGGATATATAATTTATTTTGAACGTGCACTACTTCCTCTGTTCCTCAAACCCACTTACACAGTTACACAAGCCTATTTACAGGCCTAAGTCCAACTAACTTAAAACCCCTAAAACGCAACCCTTAAGCCAATCAGTGCAATTAATCAAGCCCATTTAAAGAACTAACCCCAAATAGCAAATTAAAACCCAATACACCCACTCCCGAAGTCCAATCAATCAATGCCGTTAGAGATATTGTCCTAAATAGATATCAATGCCCAAAAAGAATTCAAAGCCGATTACAAAAGTTGGCCCGACTAGAAGTCGAAGCCCATTTTGAAGTGGAATCTCGGTCACATTAATAAATCCAATTTCAACCCAAAGCCAACATCTTTACCAATGACCCTTTATAAAACCACAATCGAAATAGAAACTGAAGCCCATATTGCAAAACCAAAGATGACATCGAATCCGAAGCCATCCAAGGAACCACAACCAAAATAGAACTCGAAGCCCATATTATATAACCTAAGTCAGGCATAGAAATCGAAGCCTATTGACATTGTATAATCAACCCTGACATCGACATTGAAGCCCATTTATAAAACCAAAATCCATAATAGAAACCAAAACTGAAGCACCATTCATAAAACCAAAGCCCAAATGGAGAGCGAAGCCCACATTTAAATACGAAGGCACATTTAAAACCGGAGTCAACATAGAAACTTAAGCCCATAGGAATGTGTAGGTGATAATATTACCGAAAATTGTATCCCCTCCTTCCCATAATTATAGTCGGTATTTTCTTTTACGGACGTCCCAAATAAATTGTCCACTTTTAAAAATAGATAGTGAAGTTTGATCGTTATTACCATATTACCCTTCAATGAAATTATTATTACAAACTTTCAAATAAGCAGTAATTAATTGGTTAAGGGTAGAACTGTCATTATGCAAAAAGTAAGAAAGAGAAAGCAGTAATAAATTAATAATTATTTATTTATTAAACTGCGTGTTTTTTGTCGGGTGTCAATTATTTTAGGACGGGAGGGATGTAACACCCCCAAATTTAATGATTTGCGGAAGCACGATTTGGGTGTTACTAATCAATAACAAAGCACAAAGATATATAGTAAACGACTCTATATGCGTCGTTTTAACAAAATATATTAATATTGAAATGTTTACAACATTTATAGCTTTACGTAGCTCGAGTTTAAATAATAGGATATTTCAGTACATAAGTACTCGTACAAAATATACTAATGCAAGAAAATCTCAATCATCTGTATGCTGACTCGAGCTAAAAGTCCTGAAGCCGGAGCAATCTACTGCTTGGTACCTGCGATACATGCTAAATGGGTCAGCTAAAGCTGGTGAGCTCACATGTTTGAAATCAAGTAATATAGTATTAACTTCAAGATTTAATAATGATTGAATTGCATCCAGCAATTGATAATGAATATGTATACAGCCATGAGCACATAGTTGAGCTTAACTCGAGGGCCGGGTCCCCTATAGAGAAATTCCGGGCGAGGTGCCTCCACGAATGCCTAATCAACATTCGTCTTCCCAAATATTAGTACGTCCGTTTACCCGGTTAGTGCTTGCTAACCCGAACGAGGAGGGTCAATCCTATATGGTACCATATACTAATATTCACGCTACAACGTATTAACAACTATGCTGACGGAGGACTTTAAATGATTAGTTGTGAAAAACTCATGTAGTATATGAAATGTTTGTACTTGCGTTCACATGTTAAAATGAGCAATATATCACACCCCTGAGTAAAATAGTAAAAAGAGGGGCTATGAGACTCACCTGAGTCTTGTGAGTTTAACTTAATAAACTTGAGTTGATTAGCCGAGTAATGGAGTCCAAAGACTTGTAACCTGAGGGTGTCCACGACACGCGATGGTTATAAACATGATTGGGTATCTCAAAAGATCACCCTTGTAGTTGTTACACAACTATATATATGTCCAAATTACTACGATTTGGTTGATTTGTTAAGTGTTTGAAAACGTGTACGGCCCGTTGGTGATTAATTGTAATAATAGTCTTGTTGTTATCACATTGATTTCGAAGTGTTATACTCGAAAAGTATATTCCATTATGTTTGAAAAGTTGTGTCGTATAAGCGTTTTGAAGTCATACAAGTTTGACACTTGGTGAGAAATGTGCTTACGGAATCTAAGTACGGGGGTCCGGGGGCAGCGCCCCTGGCGGGGTCCAAGGGGCTGGCCCCTGGTTGGGGTCGAGATGCCAGGTCAGCTCGAAATTTTTTTTTATTTCTACTATATTGCTTTGGTGAAAAACGCATCTGTGATTTGAATTCGGGTAAAATCGAGTGATAAATTTCGAGTCTCGACACTTAGTAAAAATCTGAGTTTTCTATGTTTTGCGACACAATATGCGACACAAAAGTTTGTCATGCGACACAAGGGTTGTGTCGCATAGGAATGCGACACAAGGGTTGTGTCGCATAGGAATGCGACACAAGGGTTGTGTCGCATAAGCGTTCGATGCTAAATCAATAGCGACATAAGGGTTGTGTCGCATGGTATTTGCGACATAAGGTACGACACAATATTGTGTCGCATAGGATACGACATAACTGGCTTCATATGACACAAAATACGACATAGAGGATTTTATACGACACAACATGCAAAATACGACATAACATGCGACACAAGGCTTGTGTCGCATTGAAGAACACCAGCCCAGAAAGTTTCGACTGCCGAGATTTTTCCGGCCAAAACCCAATTCAAACTCATTTTTAAGCTATAAAATCGTGTTCTACACTTTGTAATGGACATGTATAAGTTATATAAACGACTATCAAGTGAAAATACTAAGAATCGAGTGGTTTCGGGATTTTGTCGGAAACTTACAAAGTGGCGAAATGGAAATCCGGAAAGATAGAAGTGTAGATCGTGTTGTCGTGGTCGTATTTCTTCAAATGGCCTAAGTGATTCGAGTGCGTTTGATTGTGTTATTTGATGTATTTGATGGATGTTGGTGGTAGTTTGTTTGAGAGAAAAAGGAAGAGAGGAGAGATAGAGAAAAATGAGAAATGGGAAAAGGAGTGGGAGGTGGAGGTTAACCTCCTCCTTTTCAGTCTTCGTCCCGCGCTCCGCGTGGTGTTCGTTTTCTCCGTCATTTAACGTTTTAATAAATATTTTGCGCGTTAATTAACCATTTTAAAATACGAATTTTGTTTAATAATTTAATTAAATTGTTTTACCAATTATCTAATAATTTAAAGATTTAAAATGTGATTTAAATAATTTGTGTATTTTGTTGTTAATTAGGTAAGTTTTAAATTGTACGAAGCGGACAACTTTGGAAATAAAATTTAAACAGTAGTTTGGATCCAGTAATGTTTTCAGATAATGTTTTATACTTAAATATAAATTGTGTCACCAACGTCCGTATTTATGGAACCGAAATACATTCGATTTAAATTGCGTACGATTTAATCAAATCGCATTTTCGTATATATTCAACAATATATATTTCGATACATAAATTAGCCTAACACAGAACTAATTACATGTATTAACATATGATTAGGCACTAATTACTAGTCCTAATTTGGCGGGTGTTACAAGGGAGTATGTATTTGTACGGGTAATGTGACAACTCTCCAAATTAGGTATTAATTAACATTTAAGCATGTGCATTCTTACGCTAATTTCCTGGTTAAGTTTTAACAAAACTTTTTGATGTATAAGCCTAGCAAGCCCAGTAAATTTAAAACAAAAAGTATTACTTAATACGTAGCTATTAAAAGTTACGTACAAATATATCGGAACGAACCCGACAAAAATAAATGACAAAAGTTTCGTGATACAAAAATAATTAATAATATAATTATTAATTACGAGTATTTATATATCTATAACATATAGATATAAAGGTCTAATTTTACGTTTAACATAAAACGTATTATAACACGAACAGAAATAATTCTAAAACGCGCATACGACGTCAAATCATAAAAAGGCAAATTTTCTAGTTCATTCGATAACATTTAGAACATTACTTCAAAATATGAAATCCTAAATTAACTGAAATTCGGCGCTCAATTAACTGCGCGCAGTAAAATGTACAAAATTTTACATCTATTTAAAATAATGATAACATCATTATTCTGATTATAAATAACGAACCAGGAGAACACCTACAAAATAAAAATGTAATTTGTTAATTTTTATATTGCTAAAATTATACCCGTACTCGAAATTGAGGTGCCAAAACTTGGCACCTAACCTCAATAATGCAGAAGCATGGTTAATTTAAAACCATACTCCCTCCATCCTCTCTGTGATCTATCGACATACACACACACACAAACACACCACCAATCTTTCTTCTTTTCTTCATCTGGAACACAACAAGATCAGTAGCAGCAAGTAGAACAACAAGATCAGGAGCAACACCTTCATCATCATCCGTTCATCATTTTCACCTCCTTTTTCTTTGTAAGGAAAACTTTCCTTTTTCGATTTCTTTACTTTAAATTCGTGTTATAACATGCTTATATCACATAATCTATACATATAACATATATACTTGGAAGATTGATGGATTGATCATGAAAATAGTTTATAAAACCAAAACTTCAAAATCAAAATCGTTATATGAAAACTTGTTAAAATGAAGTTATAATGTGTAAAAATGACACATAACACTTATATAAACATTTGGAACTTATGTAATATGGATTGGAAACAAACACTCGTACGTATATGTTTCATCAGACGCGAACAGGGGACTGGAACGAGCCACGAATACGGCGGATTCCTTTGAATCCGGCGTATTCCCAACCGAAAACCAAACGAATCCGGCGTATTCACGGGAATACGGCGGATTCCCGTTTCTAAACAAGTCGAATACGGCGTATTCCCGAACCTTCACACGAACTATCTGATGAACACAAACGAATCCGGCGTATTCGATTGAATACGGCGGATTCCCCCGAACTGGATTGAATACGGCGTATTCATTTAAATACGGCGTATTCCCGAACCTAAAACGAAACCACATGAAAACCACGATGAATACGGCGGATTCACCCGAATCCGGCGTATTCCGAACTTTGACTTGAATCCGGCGGATTCAAGGGAATCCGGCGGATTCCCACACCTGGTCAACAACTTTGACTTTGATTTTTTAAACATAAACGTTTCCGTTAACAATTCCAATTATACGATACATTCACGAGACATTATAAACTATTAATAAAATATTAATGAGATATATCCGAGACACGAACTTTGGACTTATTTAAACTCGTACAAACGAACGATATATATATATATACGTATATATGAAAATGGACTTTGTAAAATATACGTTTTGTGAAAACGATTACATTATCGGGACACTTAAACTTATTAAACAAACGTGACGATATTAAAAACAAATAATATTTATTTTATAAACAAAATAAATACATTATCGAGTTTTATAACAAATAAAACTTATAACGTTTTTAAATACGTAAACAACGTATTACATTATATATAAATATATACGAGGACACACGTTATTGACACAAACGTATACGTTTTCTTAAACAAATGAAAACTTATATATATTTTGATATACATAAACAATGTATTTATTTAACATATATACATATGACAATTAAAAATATATATTCACAAATATATATATACACAATGAAGTTCACGTTTAACAAACGTACAACTTAATAATATACAACAAGTATATTTACATACGAATACATATATAAAACAAATATATGTACAATCAATGATATTTGAATAACGTTCAAATTATACGAACAACTATATACAAAGTATATGTACAAATGGAAACAAAACGACCTTCCGTTAAATAGACAATGATATATTGATTTGTACACTTAACAAGTATACGATGTGAGAAATAATAACAATATTTCAACGAAATGTCACCAACAAATACAACGACTTAGATTATTAAGAAATCAACCATTTCTTCAAACAAACAAACTGTTAACATAAGTAATTAAAACAAATCAAACGTACTTATGTTAATATATTTATTGTATAGGTTAACATACCTTGGGCTTATAGCTGATTGGCTGCTAGCTTTCTTTCCGAGCAAACCACCGTGAGTTCACAGCCCCTACTTTACAAATGTTTTCTGTTTTAAACATAGGGGTGTAAACATAGAAACTGCATGCAAACATATGCAGCAAATTATATAAATGCTTTAAATTGCTTTATACAACTGTTTGATATGAAATATTATTTCACAACTGTTTTGGGAATTAGACAACAGATCCTAGTACGGACCCAGACTTGAAATGTGTGCATGAAAGACCTTATGTCATGCAGACTATAACCATTAGCTAGGTGACTCTAGCCACTGAGTATACGAATAGTACTATTTCCGTGACGACCCTCCTGTGGATGGAGCGTATACTTAACTGTCCTTCAGGCAAGAAACATAAGTTTTGGTTGTGGTTTGGTTATAGGGTTAGGTCGCGTTACTTTAACCTGCGAGGTTTAGCTCACCTTTCAGGGGATTATAGTCTAAGCATTTCCCACATGTCATTAGGATGAACATATCCTACAACTGTTTTATTTCAATATACTTACTGATTATACTTATATTCTGGTAAACAACCAGACAGGCATTTTGGGTAACAACCTACATAAAACTATATCTTAGGGTAACAACCCTACAATCTTATATTTTGCAAAAACCTGCAAACATTTATTTATTGAATAACATTTCAATAACTTGAACACAAATGGTTTAACATACCACATATTTATACAAAACCTGTGAATTCACTCAACATATTTGTTGACGACTTTCTTTCTATGTTTTACAGGAAATTAGCCATGTAAGTAAGGATCGCATGCATTCAGGATGACAACCCTGGACTACTTAGGATGCCATAACTTATGGGACAGCTTTTGAGGATTTCCTCTGTATTACTGCAGACATTGCAGTTATACTCATGAAATCTTATTTTAACATATGTATTGTAAAACTTAAATGTTTTAAACTTTATTACTACTGTACGACTTACACAGTCGTACTACTTTTGTAATAACTATTTAACTGGCATCCTTTATATATTATGTTCTGTATGATCATATGCTCTGATACGATGAATGCACAATTGATACGTCATCACCCCGCTGTTAAACTGTTTAAACAAGATGCTTCCGCTAAATCTTAACTTGCTTCCGCTAAACATTAAATAAACACAATTACCGATTTTGGGGGTGTGACAGACTTGGTATCAGAGCCATTGGTTATAGCGAACTAGAAGTCTTTAGGTGACTGAAAACCTTAGAGACCTAGACTATAGCCTTGGCTAGAACATTCATGCATTCATACATACATACGTTTGCATACATCTAACATACGACTGACACGTCACACACAATTTCCTTTGTCACAGTATGTCTAGTCAATCAGTTTACCATGTTTATGCTTCGGACGAAGAGCCGACTGAGGCTCCTTTTGAGGGTCCCGCGATCACTGTAGGGGATGAGTCATCTGTTCATTTGAGAGACATGTCAGACGACACTAGTGACGCTTACATCGCGCCACCACCGACAGCACATGAGGTTACCCCTATCACTACAGGTATTCACCATCAGGCCGGTGAGACTTCTCGCAGGCCTGTATATAGGAGGACACCGAGGATGTGTGTCCGAGATTTTCCTATAGGTCCGTTAGCACCAGCGGACGAGTCTGTTGAGTCTCCACAGAGGGCACCCAGGTTTGCTCATCTAGAGTGGATGACTCCTATGTTGAGGCACTGGAGGTCATTAGAGGGTTTTCCCTCCACCTTTGAGACAGGAGAGTCCTCACGACCCCCAGCACCACTGTCTACCACTGGAGAGCCGATAGAGCAGACTCTCCCTACATTAGTTGCTGTTATGCGTACATTGTTCTGTATTACTTCTAGCAGGGGTTCTCACCTTGGACAGGTACAGGAGGAGATCTCTCGTCTGTATGGGGACATGGCTGGTATGCATGAGCATCATCACTTTTTGTTGAACCATGTGTTTACTGCTCAGGAGATAGCTGAATCCGCACGTGCTCGTGTGAGGACACTTGAGAGACATGTTAGGATTGCAGGGCTTATGGTTGGTGCTTGTGTGGTGATGGCTGTGTTGAGGACAGCCGTGGGATCATTTCTACCGTATTTCCATTAGACCTATGTAGGGCGGGTTGTGCCTACTTAGGATTGTATATATATTATGTATTAGATTTGGAACTTTGGTTCGACGGGTATAGACAGACCTGTCATGTTTTGTATATCATTTGGATCGACGGTGTGTAGACAGACCCGTCATGCTTTGATTAGTCTTTGGATCGATGGATATCTAGGATAGATCCATCATGTTTTGTATAAAAACTTGTGAACTAACTATGATCAGTTATATGATATGACATATGTATTTGGTCTATTATTATTGTTTATGTTACTGTGCGTTGTGACTGGATTATATATTGACAATAGATACTACATAACTGTGGATACTGAAATATGTCTTTGTAACCTATAGATCTCTTGAAACTGGAAAAATGGCAGAACCTGTCATAAGTGAGTACTCATCAGATGATGACATAACCATCGACGAGCAGATACAATATGTATATGTCGATATCGAAACAATTCCGATAGTGGAACTGGTGGAAGAAGAAATTGAAAACCACCACTTTGGATTGATTGACATAGAGGAATATGAGAGAGTTAGAGACCAAGTTGAAGAGCTAGATGGTCAAAACTGGGAACTTGCATCTAAATGCAAGAACTATGAAACTGAGTTGAGAATCCTAAAGAGGCCTATGTCTGTCCGAGTTAGGGATAGAATTCGCTTCTGGAAGAAAGTGGCTAGTAATCGCAAGAAAAGAGTTAAGTCTTGGATCAAGCGTTTGTGCAAATGCTCAACTGAGAATGATCTAGGCTATTATCCGACTCTGCGATATAAGACTATGCTGGAAACACGCTACTTCTCTCCCAATCTGAATCAGGAGTAAAAGTGAAAGATCTACACTGCGACAGAGAACATAGCTAAAGATAGCTTAATAATGAACTGATGAAGAACTGTCGTAGGAATATAATTGTTTTGTTAGGATCTAAGTATAGCTAAGTTTAGTTTAATTAGTACTGTAACAACTCGTGTTATATTGGAAATCACTCTTGATGGATATAGAAGATATCATCAAGTTTTGCAATGAAACGATGTAAGAACGTTCTAGTTAATGTATAATATAACTTAGGTTCGATTCGAAATTTCGTGCGAATTATATTCATCTCTATATACAGGTGATAGAAAAGTTATCACGTAATAATTGTTGAAGCCATTTCTTGCAAACTTTGAAAACCTACTACACTTTGAATTATTGATTTTATCTTAAATTCCCTAAAACATTGTTTGCGCTTGATCGATGATGAAAAGAAATATGTATTTGGCATTATATAATGACGCCTGGCCAACGTGATTATATTGTACAAAGTACATATGGGTGTTTCAAAGTCGTGCGATATACAATGTGAAACATTATTCTCTCAAATTCTCCATACTATTCATTTGATAGACAATGTGAAATCTTGTTCATCACATTCATTATTTTGGCATTGACTTCTGCATTTTATTCATCGCAGAACTGAACTATGCCGCCAAAACGACGAATTACTAGGAACAGTCAGAAAACAACTGTACCTCCTACATCTGAAACCATTCCACCCCCTAACACTGAGGAAACTACTAAGCAGATAATAGCTAGACGCATAGCTGAAGGTATTGCCGAGTATGAGGCAAGCCGAAACCGTGAGAATGGGATTCATAACAGTGGATCGACCCCTGTTAATGCTGAGACTGTTGTGAATACTCACCGAGGGTGTTCATATAAGACATTTCAGGCTTGTAAACCACCTCATTTCTGTGGCACTGAAGGTGCTATTGGTATTATACACTGGATAGAAAAGATGGATTCTGTGTTGGACATCAGTGATTGTCTACCAGACACTGCAGTGAAGTATGTTGCCTGCACACTAGCTGATAAAGCTTTGACTTGGTGGAACAGTCAAGTTCAGTCGATGGGACGACCAGCTGCTTATTCCATGACATGGGAAACATTGAAGAGTATGATGATGGAAGAATTCTGCCCTCACAGTGAGATGCAGAAAATTGAGACTGAGCTGTGGAACATTGCTATGATCGGTGCTGATATCACTGGTTACACAACTAGGTTCCAAGAACTAGCTCGTCTTGTGCCACATATGGTAACGCCTGAGTATAAGCGTATTGAACGCTATGTGTATGGACTGGCACCACAGATCAGGAGTCTAGTTACGTCCTCCAAACCTGACACTTTCAGGAGCGCTGTTACCTTAGCGCAGAGTTTGACTGATGAAGCAGTTAGAATGGGGACACTGACCAAGAAGACTGTGTCGGTTAAGGTTGAGCAGAGCAGTGCTGAAGCTGGTAGTTCTGGAGGTAAGAAGCGTAAGTGGAATGACCGTCAGGGTCAATCCAACAAGAAAGGATCTGGAAATCCAAAGTCTTATGCTGCCACCATTGTGGAACCAAAGCCATACTTGGGTAACAAACCTAAGTGTGATAAGTGTAGTAAACACCACGAGGGTGAGTGTTGGTTTTGCGACAGCTGTAAGGGATGGGGTCACAAAACCCAAAACTGTAAGGTAAACCCTACCCCTAAGGGAAACACTGTTCGCCAAAATCAAGGATGTTTTGAGTGTGGCGACACGAGGCACTATCGAAACCGATGCCCTCGACTCAATAACCAAAACCGTAACGCCAACAACGCTCGGAATCGCAACAACAATGGAAACAACCGCGGTAACAACTACAACCGAACCAACAACAACAATGCTAACAACAACAACAATCAGCCAGCTCGTGGACGCGTGTTCATGTTAGGAGCACCAGAGGCACGTCAGGATCCTAACACAGTCACTGGTACGTTTCTTGTAAACAACCACTTTGCTTCTGTGTTATTTGATTCCGGTGCTGATTTAAGTTTTGTGTCCACTGAGTTTAGACCACTATTAGAGATCGAATCCCTTAAGCTAGACAACAAATACACAGTAGAGCTAGCTGATGGTAAGTTGATTGAATCAGGAGAAATAGTACCAGGATGCACCTTAACGTTAGAAGGACATCCTTTCAAAATAGACTTACTACCGGTAGAACTAGGGAGCTTCGATATAGTGGTTGGCATGGATTGGTTGTCACTAAACCGCGCAGAGATTATCTGTCCTGAGAAAATTGTACGGTTACCTTTACCGTCAGGAGAAATGTTGATGGTTCAAGGAGAAAAGAGTAATCGTGCAGTGAAAACGATTACATGCATGAAGGCAAATAAGTATCTACGAAAAGGGTACCAAGCATTTTTGGTTCATGTTGTGGATAAGAAACCCGAGGAGCGACGCATAGACGACGTGGCCGTAGTACGCGACTACCCAGGAGTATTTCCTGACGAGCTACCAGGGTTACCACCTCCACGGCAGGTTGAATTTCATATCGACCTAGTGCCGGGAGCTGCACCAATTGCTCGTGCACCTTATCGTCTAGCTCCATCAGAAATGCAGGAACTGTCTGCACAGTTGCAAGAACTGTTGGATTTAGGATTCATCCGACCGAGCTTTTCACCGTGGGGAGCTCCGGTGTTGTTTGTCAAAAAGAAGGATGGATCAATGCGGATGTGTATCGATTATAGAGAACTAAACAAAGTGACGATCAAGAACCGATACCCATTGCCACGCATCGATGATTTGTTTGACCAGCTGCAAGGGTCAAGTTATTACTCAAAGATCGATTTGAGATCGGGTTACCATCAACTGAAGGTACGGGAGGAAGATATCCCTAAGACTGCGTTTAGGACTCGATATGGTCATTACGAGTTCCTAGTTATGCCGTTTGGGCTAACGAATGCGCCAGCAGTGTTCATGGATCTAATGAATAGAGTATGTAAACCTTATCTGGATAAGTTCGTCATAGTGTTCATTGACGATATCTTGATATACTCGAAAACGAA
Source organism: Helichrysum umbraculigerum (assembly GCA_949592205.1). NCBI lineage: Eukaryota > Viridiplantae > Streptophyta > Magnoliopsida > Asterales > Asteraceae > Helichrysum > Helichrysum umbraculigerum. Next base: position 6,179,840 of record CATIUR010000003.1, read on the forward strand.
GGAAGACCATGAACGACATCTGAGGCTGATTCTTGAATTACTGGAGAAAGAGAAGCTTTATGCAAAGTTCTCTAAATGTGAGTTTTGGATGCGTGAGGTTCATTTCCTTGGTCACGTGATCAATAACAAAGGAATTCACGTGGACCCATCCAAAATTGAGGCGATTAAGAATTGGGAAGCCCCAAAGACCCCAACTGAGATACGACAATTTCTTGGGTTAGCCGGTTACTACCGAAGGTTCATTGGGAATTTCTCGAAGATAGCTCAGCCACTTACCGCCCTAACGCAAAAAGACAAGAAGTTTGATTGGGGCGAGAAGCAAGAGAATGCTTTTCAAATGCTGAAAGAGAAATTGAGCACCGCACCTATCCTATCCTTACCAGAAGGAGTAGAAAACTTTGTTGTCTACTGTGATGCTTCACATCAAGGATTAGGTTGCGTGTTGATGCAAAACGACAAGGTCATTGCATATGCGTCTCGTCAATTGAAGATTCACGAGAAGAACTATACGACGCATGACTTAGAGCTGGGAGCAGTCGTTTTTGCTCTTAAGATTTGGAGACACTATCTATACGGTATAAAGTGTACGATCTTTACCGATCACAAAAGTCTCCAACATATATTTGATCAGAAGGAACTCAACATGAGACAGAGACGTTGGGTTGAACTGCTGAATGATTACGACTGTGAAATCAAGTACCATCCAGGCAAAGCTAATGTAGTAGCGGATGCCTTGAGTCGTAAAGAAAGATTGAAACCTCGGAAAGTTCGAGCCTTAGGACTGACAATCCACTTGGATCTGATTACCCAAATTCGTGATGCTCAACAAGCAGCCTTTACTTCAGAACGTATGAAGGACGAATCCCTCAAAGGGATGGAGAAACAACTGGAGTCTAAGGAAAATGGAGTATTGTACTTCATGAATCGAATTTGGATTCCTTGTGTTGATGAGCTACGTAGCCTAGTATTGGACGAAGCTCATAAGTCCAATTATTCGATACATCCTGGTGCAGATAAGATGTATCACGATCTGAAAGGATTTTACTGGTGGCCTGGCATGAAAAGAGACATTGCCACCTATGTTAGTAGATGTCTGACTTGTGCAAAAGTTAAGACCGAGTACCAAAAGCCGTCTGGGCTTTTGCAACAACCTGAGTTGCCCAAATGGAAATGGGAACACATCACGATGGATTTCATTACGAAGTTACCGAAAACATCATCTGGGATGGACTCCATATGGGTGATAGTCGACCGACTGACGAAATCATCTCACTTTCTAGCCATCAAAGAGACAGATAAGATGGAAAAGTTGGCTAGAATCTACATAAAAGAAGTTGTTTCTAGACATGGAGTACCATTGTCCATCATCTCTGATAGAGATGCACGTTTCACCTCTCGCTTCTGGCAAACACTGCAACAAGCTTTAGGCACTAGACTCGACATGAGTACCGCCTACCATCCACAAACCGATGGTCAAAGCGAGCGAACGATACAAACGCTTGAGGACTTGCTACGAGCCTGCGTGATTGATTTTGGAGGAAACTGGGATGTTCATCTCCCTTTAGCCGAATTCTCGTACAACAATAGTTATCATACGAGTATACAGATGGCACCTTTTGAGGCGTTGTACGAACGCAAGTGCCGATCCCCACTTTGTTGGGCAGAGATGGATGACAGACAGTTATCAGGTCCTGAGATAGTCCAAGAGACAACGGACAAGATATCTCAAGTGCTTAATCGCTTAAAAATGGCACGAGACCGACAAAAGAGTTACGCAGACAATAGACGTAAACCTTTGGAATTTCAAGTAGGTGACAGAGTCCTACTTAAGGTATCTCCTTGGAAAGGAGTTGTGCGATTTGGAAAACGCGGCAAACTAAACCCACGTTACATCGGACCTTTTGAGATCCTAGAAAGGATTGGTCCTGTAGCTTATAAGCTTAAACTGCCGCAAGAACTTAGTAATATTCACGACACGTTTCACGTGAGTAATCTTAAGAAGTGTCTATCCGACGAAGCGTTAATCATACCTCCTGACGAAATCTACGTCGACGCAAAACTCAACTTCGTGGAGGAACCGCTTGAAGTAATGGATACGAAAACGCAGAAACTCCGAAACAGTCGGATCAAACTTGTCAAAATTCGATGGAACTCGAAAAGAGGCCCAGAGTTCACCTGGGAACGTGAGGACGAGATACGAAAGAAGTATCCACACCTATTTGAACCCGTGACCATGACTCACGACACAAATTAAATCTCGGGACGAGATTTCCCTAACGGGGGGAGAATGTGACAACTCTCCAAATTAGGTATTAATTAACATTTAAGCATGTGCATTCTTACGCTAATTTCCTGGTTAAGTTTTAACAAAACTTTTTGATGTGATATAAGCCTAGCAAGCCCAGTAAATTTAAAACAAAAAGTATTACTTAATACGTAGCTATTAAAAGTTACGTACAAATATATCGGAACGAACCCGACAAAAATAAATGACAAAAGTTTCGTGATACAAAAATAATTAATAATATAATTATTAATTACGAGTATTTATATATCTATAACATATAGATATAAAGGTCTAATTTTACGTTTAACATAAAACGTATTATAACACGAACAGAAATAATTCTAAAACGCGCATACGACGTCAAATCATAAAAAGGCAAATTTTCTAGTTCATTCGATAACATTTAGAACATTACTTCAAAATATGAAATCCTAAATTAACTGAAATTCGGCGCTCAATTAACTGCGCGCAGTAAAATGTACAAAATTTTACATCTATTTAAAATAATGATAACATCATTATTCTGATTATAAATAACGAACCAGGAGAACACCTACAAAATAAAAATGTAATTTGTTAATTTTTATATTGCTAAAATTATACCCGTACTCGAAATTGAGGTGCCAAAACTTGGCACCTAACCTCAATAATGCAGAAGCATGGTTAATTTAAAACCATACTCCCTCCATCCTCTCTGTGATCTATCGACATACACACACACACAAACACACCACCAATCTTTCTTCTTTTCTTCATCTGGAACACAACAAGATCAGTAGCAGCAAGTAGAACAACAAGATCAGGAGCAACACCTTCATCATCATCCGTTCATCATTTTCACCTCCTTTTTCTTTGTAAGGAAAACTTTCCTTTTTCGATTTCTTTACTTTAAATTCGTGTTATAACATGCTTATATCACATAATCTATACATATAACATATATACTTGGAAGATTGATGGATTGATCATGAAAATAGTTTATAAAACCAAAACTTCAAAATCAAAATCGTTATATGAAAACTTGTTAAAATGAAGTTATAATGTGTAAAAATGACACATAACACTTATATAAACATTTGGAACTTATGTAATATGGATTGGAAACAAACACTCGTACGTATATGTTTCATCAGACGCGAACAGGGGACTGGAACGAGCCACGAATACGGCGGATTCCTTTGAATCTGGCGTATTCCCAACCGAAAACCAAACGAATCCGGCGTATTCACGGGAATACGGCGGATTCCCGTTTCTAAACAAGTCGAATACGGCGTATTCCGTTGAATACGGCGTATTCCCGAACCTTCACACGAACTATCTGATGAACACAAACGAATCCGGCGTATTCGATTGAATACGGCGGATTCCCCCGAACTGGATTGAATACGGCGTATTCATTTAAATACGGCGTATTCCCGAACCTAAAACGAAACCACATGAAAACCACGATGAATACGGCGGATTCACCCGAATCCGGCGTATTCCGAACTTTGACTTGAATCCGGCGGATTCAAGGGAATCCGGCGGATTCCCACACCTGGTCAACAACTTTGACTTTGATTTTTAAAACATAAACGTTTCCGTTAACAATTCCAATTATACGATACATTCACGAGACATTATAAACTATTAATAAAACATTAATGAGATATATCCGAGACACGAACTTTGGACTTATTTAAACTCGTACAAACGAACGATATATATATATATATACGTATATATGAAAATGGACTTTGTAAAATATACGTTTTGTGAAAACGATTACATTATCGGGACACTTAAACTTATTAAACAAACGTGACGATATTAAAAACAAATAATATTTATTTTATAAACAAAATAAATACATTATCGAGTTTTATAACAAATAAAACTTATAACGTTTTTAAATACGTAAACAACGTATTACATTATATATAAATATATACGAGGACACACGTTATTGACACAAACGTATACGTTTTCTTAAACAAATGAAAACTTATATATATTTTGATATACATAAACAATGTATTTATTTAACATATATACATATGACAATTAAAAATATATATTCACAAATATATATATACACAATGAAGTTCACGTTTAACAAACGTACAACTTAATAATATACAACAAGTATATTTACATACGAATACATATATAAAACAAATATATGTACAATCAATGATATTTGAATAACGTTCAAATTATACGAACAACTATATACAAAGTATATGTACAAATGAAAACAAAACGACCTTCCGTTAAATAGACAATGATATATTGATTTGTACACTTAACAAGTATACGATGTGAGAAATAATAACAATATTTCAACGAAATGTCACCAACAAATACAACGACTTAGATTATTAAGAAATCAACCATTTCTTCAAACAAACAAACTGTTAACATAAGTAATTAAAACAAATCAAACGTACTTATGTTAATATATTTATTGTATAGGTTAACATACCTTGGGCTTATAGCTGATTGGCTGCTAGCTTTCTTTCCGAGCAAACCACCGTGAGTTCACAGCCCCTACTTTACAAATGTTTTCTGTTTTAAACATAGGGGTGTAAACATAGAAACTGCATGCAAACATATGCAGCAAATTATATAAATGCTTTAAATTGCTTTATACAACTGTTTGATATGAAATATTATTTCACAACTGTTTTGGGAATTAGACAACAGATCCTAGTACGGACCCAGACTTGAAATGTGTGCATGAAAGACCTTATGTCATGCAGACTATAACCATTAGCTAGGTGACTCTAGCCACTGAGTATACGAATAGTACTATTGCCGTGACGACCCTCCTGTGGACGGAGCGTATACTTAACTGTCCTTCAGGCAAGAAACATAAGTTTTGGTTGTGGTTTGGTTATAGGGTTAGGTCGCGTTACTTTAACCTGCGAGGTTTAGCTCACCTTTCAGGGGATTATAGTCTAAGCATTTCCCACATGTCATTAGGATGAACATATCCTACAACTGTTTTATTTCAATATACTTACTGATTATACTTATATTCTGGTAAACAACCAGACAGGCATTTTGGGTAACAACCTACATAAAACTATATCTTAGGGTAACAACCCTACAATCTTATATTTTGCAAAAACCTGCAAACATTTATTTATTGAATAACATTTCAATAACTTGAACACAAATGGTTTAACATACCACATATTTATACAAAACCTGTGAATTCACTCAACATATTTGTTGACGACTTTCTTTCTATGTTTTACAGGAAATTAGCCATGTAAGTAAGGATCGCATGCATTCAGGATGACAACCCTGGACTACTTAGGATGCCATAACTTATGGGACAGCTTTTGAGGATTTCCTCTGTATTACTGCAGACATTGCAGTTATACTCATGAAATCTTATTTTAACATATGTATTGTAAAACTTAAATGTTTTAAACTTTATTACTACTGTACGACTTACACAGTCGTACTACTTTTGTAATAACTATTTAACTGGCATCCTTTATATATTATGTTCTGTATGATCATATGCTCTGATACGATGAATGCACAATTGATACGTCATCACCCCGCTGTTAAACTGTTTAAACAAGATGCTTCCGCTAAATCTTAACTTGCTTCCGCTAAACATTAAATAAACACAATTACCGATTTTGGGGGTGTGACAGGTAAGGTTAACCTTTGCGGTAGCAACCGTAATGTTTTTACAACTATGAAAATACCTCTTCCGATGTAATCAGGGATAGGGAGCGTAGGGCAGCTACATCCACAAAAATTTATAGATTACGTAGAAAAGAAATTTTTTTAAGCTATTAATTACATTCTAGAATTTTCACCCCCACATAACCATAAAAGAAATAAAAATAAAAAAAAATTCCGCCCCCTACAACTGAATTTTTTGGCTCCGCCCTGTAAGTAATATGCAAGCTACAAATTCATAATATAGTACGATCTTTTATCTTTTATGTACAATTAGGGGTGAGCTTGATATCATACCGGTACCGAACTGGTACCGACCGGTTGGTACCGGTTTTTTTTTCCACAAATCAAATACCGAATACCGGTACCACTTATATCTGTCGGTACCGGTTCGGTCCGGTACCGGTCGGTTTCGGTTCGGTTTAGGTATTTTGTGTGCATTGTATCATAGCGGTACCGAACCGGTACCGACCGGTTGGTACCGGGTTTTTTTTGTCCACAAATCAAATACTGAATACCGGTACCATTTGTATCGGTCGGTACCGGTTCGGTACGGGACCGGTTCGGTTCCGGTTCGATTCCGGTTCGGTGCCGGTACTTCGGTCTAAATGTTCATCCCTATGTACAATCATTAAAATTGCAGAATGTGAATTACAAAACACTTAAATCACATTCAAACAGGGGATTGGTTATCTCATGCCCTTTACATGTGATTTGACTGTGTGGTTGTCTAAATAATTTAGTGGAATGCATCATTATGTTGTTGAAACAAAGATTTGTAACACACTTTTCTTCAAACTTTACAATTTTTTTGTCTCCATCTTAAAGTTTGACTATTTGTATTTAGAAATCAAAGTCAAACTAGACTTACGAGATACTACCAAACAGGTTATAACTTTTAAACATACCATCAAGTTTCTTTGTATCCAAATACTCGTATAACACTAGTAAATAACCCGCGTGATGCGGCGGTAACGAATAACCGTTGCAAAATTGATTTTAAATATACGTCATTGATCAAACAAATAATAATAATATGAAGTACTTCGAGGAATAACAGCTGAACAAACAATCATAGAAATTTAAAAAGACCTAGAACCTCAATATATATATATATATATATATATATGATGCATTCGATATATTGTTACGTGAAAAAAAAAAACTAAGCATTCGATAAATAAAATTACACTTCAAATAGAAAAATTCAAACACATGAAGAGATTGGTTTAACATTGTCGACCAGAAATAAGTAAATATGAATACGTAGTAAGTAAAAGTTCGGGAATTACATTTAATTACATCGAGTGGTTCACACTCGATCGTTACAACGCCTGACATATTCTTGCTATCAACATTGAACTATTTATTTTTTCATTCTAAGTTGGTTGATTTAATGATATTTTATTTGTGTAAAAAATTGTTCTTGAATACGTACCAAAATGCCAGCTTAAACTTCTGCAAATATTTTACTCCCTCTGTCCCAAATTAAATGTCCTGTTTTGACTTTTTGAGTCTTCCATTTTCAACTTTGACCTTAAATATTTTTATTTGTGTTATATAATACATGATGCAAAATATATGTATGGATTGGATTTTAAATATATTTTCATTGGTATAATTTTTATAAAGTAATATATAACACAAACAAAAATATTTAAGGTCAAAGTTGAAAAAGAAAGACTTCCAAATCTGATACATGACACTTAATTTGAGACAGAGGTAGTAATAAAGATTTTCATTAAAGGTCCAATTCGAGTGATTTTTCTTCACCATTTTTTTGTTTTTCTTTTATTTTTTATATCAAGTTAGCTTTAGGCACATGGGTGAAATTCACTCAACATTATAATAAATCCATTAAAATTATGTAAAATGTATGTATACTAGGTGAAAACCCGTGACAACGCGGGCTTCGATATTTGAGTTTGTAAAATTTCGCTTTAAAGTTAATAATGTATGATAGAATAACTAAAGTATTTTGGGTTATCCTTTTTTGTTTTATTATAGTGATTCTAAATACCTCTCCAATCACTATTAACGGATACATATGCTAATTGTGTATGTAGATAGTCGAAAAGGGTTAAGAGTGAGTGAGTTTTTAAAGTTTGATGTATAGCAATGGGACGTCAAATCAGAAATGAATATGATGAACTAAATGGTTACACTAAATCCATGTAAAAAATACGTATTTCTAAACTACACCAAAATATATAAATCAAATGGGGATAATCAAGGACATGAACCTACAAAAGAATCAGCTATCATTTAAAAATTGTATAAGGCTACTCCATTTCCGAGATTTTCTAATCGTAAAAAAATAGAAATGTTTACCCAAAATAAAAGGTTGCAGTGGTCTTAATATAGATAGATAGATGGTTTTAATCATTAAAACTCCAATTAAATTTCAATTATAGTAAGTATTAAGACCTTTTTACATACCCTTAAGAGCACTCGGGTATATTCTATAATTTTTAAGTAGTGTATTTCTTTACAATCAACCTAGACTTATTTATTTTTTCCATATAATCGGTCCATATAATAATTTTTTTTGAAAGGGTACACTATTTTATTGACCCGTAACTATATGGGTTTGATTGACCCGTAACTATATATGTAGGGGTTTGATGAATAATATATTTTGTAAAATTACTTAGTATATTTTGAAAGTATATATATAATAAATAAGTGGTATTTACACCATTTTGTGTAACGTATTACATTTTCCATGGAACTTAATAATGCATTTTTTTTTTTTTTTGAAAGGCTAACAGAAATCGCCTAGGTACTCCATACGGGGAGACCCAATGGCTAAGTCTCCATATACTGGCCCAATCCAGCCGTACGGAGCCCTTAAGCGCCCCAAGTTACTCCAAATCCGGGAAAAACCCACTAATCCGTCCGCCCGAAGGCACGACAACGAATTAATGGTAAAACCCCCTGGCCTCAAGGATCGAACCTGGGTTTCCCAGGTCTCCTATCATTGACCCCCAAGCCTCTGACCAGTTGAGCTGGACATCATTGGCAAGATAAAAACTCATGGAAAACTCACGGAAAATGTATATTCAAGGTAAAAACTCACGGAAAATGTATAACGTTTTAAATGTAATTAGCATGCGCAATGCTAATTTTATGGAGAAAACGGTTCTTATAATGAATTCCTGCAACTTCTTAATGTTAATGTTGTCACCGTCATACAAATTGGTGTCTAATGAATTCCAGCAACTTCTTAATGTTGTCAACGTTTCAAATTAATGTTAATGAATGCCAGCAACTACTTTTATGCAATAGCATGTCCGAATAAATATTTATTACGAAAGATGTGTAGTATATACAACATCAAAACTAAATAAACAAATCCAATAAACTTAGTAAGATCACACTAACTTTGAGTTTTTGAATATCTTAGTCATCTTAAATAAAAGGGTTTATTGTTTCGTTATCCAGAGTGAAGAACTGAAGATGAAGGCCATTTTGGGCCAGTTTTCTGGGCCAGTTACAGATCAGGACAGGCCTAATTTCATTTTGTCTGGTCCAGTATCCATGGGTTAATTGTTGGGCTCAAATTTTTAAACACAAAAGACTGTATCATCTTCAAGTATAGATAAGTTATTCTCATGTGGCCAAAGTTATAAGAAATGAGAAATAGATATTTTATTGAACTGGTAAATCTGAAAATATTTTGTACTACTGAACAATTTGCGACGGGATGAATTTTTAATTACCTAGTTTTATATATTTAAGTTAATTAATAATTTTGTGACCTAAACATTAACGCCATATATTTTTATTGTTTATGTGTGTATGTGTATAATTAAGTATTACTAATGTACGAGTAGTAATGTATGTATGTTCGTATGTACGTTCGTATGTACGGTTGAGTGTATATGTGCATTTTTAATTTTTTGATATCCTTAACTTTTGATATAACAACGTTTAGGAGTACGTGTTTTCTTAATTTTGTTAACATGATTAAAATATAAAATTGAAATCGTTTGGTTCGTCCCAAATCTGTCAGAAACTTGGGCCGGATTTGGGACGGACCTTACATTATTTTTGTATTTTTGAACCTTACAAGTAAAAGTAATCAAATTAAACTAACAAATAAGTAGTTTTATACATTTAATTTTACAACTTATATGAATGTGTGTTTTAAATTTTTATTTAAAATGTTTAAACGATATTATATACTCTATGAGTCCCACCTCAAGTGTCCACGTTATTATTTTGAGTTGTCTCAAATAAGTGTCCACTTTCATATTTTAACCAATCGGATGAGACTTTACTGTTAGATATTTATTTGATTTAATGAAAATATAGTTGATGGAGAATCATAAAATTATGTGCAAAGTAAAAGTTTGACTGAGACGGAGGGAGTAGTTATATTCTAAAAAGATTTGAATGTTGTGTATATATATATATTATGACATTTTCAATATTGACCCGGATCGTCTAGAACCATATAAACATATACAAATAGAGTAAGGTTCAAATGAGTACACCAACTTTGAGTGAGAATGAGGAAACCAACAAATTTCTGCCATGTGTCACTTTATTCTCTCTCCTCCACATTTTTAAAAATTAAATATCTCACAAACGGTAAGTCAAAAAATTATGAAAATTGCAGCATAAAATTCAGCGTTTTCTCCTCTTCAATTTGCCGTCCCTTAAGGCATACTTATGACAACTTTTTTTTTCTTTCACTTTTTGGTGGATTTTACAACTTAGTAACACATGTGTTAGTGATTGGTTGTACATTTAATTGTGGTTAAGGTTAGTATTTAGGGTTAGGGTTTAGTAGGGTTTAGGGGTTAGGGTTTAGTATGATTTAGGGCTTAGAGTTTTGTAAAATGTTTAGGGTTTAGGGTTTAAGGGTTAGGGTTTAGGGTTTAGAGTTTCAGGTTTGGGTCGAAACCTCAAACCTTAACCCCTAAACCTCAAACCCTAAACGCAACACTTTAACGCATGTGTTAGTAAAATGTGAAACCCACCAAAAAATGAAGAAAAAAAGTTGTCGAAAGTTGTCGAAAGTATGCCTTGAGGGACGGCAAATCAAAGAAGGTAAAATGCTGAATTTAATGGTGCAATTGTTATAATTTTTCGATTTGTCATTTGTGAGATAATTGATGTTAAGGGTAAATGAGTTTTGTACTTGTGGAACATTATCTTTGTACACATTGCTTGACTTGATATCATTGGTTCCCTCATTCTCACACCAATTTCTATTCTCATTTGAACCCCACCCTGTACAAATAATTGCATGGATGGTCCCTGTGGTTTACACACAGTAACACACATTGTCCCTATATTTTAGTTTTTGCAAGGGCAGTCCAAAAACCTAAAAGTTGTTGCGCATTTAGTTCCTCATCCGTTAAATTTAACATTTCAAGTGTTAAATACAATGAAATGACCATAATACCCTTACTTTTTAATTTATACAAGTAGTTTATTCTCTTTTTAGTTAATAACACCGACATCATTCTAAACAAGCCGAAAATATTGACCTCAAACGGCGTTAGAGATGATGGCCAGAGGGTAACATTATTCGGAGTTTCTCCACCTTCGAGTAACATCGTTAGTAGTGACACCAAGGAGTTATCTCCGTTTGTTGCTGTTTCGGCACTATGAATGAATTGAGTTGTATTTAACACTTAAATGTTAAACTTAACGGATGAGGGACTAAATGCGCAATAACTTTTAGGTTTTAGGACTGTCCTTGCAAAAATTAAAGTATAGGCATAAGGTGCGTTACTATGTGTAAACCAACCATCCATGCAATTAACTTGTTTATTTAAACAATTAACATCTTTGTGTTCAATAACTTTCCATCGTCAATCAATTTTTCATTTAAAAAATTAAACCCTAGCCCCCTTTCTTTCAAACGTCATCCTCATCAACCTAACCAACTTGCGCGCTGCTAACCTCACCCCCACCATCTTGCGCACTTCTAACCTCACCGCCATCACCATCACCATCTCCAAGCTACTCTTGCTGCTGGTAAGTTATTACGAACTACTTAACCTCTTTCAGTTTTATATGTAGCTTATAAAATTAATAACCCAAGTAACAGATTCTTAAAAAAAAAAAACAGTTAGAGAGCATAAAAAAATTAGTAGTCACGACTTTAATTTGTATGTGGTCTTGATTTCGTGAATTTCTTTGCTAAATAACTTAACTTTTCATCTATTGTTCATCACCAAATTATTATATTCTCTGTTTTCAGTTTGCAACTACAATGTTTGTCTTTCTTTAAAAATGTGATGATTTAGTTTAGCTATATACTCAATTAGCGTAGATTTAGAGTTATTACATATTTTGTTGCATGAATTTGCACTTAAGCTACCTATAGTCCTATATGTTGCCATGAATTTGCACTTAAGTTAGCTACATGTAAGTTATTGCAGGGGGAATTCGGGTTATTGTAAGCGGCTGATTTTGAAAATTTGGGCTAATTATGACAATTATTTTTACTATTTGTGGGTGAATGTTACTTCTAGGAGACTGATTTTTACTTTGATAGACGATGTCAAGTAGTGACCGAGAGTGGATGTATCAGATGAGAGGTAGTGATAATTTTCTTTGTATGAATTACTGTGACAAAGTGGACAACTTTTTAGAGTTTGCCTATTTGAATGAAACAATTGGTGAAAGAAAAGAAACACCATGTGGAGAAATAGTACTGCAAATCAAGTGTTCTTGTAGAAAATGTAAAAATACCCCTATATAGATCAAGAAATGACATTAGGCATCATTTACTTTCGAAGGGCTTCATGCCAAACTATAAAAGATGGGTTCAAAATGGTGAAATGGAAATTCAAGAAGTGGGAGAGTGTTCTAATCCAATGGAAGTTGACGATCAGAATGATGACGGTATGACCCGGATGGTGTGGGAAAGCATTTATGCCGCTGGTATTCAATCAACAACCTCGATTGAACATGCTCCGAATTCCAAGGCAAAGGAATTTTATCACATGTTAGAAACCGAGAAGCAGCCTTTGTATGATGGGTGTGAAGATTGGTCAACACTACAAGCTGCCATGAGCTTGTTGAATTGGAAGTCGGATTTCAATGTGCCCGAGTCAGCCTTTAATCACATACTTCCTATCTTTAAAAGTATGCTACCTGTTAGTAATAATCTACCACCAAACTTCTACTAGACTAAAACAGTTTTGAAGAAACTTGGTCTCCCAACAAAGAGGTATCATGCTTGCAAGAACCATTGCATGCTATTCTATAAGGAAGAAGATTTATTGTTAACCCACTATCGATACTGTCATGAACCTCGTTACAAAAGAAGCAATGTTCCTTACTTGGTATTGACCTACATGCCCATTGGGGAAAGACTTAAAAGGTTGTATATGTCAGAAAAGACAGCCAAAGAGATGACTTGGCACTCGAATCATACAACAAAGGAGGGTAGCATGTCACATCCAAGAGATGGCAAGGCTTGGAAGCATTTTGACGAAACACATCCATTATTCGCAGAAGAGATTTGAAATGTTTGCCTTGGTTATGCACGGATGGTTTCAGCCCAAATAATTCAAATTCTAATCCTTATTCTTTATGGCCCGTTTTTCTTACGATCAGTGCAAGATCATGCAACCACAGGGATGACTAGTGTCAAAAAAAAGTTGTAGGGACGATCAGGTGCAATTTTGAACAAACCACAAGGATGACCTCCCGTGTAATTTTGTCTTTAAAAATTTAGGAAAAAAGTACATATGGCTTTTTATACAATATTTGTCTAACAATAAACTGGAAATTTTTATGATTCGTACTAAGATCAAATGAATCATTTGCAAACTTAAAAAATCAAATACAAATTCAACGTCCGTATATATACACGGGTTTGAAATCTATCTAATCTAGTATATATATAAGGCCTAATTGACGGAGAAGAATAACAAATGTTGAGGGTACGCATTCGCATTTGGCAGGAACTGACCTGATAATTGGGCGGTATGATTAAAACATACATAAAATAAAAGTGATGGTTAAAAAAGGTCTGGTCAAATAATTCTTCCTTGCGAGTATTATATTGAGAATCTGCCCTCTCCCTAACTTTCTCTGCCCTACGTAAAAAATTGAATAGCCTAAAACCCTACCTAGTTGAACCCTTAACATTGCTGCTGCTGCTGCAGTTTTGTTGTTATAATTTGGAGGAAATATAAAAAGGAAGGAAGGAAGGAAGGATGGTTCAGCATAAGGCTCAATTGAAGAAACAGCAAAAGCGCGGTGGTGTTGATTTCAAAGTACAATTAATTCCTCCTCTCTCGCTCTGTGTTTTATCATTTTCAAATTTCACTGCAACCTTTTGTGGTTTGAATGCAGAAAATAAAGCGAAAGATTGGAAGGAAATTGCCGCCCCCAAAAAATACTACAAATACACAAGTTAAATCAAAAGGTAGGTACTTATCATCATTCATAAAACAAATCTCTCTCAACCAACTGTTTTCATCATCATAAATCTTTGTATGTTTCAATGTGCGTGCAGCCATTGTATTACCTGAACAAAGTTTGGCATCCGAGAAGTCCGGTTTAGCCCTTAGCAAAAAAGGTTTGACTTTGAAAGAGCTCCTTCAGCAGACCTCTCATCACAACTTCAAAGTTCGTAGAGGTATTATTATTATTATTGTTGTTGTTATTACTATTATTATTATTGTTGTTGTTGTTGTTGTTGTTGTTGTCGTTGTTGTTGTTGTTATTATTGTTATTGTTTTATGGTATTAGCATTAATTCTAGCTGTTTCTCTTTGAAGATGCATTGATCGGTATTAGGGATATCTTCCTCCAACATCCATCAGAACTCAAAACGCACAGGCTCTCTGTCATTGAAAAACTGCGTGAGCGCATGACTGATGAAGACAAAGCTGTGCGTGAGACGTTGTATCAACTTTTAAAGGCAGTCATATTTCCAGCCTCTAAAGACGTGCGCTCTCACACTTATTTACAACTTTGTACTCAAACTGCTACACAGGCTTACTATATGGTCTGTCTGTGTGTATGTTTGTGCTGAAACAACAAATAAGACAATCTGTTTACCCTCTACTCTTGTAGTACTTTTATATCAATTATACTATTCCTTTGGTACACTAGTAACTGGCTGTCTAGAGCATATATCATTTAGCTCAATTCATGTATAAGTAATTTGGCTGTTCCGATCAGCATTCATCAATATAAATATTGATACCTTTTGGCGTGTTTACCTAAGAACTTTGGCTTATTTACTAATTTGGTCATACTTTTCCAGGATAACCAGGGAACTTTCATATCGTTGATGATGGCTTATGTATTTAATGCAATGACACATTTGTCAATTGATGTTCGCTTGATGGCTTTCAAATATTTTGACTTGGTAGTCCAGCACTATACAGCTGCATTTTCCATGTATGCTGAAAAGGTACATAAAAATGTGTTATGTTTATATATACAAACAAGAACATGTTTGTAAAAAGTGGTGCATGTTTTGAATTTGTTGGTTATGTGTTGACGCCATTGACTAATGTACTTGTTACAGTGTCATGGTTTTAGTAATGTATGATTATGCAATCTTTCTTTTTTTTTTCCCTCAAAATAAAAAGGTTTTGGATTGTGCAATATTTACTTACTTAGTTCCTTGGTAATTATTTGGCACATAACACGAATATATTTTGTACAGATCATCCAACATTACAAAGACATACTGCAGAAGAATCAGTTTAATCTGCATGACAAGGGCAAGCTTAAGAGCGTTCTTGCTGGTTTGGCATACTGTCTCTCCTTGTTGCCGTGTCACAAGACAAACGATAACTCGGCAACTGAAAGTGTACTTTCCAACTTTTAATGCAACTGCTGTCACCTACTTTCAGCATTTAATATCTAAAAATCAACGCCTTAACTTTTTGTCCCTGCACTGCTTGTTCATTGATAACTCTTTATTGAATCTATTCCCGAGAGTAATTTCAGACTATATAGTCCTGTTGTTCCTTTCTATCCAAATGTAAGCTATAATTCTCTTCTTCCCTCTCCTTTTACCCTCTTGCTTTTCTCTTGGCAACAGGTGGTTGCTGACAGAAGAGTTTTACATGCGTTTGAGTCTGAAGTGCATGAAGATTATTCTGGTAAGTGAAAGCACCTGAAATTTGATATTTTCTTCTTGTAGATATATTTATAAGATATCTTTTCATCTGATATTGGATGCCCGTCTGCTGTATAATAACTTCTCATTTCTGTACTTATATGTTCTGTATGTTCTGTTTATATGAATGCTTAAAGTGTGGTTGCCTTCGTCCTCTTAGCAGGGTTTTCAGTGACTGCAAATGAATTGAAGGGTCTTTTGCCTATTTTAGTTAGTGGTCTCCAAGATTTTATGCCTTCAGTTCTAACAATGCCTACTTTGGAAGCACAATCATATGATTGTGTGCAATATATATTGAGGAGTATATATCTCGCTGTCAAATTTTTTGTTTATGGGAATGGCAGAAATGGACAAATGAAAGTCTCACCGTCTTCCAACAGAAGAGATCAAGATATGTTGCAGATACTATTGAAGAAGTTATTTGTTGTTTTTCCCCTGAAACCGTCAGATCAGTCATCAGAGAAGGTATATGATTACCTTGTTGGGAAGCAACATTGTTTTTATGGGTTTCTCGCTTACTGATCATTTGATTTATCTTGTGCTTTTTTTTTTTTGTTAATCGCCATCTAATTCAATTGCTCAAACTTTGATCATCTGCAGGATGATAATAGATATTTTATCTTAAATGTCATGGTTTCAGAGATTTATTTTTGCTTAATTGACTGGTCAGCCCCCACATCCACCTTTCTGGAAAAATTCTTGACATTCATCGTAAATGCGTTGTCTGAGAAGGTATGCTCTTTGAAGCATGTTGATACTCTTAGAGATTTTTTGGCAGATTTTGGAAAATCAAATTGCATGGTCAATTGGCCACTGAGGTTCATCATTAAGCCTCGTGCAGTATTTTACTATATTTTTACTTAACTACTTACAGTTCAGGTGGGATTCCAATAGTTAGGCCACTGCTATTTCATATTAGTGAATTTGGTTTCTTAATGCTAAATATCCTGGTAGTCCCCCTTGTAATATCCATTACATCTCGTGTCTTGTAAAAATCTTCATATGGATATTGGTTTAAATAAATGGAAACTGACATGGTATGTACAATTTTGCAGGTTTGTAGTATTCTGCATTCTGGCAAAGCATTTTTCCAGAAGCATTCTCTTTCACTTATTCCTTTCATCCCAAAACTGATCCTGCAAGTGGATGATACATGGAAATCACAACTTCTTCAGGTTTTTCACATTGTTCATATTCTTGTAAAAATAAGATTATAGTTCGCAACTAATCACCATTGTATTATTTATTACGTAGTACTTGTTTATTACACAAACTTCACATCCTTGCATTTGATGGAGATTCTGAATAAAAATTTTCAATGGTACATATTTCAGGCATTTACAGAGGTCTTTAGGAAGTGTGATCCAGACTCTTCTATGAAATTAGTTTGTCTTTCAGCAATTGAAGAAATGCTATTTCCTGTAAGATTTATTACCTATCTCTTTATGTTGTCCATCAACCGTTCCTTCCAAGCAACAATGGCAAGCAAGTAAATCTTGTCAACAATAGCATACGACCATTGCTTTTCTTAAATATCCTTGCACAATTTTGTGGCTTATTTACAGAAAGACAGTTGGCTATCCCCTAATACAAGTGATTCAGAAACAGTAGATTTTCAGATGATCTGGATAAGAGAGATTCCTATGTTGCTAACCCTCTTGGGTGATAAAAATCCGTCATCGTCCAAGGTATATTATGTTATTATCAATTGTAGCTTAATACTTTCAACTGTTTATATTAACTTTTATCGCTCATTCCTCAGACATTGACTCTGGTGATTTTATGCAGGCTGTATTGCGTCTTCATCTTCATTTGGGACAATGTGCTTTTATGGACTCTCCTCTCTCACAGGAGCTTGACAACATGCAGTACTCACTGAGAGAATTTTACAGTACATGTCGTGATGGTAGTAGGATTATGCATCTTATTAATTATCGTATGTAGTTGTGTCAGCTTTTTTATAATTCCTCTTTTTGGCAGGGGATATTTCCTATGGACCTTTTATGAACCTTGCAACAGATATTCAAGAACTTTCTATATGTTGCCTGTATTACTTCTCCTTCCTGGACCCAAATCTGCTTCAGTCGATTGCTGCTTGTTGCTTATGTAAGTATTCAGTTTTTGTTTAGTTTATTAAAGAAATATTATGAAACCAATACTTCTTGGAAGCATAAATATATAGGGGTGTAAATAAGGCAAGCTGAGCTTGAGCTCGGTTCGGTTTTTTTCTCTCTCCAGAGAGCTCGTTTCATTTCAAGCCTTATGTGTAAAACTCGAGCCTGGCTCGCTACATATTTTATAAGCTTGAGCCCGAATCGAGCTCAAGTGTATATCTTATGTATTTTTTGTGTGTATGGTATAACGATCGTCACCGTGGTTTGGAAATTATGGTTCTCATCCTCTCTTTTAAGAATTACATGGATCATCCTTTGTTTTGAAATTTGTAATATGGGGGTAATTTGATTGGATCGATGTTAATACTAGATGTTAGATCCTGTCTTGTGCAAGGACACAACGAGGGTAATATGTCATTGAACATTTCTCTCGATCTGACACAGATATGACATGCATCCTTTTTCTCTGGTTACGTAGGTATCTTATAAAATCATACATAAGATATTTGCATATTATTTTATGCACATAGTACTAGACTAGAATCTGAGGAGCATCATAATCCATTATTAAGATCTGCGAATACGATTCACACCGCCCCCACAGATAGCTGTCCAGAAAAGAGAAACCACCACCACAGATAACCTACTCATCATTTACTGCAACTAGTCCTTGTAAAATGCGATGTTCAATGAATAAATGTGGTGTCACTGGCTCACTGCCATAAGCATCACCCATCTTCTCTACCGCGGCATTGTTGATGTTGCTGATCACCTCACTGTTTGTTCCTTCTTACCATTTCCGATCACAAAATAGTTGTGTAAGCTATGATCCCTTAGAGAGAAGTTTGTTAAAATTTTCTTTGATGTGTTTTCGTTATTTTTTCCTTTTTCCGGTTAGGTTAGGATTTTGTGGTGGTTGACTTGTCTGCAAATTACTTATGGGTCTGAGAAAAAGATTATGATAATGCAGAGGGTTTTTTTTTTTTTTTGTTATTTCGGTAATATGAAATATTGAAATGCAATAACATCCCCGGTCGTTTATGTTTAAAGGTCCCAAGTATTTATTTTATTCAATTGGGCCTGTGGGATGTCCTTTCCTTGTAAACCAGTCAAGTTGTTTTGTTGTAATTGGATTTTATGTGTTATCTTAACATAATAAGCGCTTTTAAGTTGAACTTGTCTGCAAATGTTTTGTGGCTTTGTGGATGTGAGGGAAAAGAAGATGTAGTCGTGGGTATATTATCAATGGATTAACTAGTGGACCAACTATAGAAGATATGAAGCAAAAACTGTGCATATGAAAGACTTTAGTGTCCATTCTTAACATCTGTCAGTGTTGCAGGATTCAAAACAAAGGACAATCCATGTAATATACTTATATGTATATGGTTATGTTTTGATTTGGTTTTAAGTAATTGTATATATATTTACATATAAAGTAATAAAGTATTTATCAAATTACTCTATTAAATAAATTATAGGCTCATGATCCTATATGAGTAGCTCACGAGTAGCTCAGCCCGTTTACACCTCTAAGCTGCATAATGCATCCTGCACATCCCTTAGTAGTGTGCTACACTTTTAATGATCATTGCAGGTCCGGATCTGGAACCATTGATCTTATATCGTTTCCTGGAAGTTTTGAGTTCTGCCTATAGAGCTGGACACATCCGGATTGCTGACTATATTAGTTTTCTCATCACGTTACTGTCACGATTTGAAATATTTTCTGGTACTTTTTGAAGCAATTTTTGTTTTCTCTTATTTCTAGTCACTGAAATATGCTCTCTATTATACTCGGACCTTAACATATGTAATGAATTTGTGTATCAGAAAGCAGTTCAGTCTACGGAGAGAAATGTGGGAAGTCAAACTCTGGATTGTTCACGTCTGTCACCAGTACGGTTTGCTCTTGCCTGACACGGATTGGGGATGTTCATCTTGTTTTCAAGATGGTAGAGGGAGCAGTTATTGATCAGATTGTAAGTTGGTAGTCTTTAAGTTGTCACCTAAAAATACTTCTATAGTTGCATTATTGATGGAGGACTTGATGGTCTGGATCATGATCCAAAACTTTATATTATGTCACTTTCAGTCAAATAAGCCACCATTGCAGAACACATGCGCATTGCTTAGAATGATTATCACACTCGACTCAAAGCCCACAAAACTCTCGGAACAGAGCATTTCCAAACTAGCCAACGTCCTTCCTGGATACTTGATTGATGTTGTTTCTGTAAGTGCTACTCATAACTACAACTTTCTACACGACAATTGGCTATTTATATTAGTCTCAAGTCATTTCTGTTTATAATATTATACTTAAATTACATTGATCTTAGTTTCATATCATTTATATTTTCGTTTCTGTATTTTATTTTTGTTCAGCGTTTAGGGTGTCTTGGTAACGCATACTATATTTTATGCTTACTTACCTTAATTGGTTTCAACTGTACTGGATTTCTTACTGTTTTTTGGTTGACTGTAGAGTTCTCGAGAAGAAGGTTCTGGTTCAAGTAACAGCGTTTGTATTAGCAAAAGTCGTTATTATATTGTACCCTGTTTTATCTTGTTCTATAGGAGTGAGAAGATTCTAAATGATGTCTTGAATGTGATGAGATCTTTCATTGGAAATGATCCACCAACTTTTGATGTTCAAAATGGCCACAATATGAGTGACCGTTCAAGCAGGATAATTGCGGTTGTACATGTACTCCTGCTAATCCATGAGGATGCTAGAGTATGGCAAATGTTAGTGTGCCACAAGAAAGAGATTGACGCGATACTGCAAAACATATTTAAATTATTGGTAGGCCTTTCATCTGAAATACCCGCTCTAGGTTCTCCTTACCTTTTGGAAGGACAGCCTGATAAATATCCAATGGTTATTATTTGATTATCGTGTTTAATGTTTATGCGATGTTCTACAGTCATATGAAGGAAACAACTTGAACATTGAAGATAAGCACAAAATACAATGTGCATATGATCAGTTAAAGATTGTCGCTGATGGATAATATGGTGGTGGAGTCATTGATGTGAACTGACTGCTCCAGCAAGTGTTTCATCACATGTATGTGTGTTTCGTTCATTGAATTGAATTAAAGACGTTTCTATCCAGATGAACAAGCATGAAGGGTGTCATTCATAATAATGGATATTAATTATAGTGACTTGATCACATCCATCCATTGATCTACAGGTATTTTCATTCAAGCACCCAATCCTCTTCTCTGCAGTTACATGATGGAATTCAGGGTTAAAGATGGATCAGGGGCAGGTCGACCTTCTCTAAACTGACCAACCAGACTCTCTTGGAAGAAACAAGCTGCTCAAATTTGTTTACTTGCTAAATCATCATACTTATCATCAAATCATCATTGAATGCTGTCGAGATATACGAGATCTACTACTAAGCAAATTAACTTTGTATAGATGATCCAAATTTTTTATTTTTTACTCCCTCCGTCCCATATTAATAGTCCACTATTCCTTTTTGGGCTGTCCCAAATTAATTGTCCACTTCCAAAAATGGATAAAAATGATGAGCTAAAATCCTTTTATACCCCTACTTTATATATGTAAGACAAAAAAGTAGGTAAAAAGTAAGGGGTATAATTGTCATCTTATCAAAAAGTAAGAGAGAAGTTGATGTTTTCTTAAACTGCGTGTTTCTTGTCTGGGGACAATTAAATTGGGACGGAGGGAGTACTTTTTTTTCATTCTGTTTAGGATTTTAGTTATAGTCCAAGGACATGAATGTTGTGGAAAAGTTTTGTGGTAGAGGTTAAAAAGGGAAAAAAAAAGTAAAGAATTATTTAGAGTAAATTATTTAAATCATCCTTGTGTTTTTTAATTTGTTCCATCGGTCGTCCCTGACTTCCAAAAAGTATTTGAATAGTTCATTTTTTCAAACTTTTGTACAACGATAGTTCAAAATGGACTATTTAAATAATTTATTTTTGTGAAAGTTTTGTTCACCAGTAAATGGATTACTGATGAACATAAATTTCAAAATTTGGACTATTTAAATTTACTCGATACTAATACACATGATCAAATATTATTCTTTTATAGTTCTTAGTAATGTTATATATCACAGTTCCATTTTATGTAATCTACTTTCTTTGTCATTATATATCCCACTCAGCTATGAAAAAACTCAATTGATAGCCATACTTTATAACCATGTTAAATTACATCGCTTATTTTACTTATATCCAAACTATTAGGTTGTGTAGGGATGAGCGTGGTACAGAACCGGTACCGTACCGTACCAAACCGGTTGGTATCGCTTTTCCTTTTGGCCTTAATGTGAGTACCAAATACCGTACCAATTGAAGTGGTATTGGTACTGATACGGTACGGGTACTGGTACGGTAAAAAGTGGTACTATACTTGTTTGGTACCGTAAATATAAAAATACGAAAGTGAACAATATTCGGTTGTAAAAAGTGGTACAACACAAAAACATAGAATCACCTCAATACCAAACTGGACCGAGTAAGGTAACTTAAACAAAAAAACGACAAAGAATCACCATGTTTATGTTTTCGAAATAAAGTACCAATAGTCAATATTGTCACCTTAATTCATCAAGCACCAAATTATCAACAACAACATTGATCATATTATAACATATATAAATTAAGTTGACAATTATGATATGAACAAATATAAATAAACATAATTCTAAAAGATGATTCTCATTACCCAGAGTGTCGTAAATTGTAACCAGAGGATTTTATATGTTTGCGTATAAAGGTTATAGGTACTTTCACATTCTTTGTTGTTGTTGTTGTTGATGATGATGATAACGATGGTGGTTGCATATTATGATGACGATTGTAGTTAATTGTGATCCTTAATAATTGATGATGATTAGAATTTAGGTTTTGTGAATTTTAAAAACTCATCAGTCGCAGTATATATATTATCAGCAGCCGTTCTTATTTCTTAATAAACAATATTATCATATAATTATATAGTGGCAAAAAGATAGGGATATTATATACCGGTACCGGGTATTAAACCGGGAAAATACCGGTACCATACCGAAAGTACCGCATAAAAAAATAAGTTTTATAAGTACCGAATACCGTACCATTTGAAGTGGTATGGTACCGGTACGAGTACGGAACCGGTATGGTATGAGTACGGTATTGGGATTGTGGTACTAATGCTCATCCCTAAGGTTGTGCTTGGAATAAGATTTACCATGGGTTTAGAGGATTGGAAATCATAAAAGTAAGCATCTAAACGTACAGAAAGAACACCAAAAAGCCGTGTTCATGTTCAATCATATAACTTTAATGGTTTTATGAATGCTCCAGGAATGGTAAACCGAGTGAAAAATCTTTGTGTTTATTCATTAAGAAAGCTAGGTTGTCATAGCTAGATTGTCCATGTTCGTGTATTTTTCTTCGTTATGTTTATTGAACGTAATTAGCAAACACAAATGAACGCAGACATATTCACATGTTACAAGGAGGTTGAATGCTAGTAAATTTGGAAGTGTGTCTATCGGCAAAATGTTTGGGTTTGAAAAAAAAAATACTAACAGGTTTATTTTTATCTATTATACTATTTTAAAATTAAAATATACTCCTATATGACATACAAATGTATATGAATGAACTCAAGTGAAATACTACAAACAAACAAATATACACAAGTAAGACAACCATAATCGAATGAACATAAACGGACATATTAAGGAAGGTTCACGAATCTACAAAAACAAGCGAGTCTCATGTTCATGTCCGTTCATTTAATTAAAAGAATATTTTTTGTGCATGTTCTCACTTTTAATAAACAAATTAACATATAAACGAACTTTCGGTCGTCCAACAGTGTGCAAATGTTGACGAGCGATTTGGTTCCTTTACATGCTTACCTTGGTTGGGGATGTTAGATTTTGATACTAGGAATGAATCCTAGAAAACGTGAGTTTTTCCAAAGTTCGATGATTCTTACACCACACCAGATAATCTGGCGCAAGTCTTACATGAATGTTGTTTAGTGCATCCATCAAAATAAATGATGTAAGAAAAAGCTCAAAGATTCAATTATGATAAATTTTTTATTTCATAAAAGATATTTATGTCCAATGTAACAAGCTGTCACTGTATAAAATGTTACATTGGTAACGACAAGAGAGCACGTGAGCACACGGTTGCATTGAAAAGTCATGTGTTGTTGTTATGTTTTTTGGTCCAAGAGTTGAAGAAAGTAAACACGCTTAAATTAGTTGTATTGTTTTCCTTCTGTATTGCAAGTATATGCTGCTTTTAGATGTCACATATTTATTTCTGCATATATAGCCAAAGATTTTGACCATGCCAAATCCTTTTCAGTATATTGAATAACAAGAACAACAATACCGAATCCCGTTCTTTGACATGAGGGTAAAGAGACTGCTTACAAAAATACCTTCGGTGACTCTTCGGTATATTGTTTTTTTATCCTCAGAGTGCTATATGTTAGCGGATATATAAGCCCATTGTTTATAGTCTAGGCTTGGGCCCATTATTTTTCATATTGGGAAATTAAAAAAAAACCATTTTTTTGAAGTATATATATGGATTTGCCATACCGGAAATAAAATTGACGATATACCATACGAAATCGCAAATCGCAAATTTGCGATTTGCGATCCAGCGTCTTGCTTTTGCGACCCGTTCACCGAGCGACTCGTGGCCGGGATGTACGTGCCATCGCAAATCGCAAAGGGCAAGTTTGCGATTTGCGCTTTGCCTATGCCCGAGTCGTGAACGAGACCATAACGAGTTACCGATGACGTGATCCAGAATACCCGGTAAACGCAAATCGCAAATCGCAAATTTGCGATTTGCGATTTACCTCCGCTCGTTCGTTTAAAATTTTTTTTTTGTGCGATTTACCTTTCCCTTTAAACCCTAAATCGGTCCTCACTCCTCATTGTCACTCAACTCGCACACCACC